>JAQOOI010000033.1:0-45279 GCA_028554645.1 Omphalotus guepiniiformis
AACCCCTAACCCCTAACCCCTAACCCCTAACCCCTAACCCCTAACCCCCTAACCCGGCGGAAAAAAGGGTTGGGAGCTGTAACAGTGCAGAACATGAAAAGGCAGACAGCAGTAGACGAGAGTGGCGGCTTACCTGGCGTGCTCTCCGGGGCAGCAGGTGTAGTACAAGAGATCTCAAACGATTCACTGGTCCCGCCTCTGCGCTCCAATGAGGGTAGGTCATCAAGGTCGAGGACTGAGCGGCGGCAAGGTTTACGGATAGCACGTGGCTTGTTATGATGCCGAGTGTAGTAGGGTGCGGTACGGCTATGGGTTCGTGGACGCTTGGGACAGGGACTCTCTAAGGAGGACAGGGAGGATTGCGAGCTCGGGCTAGGCGTTTCATCGGGGACAGGAGGAGAAGCACCGGCCATGGGAGGGAAACGGTCATCTTGCTCATCTTGAACACCTTGTGAGCGTTGTTGCTCACAGAGGCAGAGAAAAACACGTACCATCGGACAGAGTCAACTTATTTTTCAAATTCAAAGTGGTTTCTGCACAAACGCACAGGGTTTTTGAAAACCACAAGGCAATAGAAGAAAACAAGAGAGATTCTTACCAGCTAGCTCATCGATCATCTCATTATTGGCAGCAAAACACTTGTGACATGCGAATTTCATCATCCTCATCTGTAACCTTTAGCAGGTGCTGAGAAAGAGTCCAGGCAAAGACTTACCGTCCGATGAGAGAGGCAAACGGTTGTCAGACATGGTATAAGTATGGGTAACCCCACACCCCATGCAACTTTTTGACGTCCAATGATCTAATCTTCTCAATTTGGTATAATATTTTCCGAGCCCAGTGAAGAATAATCCCACGCTCTGACGTTGCTCGGGCGCTCGTCCCGGGAATTCCGAGGCATTTGCCTTGGCGGGGTTCGAAACGCTCAACAGGCAACAGACGCTTGCTACTGTGGTCGGTGTCTCTCTCTCGCTCGTGTAGCTGGGAAAGATGTACTTGGGTGAGAGAAAAGTCTCTTTTTTGCTTCTTTCTTGCGAGGGTACACTTGAGATTGATAAAATGAGATTCGGATTGCTTCGCAAGTGCAGAGACGCTGACATTAAACAACGAGGGACTGCGACTTCTACGTTGCTACCGCTAAGATATGCTATGCTGCTCATAGAGGATCGTCCTTGCAAAACCAAAACATCCGTCCTGTCATGGTGACGTTTCGGAACCACCGCTCTGTCCAAGGATCGTATCCGCACACAGCTGCCGCCACCAGCTTCCAGGTCCGGTCTAGGTGCCAGCTCATCATCTTGTGCTCAAACCACTGCACTGGCCATCGTCACCAAGAATGATGTTGCATACTGCGGGGAGCGGTTTCCTCTCGTTGAAGGACCTGACAGACGAGCTGGATACGAATGGTTTCAGGTCGTGGTCAGTGTTGGCTTTGGAAGCTTGGCAGAACAAGGGGTGGCTCGAGATCAAGGAATTGGATAAGAGTCCAAGAGATGTCATGATTGATTTGGCCGGTCGGGACCAGTTGAGGAAAGGTTGCGAGGCTGTCATTCCCGCCGAGGGTATATGGAGGTGGCAGAGTTGCATGATTTGGGGTTTTCTTTTCTTACTTTTTGTTCATATTGCTGTACAATAGTCTAGGAATATATATCAGCTTTGCGGATGTGCAGGGCCTGCAATTTCGTACTCAAAAACTCACAACTAGATTGACACTGTCCACCTTTCCGCTTGACATGCCTCGTATAACCATTGGGATGATACAGTCATGATTCGAAACGTGAGCGGCGAGTGCACAGCCTTGAACATGAGCACATCAGACAGGCATCGTTTATAATTCCAGGTGCCCATGAGACCTGAGCAGGCGGGCAGGAGCGGGCAGGAGCGGGCAGGAGCGGAGACGTGCATCAGACTTTGGCTGAAAAAGCATCACAAGGCCCATGCGGAGCAGCAGATAGCTTGCAATTCCCTTTATTGCTCAGACAGCTCTACAGTGAACATGAGCACATCAGACAGGCATCATTTATAATTCCAGGTGCCCATGAGACCGGAGCAGGCGGGCAGGAGCGGGCAGGAGCGGAGACGTGCATCAGACTTTGGTATTGTCATTATCTACCCGACAGACGCGTAAGCTCGTTAGTAAACTCGACGACCTGCTTATTCAATAAGTATACATTTTCCAAGTATTATTAATGAACTGCGTTCTTGAACTTTCAAAGAATATCGCTAATGTTTCACGGATGGCAAAGTTGTTTATACATGTACAATGAAAAATGAAAAGACATAGAATGCAGAATACTACCGTCTCTCTTTGCCCTTGCCCTTACCCTTACCCTTACTCTTTCCTTTCTCTTCTCTTTCTTGACATTCCTGGAGCCACCGTCTACGCAATAAGCATAAGTCAATCCGAACCATCAAAGCCTGAAAGAAAAGACTCACTCTTTCGATATCTCCCATTCACCTTGCTTCAAGTGATTCCCGGGCATACTGAGGTGCCGCTCGACTAGACTGGCCACCGTCACGTTGGGCACGAGTGGCTTTTGTACTGTCTGCCGGCAGGCCGGGCATGTGTTTTGCTTTTCAATACATCTCTGTGTTATTGAATGAACAAAAGGTCAGATATAAGCGGTTACCTTCTCGAACCAACCCTGTGCACAGGCAGCGCAGACGGTGTGCCCGCATGGATTTACAAGCTGGGGGAAGCAACTGCAAAGAGAGAATGAGGTCAGCATCAAGTTCTGTGACGCTTGTTTTACACACAAAATGTCAAAACAACTATAAAAACAATCAGTCAAGACGCAGGCAGGCGATGAAAAGGAGCGCATACACTGGACAGCAAAGTTCTTGTTCGTAAAGTTCGAGTATCGCGGACAAATAGTCGCTGGAGTCTACTTTGCCCTTCTTCTTGGGCGATTCCGTCGCGTCGTCGGATGCGCGTTTATTGCGATTGCGCAAGGTAGAAGGACCGGGTTCTTATTCAGAGGCTGATCATGAGTTCTACGTCAGTACAAAGGCTATTTGGGTCAGAGTTCACGAAGAGGGATCGTATCCATATTGTTGTCAAGGAAAAAGATGATTCAATGGCTTAGTCCTGGAGGAACTATGCCATACTGGGAATCGGGACGTTTGGGTTGATCCAGAAAGGCACTCACAGAGCTTATCAGACAGGAGTATCTCCCAGTCCAAAGAAAACAACGATACTAGGAACCGGAAAGCTGATTAGTAGACCACTCACCTCCCTCGGCCACCGTATTGCCATTGTTGAGCCGATTTTCGATAGCATCTATCTCTTTCAGAATATTTGGGTCCTCGAATTCATCTGCAAAGTAGAAACTCTCCGCAGGTGAGTGCAAATCTGGCATCCGGGGTCAGTTCATTATCAAGTTTTAAGCATTTCCACATACCTTGATGTTGATTCTCCAAAAGCTCCCAATATATGTCAGAGATAGCGGAATAATCTAGTTCATCCGCGACTTCATCATATTCGTCCTTCGTTTCCGCCATTTGGTGCAGGTTTAATGTGGGATGATATGACGGATTGCTTGCAGATAACAGGCTCGTGACCGGCCTCTCGGAACGTGCATCCCCAAAATCTTGTTGAACCTTAATATTTTAACGCCCATTGGCGTCTTCGTCAATTTGGGGCAGGCTTTGCGGAGGACTAGGTGTCTTCCGATTCGTCGTTGCATTGAGCCTTCAACGTCGTTTCAGTCGTTTCACTATATGCGCATTCTCTATGTGACCTATACCCGGTTGGGCGACGTCGGAGCTGCTTTAGCTTTAGCGCTTGACACGTTCTCGGTATTTCAAAAATCTTTGGTTAAAACTGGCAATACACTGGGTTCCCACGCATGTTATCTGCCATGTTATCTGCCATCCCGGTTTTGTTTCCAGTATATCTCTTGTAGCTACTTTCTTGCCTCAGGAAAAATATGTTAGCTTAAATATAGTGTCTAGTAATATATATTGAGGTTTAATCATTTTCTGGGCTGTGTATCTCACACAGTTAAGCAAAATGTTGTCTGCCACTGTACTATAACAAGCGCGCGGCAAACCGGTTACTCATCCGGATTGCCGGGCATGGCACTCGCATGGCACTTTCCTGAGTGCCGTCTGGTGTATGCACAGTACCCTGCAAAGTATGTCTCAGGTATGAAGGCTGCAAAGGACTAGATGGGGGCAGGGTCTGTACATTTACAAAGTAGCAGAGTTGCCACATTATAGCACAACCTCGGGATTATCTGCTATTTCCTTGTGGTACATTTTGATTATATGAACTGGTATATCATTTAACCCACCGAATATTTTCTCCATTTGTCCAAGTTAATGTGTTTCTAGTGTAATAAGAAATTTTCAAAATTCACTTTTCTGACTTTCTCACTTGAGGGTCAAATTGTAACAACATGGAATACTTTGCTAGACTACTATGGTGGTTTTCAATGTGCACTGCACACAGAATTGCAACTTTATGAATATCTCCTCATCCATTCAAATTTGTGCTTTGTCAATTTTTTGTAAGGTATACTGAATGTATTCAAGACTAGATATCAAATAAAAACAAGAGAATGTGTTGAGGAAATGGAATGAGACGCATATTACTGCTCAGGAAGCGTGACTTTGATGTGTGACATTCTCTAATATAGAGAATTATCTTACTAGGATTTCTCAAAAATTACAT
This sequence comes from Omphalotus guepiniiformis, assembly GCA_028554645.1. Taxonomy (NCBI): domain Eukaryota; kingdom Fungi; phylum Basidiomycota; class Agaricomycetes; order Agaricales; family Omphalotaceae; genus Omphalotus; species Omphalotus guepiniiformis. The sequence continues at coordinate 4,676 of JAQOOI010000033.1, forward strand.
AGACAACTAGGAGTATACAATACCAGTCCATATTCCGGTTCTCAAGGTGGCACAAATAGTTGAAGGTGGTATACATACAAAATTTAGGAAAAAGTCAATGCTCTCTGATGCGGGTGGATGTGGCCGTGACAAGCGTGATTTTGCACGATTGCAATTCTCGAATCCTCCTCGGTCACTGCCCGACACCACCCCATCCTCAGAGTAAAATCCCACAAATTCAGGTTGAGGGTTCTGAGTATAATAGAATAAGTCTATGTACTTACTTAAGGGATTAGGCTCAAGTGGAAGACACCAAAAATCAGTTCTCGAAAAAGTGCAGTTCTCGAATCACCATAGTACCCAAGTAGCGGTCAAAATGACATCATTTTCCAACTTTCCGCTTAACATGCCTCGTATATCCATTGAGATGATACAATCAAGGTGCCCATGATACCGGAGCGGGCAGGAGCGGAGACGCGCATCAGTCTTTTACATGATCAGTAAAAAGAAAGCTCAGCATAGTAGAATGATATTGTGGACATGCTGTCATTTCCAACTTTGTCGCAGTACAAGGGCTTATAGCTGGGAGGACTGAGAGAAAGAAAAAAAAAAAAAAAAAAAAAGAAAAGAGATTCTGATTGCAGTAACTACGACGGCTACACTAAGGCTGCACTTGATAGTCTACCGCCCATAAAGGATCCTCCTTGCACCACCTGAACAGACGATTCGTGTTGTGTGTGTTTCGAAATATATTCCACCAGCGCTCTGACCAGGGATCGTATCCACACACAGCTGCTGCCACCAGATTCCAGGTTGGGTCTGGGTGCCAGCTCATCAGCTTGCGCTCAAACCACTGCGGATAAAAGCCCGAAGTTTCCCAGTCAATGAGCCACAACTGGCCATCGTCACCCAGGATGATGTTGCTCATGTGCAGATCAGCGTGGCAAAGCACCAGAGGCTTCGGGTCCTCATACCCATGGCCGGAGGTCGTCCGGAACCATTCCTTCAAGTCTTCGTAGCAGTCATAGAAGAGATGATGGTGGATAAGGTGTTGCAAGAGCCAGGACTTTTCAACATCTGGTCTGCAAGGCAAACATACTGGGCCAGAGTAGGGCTGATGAATCCGACGAAGCTCCTTGACATAGCGCCGGAGTGTGAGCACCACCCAGAGCTTGCGAAAGACAGACAGGGAGGGCCAAGCCTGAAAGAGGGTGGGACCTTTGATATAAGTGATCATCTTGTAACTAGGAATGACATCAAGGCTGTCGGTGAGGTGGCCTACAGTCCTAGGAACAGGGATGGTGGTGTGGGCTCTGACTATCTCTGTCACTTCCTCTTCTGGGAACACGCAGGGGATCATCTCCTGTGCAGTCCCAGCCTCAGGGTGCAAGATTGGCCAGCTGTAGCAATTGGTAACAGCTACACAGCCGTACAGGACCCTGGCTCCTCCCATACTCTCGAGCTTCTTCCACCAAATGTCCATGTCTTTCCCCTCAAGCTCCTTCAGCTTATCCACGTCGACCGGCAACTGCAGAAAAGGTTCAGCACATGTTTGCAGGCAGGGCACAGGGCAAACTTACCTCCTCATCAGGCAAGCGCTGATCTGTGACCACCAGACCTCTTACAAAGAGCATCAAGTCCAGAATAACGTTGGAAAGCAAGGAGAAAGCAAACAGGGCCCATTCTGCCCAAGAGATTGGTCTCTGATATTGTGACCCGGCCATGTTGATGATAGTGGGAAAAAAAAAAAAAAAAAAAGGCAAGGACCACGCCTTTTTTTCCAGCTTGTTATAAGATGAGCGTGGGAATTCTGAATGAACAGTAAGCACCAGGATCCGGTTTAGAAGGGGACATGTCCAACAAGCTCAAGGGACTCTGTATATAAGAGAATGGTTACGGACTGAAGCACCTCCGCCCTCTCCTTCACTGTTGTTATCTTAATGGACGCCACAAACAGTCCGCGAATGTTGCGTGTTCTCTCTCGGTCCGAGGGGAATGTTGTCTCAACGAGGAGAGCGGGGGACCTGGTGCCGGAGTTGTATGCGCCTGATGACATCACGTATTTGTCGGAGCAAGGGATTGTGAGTACTATGGTGGGGGTGGGAGGGAAAGGGAGGGTCAACCTGATTGCAATGTGGTGCATTCCTGGTAAGATAGAGAAGGGGTTCACAAAGGTGGTCAATGGGAGGACGGAAGTATTTGACAAGGAGGTTCCGCCACACTGGTGAGTTTGCTATGTTATCTGGGCCTGGAGGAGCAAACTGATGGACACAGGGGGCTAACATTGGGCTGGGTGGAGGGAGATCTGTTGGTAAGGAGGCTTTCCTTTGACCTCCAGAAGGACGTAGAGGAGGTAGGTGGAGAGGAGTACTGGAAGTTTGGATTGGTGTATGTTTTGAGCTGTTCTGTCTCGAGTGCTTCTGACCTTTTTCAGGATGAGGAGGCTGAAGAAGGACGAGCCAGGTAATCTCATCAGGGGTCTTATAACGAGGAGAGCAGGCAGAGATAACTGCCACGTCTGGAAGGTGGGGGCCCTGGAGGGAACAGGGTTCCCTTCAGTGGAAGATTTGGTGAAAGAGTTGAAGGCCAACGGGCTGCAGAAGGTGGTGGGAAATTCGATGGGATGTGGGTGTAGGAGTTGGGCGGCGGTGACGGCGCTGGAGGCTTGGCAGCGTAAGGGTTGGTTAGTCCTGGAGTCAGAGAGTGACACCCCGATGGAGGTTATGGGAAAGCTGTCAGCCATAGACCAGGGCACGCAGGGATGTGAGGTGGCGATTCCAGCCGAGGGCATCTGGTCATGGACTGCATAGATCAAGGACTCTGCACTGCCCACATTTGAGCTAGGATTTTTGTTTTTTTTGTTTTGGTTGTTGTTCCTGTATGTGTTTTGGGATTATTGTATTTTTGTTTGCTTTCTTGTGCTGATTGCAACAAATTGAGGAAACTATCCCGTATATGAGCATGACCATTGGAAAGTCTCATTCGAAAGAGGGTAGGCATCGTTTATGATTCCAGGTGCCTATGATACCGGAGCGGGCAGGAGCGAGCCGCTTGGCGGCGCTCACTTAATGGTCCCGGGAAATCCGAGGGATCCTGTAACCTGCTAGTAGTCCCTAGCCCCTATCCAAATTTGTGTCTGCAAGTAGGCCACAGTACTCACTCAGTTGGGAAGCATGCGCAGTCGGCATGTCCAAAGTTGAAACCTATCACGCTTGTATCACGCTTGTAATTTCCTTGACCTCTAATTGCAATTCTCGAGTCCTGCTCGGCCACTGCCCGACACCAACCCATCCTCACGATAAATTCCCAGAAATTCAGATCAAGGGCTCAAAGTACAATGGATAAAATCTATGTACTTACTCAAGGAATTAGGTTCAAGTGGAAGACACCAAAATTCAATTCTCGAAAAGTTGCAATTTTCGGATCACCACAGTATAAGGAAACGATTCATTCGATCCGAACTGAAAGAGTGATTCAGGCTCGATTCGCGGCAGCTCTATTTGGATGTAAACGCCATGTGCGCCTTCCTGACAACTTCGGCAACTTCCACAAACTTGTAGGGATCAGGCCATATTTGCTTTCAAACGACTCTCATGTCTTTACAAGCTCTCCAAGGATTTTCATTGCCTGGCAATGTGGTGGATCAGATTCTGCAAGATGTCGTTATCATCTACGGCAACACATACCATACTTGCACACTTTTGGTTTCCAAGCGTTACAGCAAACCGACTGGGTAGGTTTTTTCTAGTCTTCTTCTGTTTTTCTTTCTCTAAAGATGCGCATAGAACACACATAAAGCTGTTTTATAGCAGCATCCTTCTCTTTTCACTTGGTTCTTTCAAGCGTCTGCTCGAGACCTTGACGATTTATCCAGAAAGGTTTCATTTCATTAAACACCTTGCTATTCAGTTGGGGGAACGTGCGTCCCACTGCCCCAATATTCCTCGGCCTCTTCCACCTAACCCACTTCCATCGACTCGCTCGGGAGATCCCATCCTGCTGATACACTCAAAACTGATATCGCAGTTTATTCAGCAATGTGCAGCTAATCTTCAACTCCTGGTTGTCAACACACGCTGGGTTCCTAGAAACATTAGGAAGATGGTTCGTGCTATGACATTCCCTGTGCTTCAGGAACTAGAGTGTTCGTTTGAGCTCATTTCGGTTCATAACGTCAGCCACTACGATGATTCGGATGACCCTGATTCTTCTGATGATCAACATCTCACTCTATCCCCAGCTCCGCTCATGCTCCCTTCCCTGCAACGTCTTCGTTTGTCGTACTGCGGCAGTAGTGCGACTGATCTCCACCTTCGCCACTTGGATCTGTCCATGTTTCCTCATCTGACAGATCTCTATCTGGCTTTCACGTCGGTTCTTGGCTATGACATCGCACGTCAGCTGGAGATCTCATGGATGGGTCTCCGTGGACTTGAATCAGTCATTATAGAAAAGGACGGAGGGGACCCCAGAGAACTTGTCCTGTCACTTCACGTTCTATTGAGGTACAGTATTAGCAACAATCTCGTGTTCATCATCCGAGAAGATTACAGGAATGTCTTGCGTGTCCATGGTCATCATTTCCTGGTGACAGCGGAAGAAAAGGCGTACGTTGAACGATTTTTCTTTAGCGTGGGTCCTGGTCAATGTTTTTGGGAAAAGGCAAGAAAAGCAGTGGCGATTAGAGGAGGAGTTCAGGGAGGCCCAGGCCCACTTGTTGTGCGGAGGTGAATAATAACGCGTAATGTACAGGGAGTAGAATAGAACAATTGTTTCTGACGTGGAATAGAGTTGAATAAAAGTGTTCAAGCCGGGTCCGGTCCGGTCCTGGATTGTGCGGAGCATGATGGCGGCTTGTGCACTTTTTCCTGCTGGCGGCACATTATTCCCAAGCTCAATCAAGCCTTTGATTCAGGACTGAACATGTGGAATAAGCGCAATCAATATACAAAAATATAACAAGTTGGTGAGCTAGTAGACACGACTATGAACCTCGTTCCCGATTACTCCTGGGTGGGTTGTGTGCTGCTGTGGTGTAGTCAGCGAGGGCAAGGTTTTCAAGTCGTTTGATCAGATCGTCCATTTCAGAATCGTCCGTCGATCGTTGTGTTCGAGCCAGCTCTCTAGCTCGGGTGTGCTCTATCATACGACGTCTGCTCGCAATATCGTACACATCGGCCGCATACGCGGACGTGATGGTCCACTCCCTGATGCTTGTTGCAAGGTTGTCATGCATCAGGAGATTCACTTCCCCACTCTTTCTGATAGCAGATCCAATTTGGTCAAACCCACCCCTGATAGTGCCCTGCAAGCCCGATACAAGTTCGGCAACCTCTCCCAGCTTGACCTCGATGGATCTCTGCTGGAGCTGTATCTGATCCAGGCGGTTCGTCGTGTTTTGTTGAAATTGGGTGCGGATATTGGAGGGTCGCTGTGTAAGGGAACATGGAATGGACCGTTCCTGACATGAAAGACAGGTGACAGGCCATGGATGGCCGAGATGGATCAGGCAGAACAACTGTTCAGCTTGGCAGTTGTCGCACTTGTTCTCGGACCGGAAAACTACCTCTAGTGCCGGTTCGTTATCCAGATTAATAGGCTACAAACAAGAGCTTAACAGGACAGTAGCTTTAAATCCAAACAATGCTTAGACAAACATTGGAAGAGTTTGCTCCTGGTTCTTCAGGGGCAGGAATTGGATCTGCTTTTTGCTTCTTTGTCGGCTTCACAGAGGCGGGGTTTGCTACGAGTATTGGTCTAAAGAAAGCGAAAGACAATTAAAAATGAAAGCAGCCTCACCCTTGGCTTTTCTTTTTTTTCCCCCCGCATTTTTTGGTCTTGAAAGAATTGTTTAAGAGGCAACATGTTTAAAACTCTTACAAGATACTTACCCAGTGTTGTCATGTAAAGAATCTGTCTTTTCTCGTTTGGGCATGGTGGTTGTGGAAAAAAGAACAAGGTTTACTATGTTTGGCTTTTGTTGTCGTCATCGGGTTTGGCGGGCCGCATGCGGCACTGTCATACAGCCGTGCATAGTGTTTTCCATTTGGCATTTCAAGACGCGCCCACGATAGGGCAAATTCGTCAGGCGTTTTACGATGCAAGTGTGATTTGCTTACCTCGCGATTGAACTAGCGTAAATTTTGCGATTTGCACCGTGTGCCCAGGCATCGTACGCCTGCAAAGTCGCCGGCATTACCGCCGCGCCCGGGTTTTCACCCGTGAAGTCACTGGCATTACGACCGTGGAAACCTATGGACAATTTTTCTTTGTATTGGACTTTCAATTTTTAGACATGGACATCTCGGACAAATACTCTTTTATTTGTACACTGGTTTCATATTTTCAGGTAGAGAGCGAGACAGAAGGTCTTACACCTCTTGCTCTCACTCGTCCGTCTGCAGGTATGTAGTATCAGTATCGTATACTTCTTGGACTCACTCGAACGTGTGTAGTTGTGATACTAGCGCACATACATGTCGCGCTAGGTTATAATTCATGGTTGCCCTTCCGGGGCGATGCTGCGGGCTACACGAGTGCGAACATACGGAGTGATTGGAGTGATACAAGAGGATATTCTACAAAGATTACAGGCTGAGCGCTGAGGCCCGACAGTGCCGACTAGGCATTCGGCCGAAACGGATGATTGGTAGACATGTTTGGCAATGATCTGCAGTGATGGGATATGAGAGAAACAAATGGAAAAAGGAATGAAAGAGTATGCACTTATGGATGATCAAATGCGCTTTTCAACGCCTGCAGCTTCTGTATCAGATCGTCAAGCTGCTGAAGGATAACCCGGTTCCGCTCATAGTGATACAAAAGCAGGCTCTCAACCGAGGTCTCGTAGTTGTAATACTGAGTCTGGGTTGAGAACGTGCAGCTTTCAAGTTCACCACATTGGATACAGGTGCGGAAGAGTCTGTGTGTGACGTCCGTCGCACTGATGGTTGGTGAACAGTCGAGGTTTCTTTCCTGGCACTGTTGGCAGCGGTCGCCCACTATATTGCCTCCAGGTCGGACGTGCAGTGACTCTAGTGCGACCTGTTGGTAGTCCGACTCAAACGCCGGTTGTTCCGACTGGCCAAGTGACAGCAGCAGTTCCCGGGTTTGTTGCGTGTTCATGGCGCAGAAGAGAGGGCTTGGGTTTGCATCTGTTTGTTTGGAGGCGGCAAACTCCGGAGAGGTTGCATCGGCAAATTCCGCAAATGGGGCAAGAAAAACGTTGGGGGCACTGAAAACCTTGGTTTTTGTTATCAATCATGTCTGGACAGCAGATCTCTGGAGACTCTCCCATTTCTGGCGCAGAAAAGTCGAGCGATTGCGTCGAACATGAAGATTTCCCGCAACTACGTGAGGATTGGAAATCCCTGGATCTCACATTTCAGGACAGCGCTTCCCGGGATACTTCCTTGGATCAGGTTGAGCCTCTGCTGTGGTCATTCATTCAACGTATGTGAGCGGTATTCTGTCGATCGTTGTCGACTAACAAGCAGGAAAAAAACAGTTAATAGGTTGTTTGAGTCTGGCCTTCCTGGCCCGACGTTCACCTTGAAACAAGTCATCGATCGGGTGGCAGTGTTGAATGAGGAAGAACGAGGCTTGATCAATGCAATGGAAAAGGCATTGACGGAGTTTAATGAGCGTACGAAGCTCTACAGGGATAATCTTAAAAAGTTGCGGGAGATTGCAGAGAGTTTTTGTGAATCTTGACCACTTGTCCACATGTAATCTGCCGAATGTTTGCTGCCAATTATTACTCCGTACCGCTTCGGTCCGTACTGCTCAATAGCTATCAGTGCCATTCAGAGCCGCGTAGTAGTAATTAGTAGCGCTGAATACTGAGCAGTACCACTCGTAGCTCTCACAAGTGCCGCTCAGTACGGTACAGCAAGGTCCGCTCCGTAGCGGTCCGTACTGCTCAATAGTTATCAGTACCATTCAGAGCCGCGTAGTAGTAATTAGGAGCGCTGAATACTATGAATTAGCAGCGCTGAGCAGTACCACTCGTAGCTCTCAAAAGTGCCGCTCAGTACGGTACAGCAAGGTCCGCTCCGTAGCGGTCCGTACTGCTCAGTAGCTATCAGTACCATTCAGAGCCGCGTAGTAGTAATTAGTAGCGCTGAATACTATGAATTAGCAGCGCTGAGCAGTAGCACTCGTAGCTCTCAAAAGTGCCGCTCAGTACGGTACAGCAAGGTCCGCTCCGTAGCGGTCCGTACTGCTCAATAGCTATCAGTACCATTCAGAGCCGCGTAGTAGTAATTAGTAGCGCTGAATACTATAAATTAGCAGCACTGAGCAGTAGCACTCGGTGCTGAGAGCTACCACCAAGTGCCGCTCAGTACAGTACAGCAAGGTCCGCTCCGTAGCGGTCCGTACTGCTCAACACCCATCATGGTAAGAGCTTGCTCCGGATGCATATAGATTGCATCTCGCAGTGAACTCCGGTCCTGGCACTGCAACTGGAGATTGGTGCGAATCGGTCTTGTCTACCAAAAAAAAAAAAAAGTGTTCTCTTTATTTTTCTTTTGGGCACCGTAGCCCATCATGTATGTGTTGCAGGCGTGTTTGGACACCTTCGACTTGCATGTCTTGAATCCATAAAAGGGTGTCCCAGGAATGCCCGGGGGCAGTGGGGACAAGGCACTGCCCCTTTTAACCCCAAGGTGTATTACCCCCCTAACCCCTAACCCCTAAATTCATAGTATGCACTATTAACCCATCTAAAGGACATTGTCTATGGGGTGGTTGGAAATGGGGCAGGTTCAAGGTGTAAATTCGGTGCCAAGCCCGCTCAGATGTGCACTTGCCAGATTCGAGATCTTGTACCTAGCAGAGCGAGGTGTAGTGCCCTTTCAGATATCAATCTGGCTGTCAAGCAAGCAGAGGCCAGTCAAACGTTCCGTCTGAAGAAGTATTTTGCCCAAGCGACCATCCTATCAGTATTTTGTGTGGAAACACAACGCAATACAGATTGAGTGGATCCTGTACATGAGCCGTTTGCTAGCAATCTCGGCAGACACAATGGTTGTTCACTAGGGTTCTCGACTTGCTTTGTGAGTTTTCGTTTTCGGGACCTCGACCTGGACTTCATTTTTGGGTGTGATCAAGGACATTTTGTGATGAATGGTGCAGCTGCTCCTTGTGGCGGAGCTAGATAGATACCATTCCGGACTGAACCTGCACTTTGGACCTTGACCTCGACCTCGATTTCCTTTCTTGGACCTCGACCTCGACCTCGATTTCCTTTTTAGGCCTCGACCTCGACCTCGATTTCCTTTTCGGGTGTGGCCGAGGACACTATGTGGATAGATACCATTGCGGACAGTACCACTCAATAGCATTCAGACTGCCAAGTACCGCTTGGAAATGATCAGTAATGCTCAGTTACGGCTAGCACTGGGTACCGTTTACTGCGGGATAGCCAGGTATCGCTCCGTACCGGTCCGTGCTTCTCAGTACCGCTCAATAGACAATGGGGTACCACACAATTGTAATCGGTAGCTCAGCAGTCTCGGTACGGACAGCTACCGCTTACTACCGCTCAGTACTAATCAGTAGCGCTCAATACATGAATTTGCGGTGGGGCTGGTCCCTTCTAGATAATGGGTGATTGCTGTGTGGTGGTCGAGCATTGAGCACGAGCACTTCATAGTCTACACACGAAACCCCAGAATATTCAGAGGCATATTACTTCCATTGCACAGTGAACAGGGATGATCTTTATCTTTTCCGCTTCCTCAGGCTGGAACGGGGCTGGAAGTCACCTTCTTTTAGTAAGACCGTAATACAGGACCGGCACTCTTCACACGGACCCGTCACCCTCAATAAGCGCTCAATACTAATCAGTAGCGCTAATCAGTAGCGCTCAGCAGTCTCGGTACGTACAGCTACCGTTGACTACCGCTCAGTGCCGGTTCGTACAGGGCCGTACAGATCAGTGGCATTCAGCGGCACTCAAAAAGAACCACGATTAACTTGCATTAGGAGCCAGGTCCCCCACTGCACGATGGGTATTCACAGTACAGTGCCCATACCAATGTATACCTAGAGATCCCAGAGTCAGTGACTAAGAGTGCCATGGAGTTGTGAATCTCGATACCACTTTAAAGTTTTGGACAGACCCTTCCTGTTGGAATCTGTACCTTGGCTTAGATTGGAGAGAAACAGTATCTAGTTTTGATGTCTTTATTGATGCTGAGGAGACTCGGAAAGGGATTAATCCTGATATCTTGTTAGCTGGAGTAGAACCACCTGGAGGCATTCATGGCTGCATAAATTGGAACATAGACACCTTTACTCTATACACCTACTTTGATACTTACTCTGTAGAAAGTGTACGAGTTCAAAAAAGTTTACACTGGCACTGAGGCTACCATATATCATGATATCAGGTAACTTGGCGTGTTTTTTACCCAGTAATATCTTTGAATGTTATACATATATGGAGGTACACTATGTCTGATTGTAATCTGAGGGGTAAAAGTGCGTAAAAGTGAAGAAAGCGATTTTGAATACGAAACCCCAGGCCCACGTACATATGTATCGTAAGACCGGTCCAGACCGAGCTGCAGCGCTTCACACGGTGGCTGTGCAACAGATTTTGGGTATACTAATCAGTAGCGCTAATCGGTAGCGCTCAGTACTAATATTCAATGCTAGCGCTCAGCAGTCCAGCTACCGTTGACTTACCGCCCAGTGCCGGTCCGTACAGGTCCGTACTGGTCAGTGGCACTCGGTGGGGCTCAAAAATAATCAGTATAGCGCTCAGCGGCAACTTGTGTCTTCAGAGGAAAACACCCGTGGTCTCATGCCTTTGCTGACATTAATTGAGTAGTGAAATGGACTGGTGAATGACAAAGTATCTCATTGGCGTGGTTTCTTGTTACTCTTGTTACAATTGCTGATACATTTCAAGTTTGGTGTACGATAGCATCTCCTGTGCGTCGGGTCCTTACCAAGTTGGGAAAATGGTGATCAGTGACAGGTGTAGTCTTGTGCATTTCAACCTCCTCCTTATGTGTTTTCTGATACAACTGAAATACTATATTGTGTGTACTCCAGCATCCGTACTCTTTGTTGCATTCACTGCCCCAGATCTTTTCTTTCTCAAGAAAAACAGATGAACAGATAGTTGGTACGATATTGAAGGGGTTTCTTGCCATAAAGAGATTTGTTTTTCCTTGCAAAAATAATCAAGTTTTATATTGAAAAATAGTATTCTTTCTTTATATATAGGGGTTGGTGTTTTTTCCAGGTAACAAAATGGGTAATGATTGTCGACCGAGTGCCCATTAGTAAAACCGTGGTTTTGTCTTTCTTCCATAGAAAAGTAGTTCTTCGTCTTTGCATATAAGAAAGAATGTTGTTTATATCTACTTTATCACATAATAATATTCTGTTGCAATATCCATTATAAGGAGATTTCTTTTGATGGATATTTTTTTACAAAGGAAACAAAAAAGAGGTGGGGCAGTGATTCTCTTGGACATGTAAAGTACTTTTCTATTTCACTATGTCGGATCCTATTAACCATCAATATTTTATCCCACTACAAGTCTATGCATACTTTAAACCCTTGTAGATTCTCATACCTCAGGAAACTCACTCTGCACATCCTAGTCTGTAAGACCCAATATCTATACCCTAGGCGCTCCAGTCTCTCAGATCCTATGTTGGCCCCTACAAATCCCGTTTTGACAGATTGGTTCCCACCTTGCAAATAAACCCGAGGTGGGGCGTGGGAAGGAAAACACTCTTGTTCTCAAACCACCAAGTGCATACAGGTAAGACTGGTATCCTTTGCAGACACACACTAATCACTTCAACCGTGAAGTCACAAATGCCTCGTCGTAATGCTATTGCCCTTGAGACCCCTTCTGTTCAGATTGAGGCTACCTCAGAGTCAAGGCCTACAGGTACAGGTTTTGATGTGGAGGGTAATGAACAGGACCGGACTGGAGCGGAGAACTTTAGTATAGACAGTACGCCCGAGAGTACGGCGGGTAGTACTAGTAGACAGTATTTGTTGAAGTGGCTGAAGAACATTGATCAGTACCAGTGCACGGTTTGTAGAATACCGGCACAGGAGAATTCAAGCTTCGAGGTGGCTCACATTTTGCTGCCAAGGTCAGCACCGACTCGAGTGGTAAGTTGAGTGTCAACTTGCACTCTTGGTGGCTCAGGTACTGAAACTTGCTAGGTGGATGTGGTGGGACATGTTTTGGGGGCACCAACAATCACAATCCATTCGCGTTTGTTTCTCATGTTGTGTTAGTTCATTTTCCATGCCCCCTGTGTGATCTCTCTGACTGCTTTTACATAGTGCGAGTGGATATCCACCGGCTCCTGGACCACGGGAAAATAATTTTTTTGCCACCTGCCAAGCTAATTAGAATGTGCAGTGAGTACCTTCGGATACACAGCAAGGCGGGATCGTGGACGATTTTGAGAAAAGGAAAGTTGGGCGAGGACTTCTTGGACCTGGTTTGTGTGTGTGTTGTTTGTGAAATATGAGAGGCCAATGACATTTTTTGTAGGCTGAGTCAAGGCAGTTTCCGTATAAGCTGTTGCAGTCGCCCCATGCGAAAGATTTCAGCTATGACCTGACCTACCGACTTGAGGACAAGACTGTTACTGTCTTCCAAGAACCGTTTCTTCAATTTCCGCCCGTTTGGTCCCACGTCACCCCGTTCGCGGTTCTTCTGAACACAATGTGGTCTCTGGAAGGATATACTCAGTCCATGGATGAAACAATATTTCATCGACGAACGGCACCGGAATTGAATCGCCTGGCGAACTTGATGACAAGGGCATTGTTGGGGAAGAAGGTGGAAGACATTCTTGTCGATGCGGAGGTGCCGGAGGACATTAGAGATTGGGCGCAGGCGTTTAGAGAGTTTGTTGATTTGTATAGCGGTGCGGAGGAAAGGGTACTCTCAGAACTGGCAAAGGGGGCGAGAAGCACCAGGAGCGGAGGCAGCCGTGGTTCGAAGGATCCTTCAGGCAGTGGGGCAGAGCCCGATGGGGGTGCTTCTGACTACGAATCTGGAGGTCCAGGTGCTGGAGGTCGAGGTACTGGAGGTCGAGGTGCTGGAGGGGATCAGGGACCGGGAACCCCAACGCCGTCTAGTCGAAAAGGGAAGAACATCACCAAGTATGTGAAACGTGTGCTCTTACCAACACCCGCCACACAGGTCAAGTTGACCTACTGGCTCCGACATGTCAAGGGTCGTTCTCACCGTTGGAGCACACATGGACATGGACACGAAGCGAGTTTCTCAATGTGATCCGTATCAGTTGCCCTATCTTTCCCTACTCCATGTCTTCCTACTTTGATGCTACACTGTGGTGATTTTCAATCTGCAACGTACACCGATATGTAACTTGCCATTTTTCTCCTCCTCTGTCTTCTTCTGTACTTTGTTAAATTTTTCCAAGCTATATTGAATGCATTGAGACTAGATAGCAAACAAAAACAAGTGAATGTGTTGAGGGAAATGAATGAGATACATATTACTGCTCAGGAAGTATGACTTATGTGTGACACTCTCTAGTATAGGGAATTATCTTGAGAGGATTGCTGAGACTATTACGTAGACGTCTGAGAGTATATAGAACCAGTCCACTTTCCGGTTCTCAAGGTGGCACAAAAGGTTAAAGGTGGTATACATGCAAATTGATCGAAAAGTCGATGCTATCTGACACGGGTGCAATTTCCTGTTTCTGCTCGGACACTGCCCGACACCACCCCATCCTCAAAATAAAATTCCATAAATTCAGGTTAAGGGTTTTGAATACAATAGATAAAGTCTATGTACTTGCTCAAGGAATTAGTCTCGGGTGGAAGACAGCAAAAATCAATTGTCGGATCTCAGATGACCATAGTACTAACACTTGCAAATTAGGACATTTTGCTCTCCGTTTAATTCTACATGACAACTTCATCATTGATTTCGCCATTCAAGTGAGATGTGTTGCTCGAGTTGCGGAGCCTGACGTTCCCCATCATCGCAAGACACACTAGATATAGTAGCATGTTTACCCCTTCCAAACATTCACATGAAGCGACTAGTCATGTGGACCTTGTGTGTCTTGTGTGCTACACACACTTGGTGGTTAATAGCAATCAAACCGCCAGGTACCGCTCGGTAATGCTCAGGACCGACAGCTGCCGCATAGTAACGCCGAGTACCGCTCCGTACCGGTCCCTACTAGCTGGTAGTAGTGCTCAGTACCGCTCAATAATAACCAGTACCACTGAGTAGGGTAGCACTCAAGCAGGAGCACTCTGTACCGATGTCTTCCACATAGTGGCGCCAGGTACCGCTCCGTACCGGTCTGTACTCCGGTTGGTACCGCTCCGTACCGCTCCGTACCGTCCAGCAGCACTCAGTTGCACTGAATAAGGATCAGTAGCGCTCGAGTTGTGCTCGTTACTTCAACAACCTCAACTTGAATCATGACAAAGGGGTCCCAGGATTTCCGGGGGGGGGAGGACCTGGTATTACCCTTGCTACCCTAACCCCTACACACGTTACCCCGTAACCCCTAACCCCTGGGGTCGGCCGTTTCTAGGCCTCGCACACAGAACCCCTGTAACCCCTAACCCCTGGGGTTGTCAACTTCTTTTCTAGGCCTCGACCTCCACCTCGGCTTCCTTTTCGACTTTGGTCGACGACACTTTGTGATGAATAGCGCAGTTGCTCCGTGTATGTGGCAGAGCTGGCTGCATATCATTCCAGACTGAACCTGCTCTCGCATTGCATTTTGTACAGATGAAGAAAAAGTTGCTCAGCTCTCTTTAGTGGGAGGGTGTTAACCCTCTCCTCTCCACTACTGATCAGAATCCATACCGTCATCCATTACTTTGAAAAGTAGGAAATTTCAGGTATAGATAATCCAGGCATCTCAGGGATCATGAACCTACCTCTGGTGATCAGCACCGTTTGGGGCATCTCTCTCCAGATGAACATTTCAAATAGCACAAAAGATCCTTTTGGCTGGTGATGAAAGAATCATGATTACAAGGGATCTGTGTATTCTCATGGTGTTTAGTAGTTCAAAGGTGTCGCCTTAATGCTTGAATAGGTCACTGGATGGTGTAAGAGGCTTTATTGCGGAATATTTCTGCAAATGTTCAGCGTGAGACTCTACCTTGTGTGGTATATATAGAATTTGAAGGGTGCCAGGATTGATACCTACAAAAGAATCCTCGACTTGGGTGGAATGACATAAGGAGGTGGGAGTATCACACATGTTTACTGTAGATATTGTGATGCTTGCTCCAACCAGCTAGTTTCAACAGCAATTGTTTGGCCTCTTGGAGGCGGTGCGGACCGGAGCGGACCTACAGCCAGCATTCTCAACACTTGGATTCTAAGATCACGCTCCTCTAATTGTTCACATTTGAATGATAGAAAAACAAATGAAAATACGTGTTCTTCTCAATACATCGTTCAATATGCGGGTTGAACGCTCACAATCTAACATTTGGAGACATTTCAAGCGCTACGGGAATGGTAGGCCCATCATCGCAGGGTAAGTGCAACATACTGCATTCATCCCCTCACCGTTAAAAACTAATTTTTCATTTAGTCGGGAGTAAAATTCTAGCCAAACGAATTAATGGTCACTGCGGGAGTCGAACCCTGCCACGACGTGGTAGCTGCCACGTTTGCATGACACGCGCGCCGATTGCACTACAGTGCCATGGTTACTCCTTTCATTTACAGTTATGGAAGGGGCTTGTGGCTCAAACATCCGAATGACAACACATTGATGCAGTCGAATGGCCGTGGGCTTTCATATGATGTTTACAATCAATACAGTTCGGTGTTCTCATGGACAAGGGCTTGAAGGCGCTTCAGTTAATGACAGGTCGTTATATACTGGCGTGTGCGGCTGGAGCGTCTGCACATTGCAGGGCTATGTATCTAAGGTAACACACGGCCACCATGCGGGAAGCGCGTTACCCCAGACGGAGTGGCCAGCAGCAGAATTGATGTCTGTGTCACAGGCCGCCGGACCTGCTGCGGGCCGGGAGTGCAATGGCAGGGTTGGCTGGAGCAGCAGCACAACCATCTACCCTATGCGTTGTATTTGAATTATACCTAACCTCCTAGCCCCAGAGTGGCCAGCGGCAGAATTGATGTCTGTGTCACAGGCCGCCGGACCTGCTGCGGGCCGGGAGCGCAGTGGCAGGGTTGTCAGTACAAACCACTGCTCTATGTGTCATATTTGAATGAAGCTCTGCTCATAACTATTCACATTTGACAAGGGAAAATAGGTGTGTTTCTCTGTATATTTATTGTTCAATATGCGGGTTGAGCGCTCAAAACAAAATATTTTTTGAACACGTTTTGAGCAACCCCTAATCTGCACTTGACCTCATTGTGGTGTGATTTCATGCAGCGTTAGAACCTAATTTCGGTCTGGAGTAAAAGATTTAGCCGAAACCATTATTGGTCACTGCGGGAATCGAACCCGGGCACTCAACAAACGGCGCCTGTCGTTTGTTGCATGCAGGTGCCCACTGCACTACAGTGCCATGGTTACACCTTTCATTTACGGTTATGGAAGGGGGATTGTGGCTCAAACGTCCTAATGACAACACATTTATGGAGCTGAACGGCCGTGGGCTTCCATATGATGTTTACACTCAATACGACAGCTGGATATTCTCGGAGGCAGGTTGGGCTGAGAGCTTCCCGAGTATTGAATAGCTCGGCGCTCGAAAGGGCTTCAGCAGATGTCATGTCCCTGTAGAGTGGCCAGCGGCAGCAGAACTGATGTCTGTGTCCTAGGCTGGCGGACCTGCTGTGGGCCGGGAACACAGTACCGTAGAGAGTAGCCAAAATTGGTGACTGTGTTGACTGCTGCCGGGCCTGATGCGGAGCGGGAGCACAGTGGTGATTTTGTCAATAAAAATGTCTACTCATGCAGATTGCAATGTGGTATGTAAGGTTGGGCTGTCTGGCGCCTAACCCTGGTAATGCACCGGACCTGGACCGGGGCGGACCTACAGCCATGATTCTCAACACTTGGGTTCTACTATCATTTCTGTTCGTGTGCTGCTTGCATATTGTTTTAGAAGGACGTGAATTGCAGAGTAATTGGACTATGCTAAACTCGAGCTCTGCTAGTAATGCAACTTTGGGAGACATTGCAAACAATGTGTGTACCCACCACTGCTGCACTACAGCACTGCAAGTTACTGTGCCCAAAATGTACGCAGTAGGTATCATGGCAGAGTAAGTGCAACATGCTGCATCCACCTCTTCACCGTTAAAAATGAATAATTTCGTTGTGGAGTAAAATTTTAGCCACAAGAATCATTGTTCACTGCGGGAGTCGAACCCGACCACGAGATGGGATCTGCCACATTTCCGTGGCACGCGCACCCACTGCACTACAGTGCGACGACTGCTCTTGCCCGCTGTAGTTACATAAAGGGCTCGACGGCTCAAGCGATATTGTTTATCCATTCACATAAATGACAACACATTGATGCAGTCGAACGGACGTGGGCTTTCACATGATGTTTACAATCAATACAGTTCTGTATTCTCATGGACAAGGGCTTGAATGCGCTTCAGCTGAAGACAGGTCGTTATACACTGGCGTGTGCGGCTGGAGCGTCCGCATACTGCAGGGCTATGTTTTCGAGACTGAGAAAGGGTGGCCACCGGACCTGCTGCGGGCCGGGAACACAGTATCTCATAACCCGGCAGGAATAGCGTTGGTGGCTGTGTTGACCGCCGCCGGACCTGACGCGGGCCGGGAGCGCAGGGGCGGGATTGTCAGTACAAACCACTGCTCTATGCAAATTGCAATGTGGTGGGCCCTATAAGTTCCGCTGCACCTGTGGATGCAGCATGCTTGCAATTGTTTAATGAACGATATAAAAACAGACGTAAATGACCTCAGTGTCTCTTAAATCATAACCAGGCTTGCGGGACCTGTGAGCAACACCGCCCAGAGTGGGTACCCATGAGAATTGAGCGGGTTGCTTAGTCAGCAGCAGCCGTAGATGGTCAGGTGAGTGCATATATGCAGGTGTGGTCTACATTTTGGTGATTCAGCTGTTCTATGCGTAGAAGAGTAGACGAAACATACATTTTCACTGAATCTGAAGCACGACAGGACATGCAAGGCATGTATTCAGTCTCGCCCAGGACGAAAACTGGTAGATGTGGATGGCATTGTTCTGAAAGCGGTGTCGGCGTCATGTGAAGTGCAGTGATGAGTTCCGAGGACTCTGGAGTGGAATAGAGACGAGCACCCACACCAGGTACGAGCAGTGAGCATCTCGCCCAGTAAAGTTGCGAGAGAGGGGTAGAATGGAGCCGGATCCGTTCGCCCATAGGTAGTAGTTGGTTTGGGCGGAAAGAAAGAGGGGGGCAAGGTGGGAAGGCGAAGCGGAGATGAGAGAGTGGAGGAAACGGCTGGGCTGCTTAGTAAGCAACTCCCGCTGACCTTTCCGCACGGGAACACTGAGAACAGAGTTTGCTGTTTTTAAACGTCAGTATGCCTTGCGCTAGGAAATGGACTTGCCCAAGAGATAGAGTAGTGTGATAGCTATGAAACACCTGGCGATATAAGGGATTGAAAATTGTTCAGGGTGTGGAGAAGGCCGCAAGAGCGCTTGGGGAAGTGGGCGGTGCGGACCATGCCTATACCGGTGAGCTCGCCCTAAGGCATATAGTAAGAAAATGATATGCGCAGGTACCTAGATGACTGTAGATCACAATAGACCGATATTTGAGGCAAAAGAGCGAGGAGGTGAGGAGAGAAAAATCAAAGACGGGCTCGACCCCGCGGGGTCGAGCCGCGTCAAAGAAAGTCAATTTCCGGGCGCAGCTTTCCCCGCGCAAGCGCGGCGAAAGCTTGCGCTGGTAGATACGACCTCCTGGATGATATCTCCAGCTTTGACCTAGTTGTAAAGATTATTATTACGGGCTACAGAAATTTCAAAAGTTTCAGCGCCAGGGAATGGGCGCGGGGAGGCGTGGGAAAGTGCAGGATGGCCATCCTGGAGCGTGATCTAGGAGTAGGGCAAGAGAACTTACAATGTCTTCTGTATACGCACAGGTAATTCGTGCTAGGCTATACAACAAATACCGATCGGTCTACGACGGAAATAGTGTGAGTTAGAACTGCCGATGAAAATGAACTTACTACTCTGTATTCGTGATCGTAGCAAGGGTGCGACACACGTAGACTATGCAGCACATAAACGTCCATATACGACGGGAAAAAGATGAATTAAGAGTGCCAATTATCAACGAGTAACTCACAATGTAGTCCCAACATTCCATGGTGACTGTAGCAATTGTTTGGAATACGTTTGCTATAAAGAACATACAAATCCGTCTACGACATGAAAGCAGTGAGTTATAAATCGCATAGAAATGAGTGAGCTTACCAGGCTATACAAGAAACACATACCCGTCTACGGATCGTCGTCGACTCCCGCTATTGTCATCAATCAGCACGTAATATGAATCAGCTTGTACTACACCTCTCATTACCACAATTTAGGCTTGAACAGGCGTAAATTGGCGTTCCGGAGGGTTGTGTACGGGCCAATTTGTGTGTTGACCCCATTCAACTGCACGATCCGTGATGAGTTTCACGAACACTAGCAACAACACTCGAACTGTCGCACAAAGAATGTACTCATACCTTACAATGCGTTTTACGAGCATGAGAAGTAAATTCACACAACACCCGTTCATAACGTTCACGTTGAAGTATTGTAACTACTCTGGATGCATACTGAGTTAGACATTCCAGGTGAGTCGAATAAATAGAACGTACCTTAAAGCCCCGCTACAAAGTTGATAGCCCAGCGGATCGCTCTCACTGTATCCTTCCGACCTCCTCCAAATTTAAATATCTCGCGATGTCGTCGTCCACCTGACGAATCTCAGTAAGGATCGAAAGAAAATACTGGACTCACAATGTAAGCATTTGTCTCGTGGCCTCCGTCGGCACATCCGGTGCAAGAGTACATGGACAAGTCGTTCTTCCGAGTACAACTCCTCTGTAAGGTAAGATGATATAAAACAGTTGCTACGTACCTGCACGAATACTGTAGCGCACCGGCATTGCGCCGTACCAATGTTGAACCTGCCCCGCACACTGCCTTTGCCACTCCTTCTTCCGCCGTTTCAAGTCGCAGGTTCGTCCAACTTTGTAACTTGTAGTCGTTCCGATCCGAAAGAAATAGATCCATCCCGGCCTATCGGCCACTGATACCGGCCTTCGTATGGCGCGCTTCCACGAATCAGAGAACGACATGTCGGTAAGAGGGTATGAAGAGCGTGAAGCAACGATCTGGAAAAAGTTCAGAGTAAGGAGCTAAGAAACCGCACTACTCACCTGATACGATAAGAGGCGGATGATGAAAGTGACTCGTAACGACTAAAAAGGTATGAAAGACCGGTATCGTTGGTGGTGAAGCTGAATCTTAAACAATCGTACTTACTCGAGTGGGTTTTTGGTCAACGTTAAGTTGACGCGGTCGACGTCAAAGAATGTTCGTGCGTGCTGCTGAAATTGGTGACAGAGGTTGTAGTAACGCTCTAAGACGATCTGAAAAGAGACAAGAGCGTTGAAGGCGAGTGTATGATAAGAATAGTAACCAGCCAACCAGACTTACCTGAGATCAATATGTACAACAACGACCACATAATATTTCCTACGCACAGCTAAGTCGGACTTAAGTCAAGCACATTCAGATGAACCAATTCGTAGTTGCTACGTCACTAAGGGGGTGCAAAAAAATTTGACTTCGGTCAACATCTTCAACATGGACTAAGTACCTACCAAAGGTCTGAGTTGGCAGAGCAATGGCAGAGTCCAGACTCTGGAGAGACGTCTCCAGCTCCGCGCAGACAATAGCACCGTGTGCTCGAGTCACTGAGCAGCCTGGCGTCTTACGCAGCCCCGGCGGGGCCATTCTCTAGCCCTATGTATTGGTGGTGTACAGCGCGCGCTGGTGCAAATACTAATGGCCAAACGAACACGAGCTGTAAGTATGAGGGGTCTGACACAGTAGATCTCAATGAGAGGGCAAAGAAAGGAGCACGAGTTGGCACTTGTTCTGCAGTTGTGCAAATATTGTTGCTCTAGACAAAGCTCGAGGCAATGGTAACATTCTGAAAAGCGCAGAAGTTAAAACAGCGGTGGTAGGAACATACGTGCATAGCGACTAAGTGTACGGCCAGCAGTTGGCCGAGAAGTAAGTGGATTTCTACATTGGCAGTCGGGGTTTCTGGCGGAAGGGGGGTTTCCCAGTTGTTTTATCTTTCTAAACAACACCCACGTCACTTAAGGGCAAAGTTTAGTTAGAAGGAGAGACGCACCGAGATCCTGAGTTCTCAAGGACCAGTTGGCGTAGCGTGAGCAAGGCGAAGTAGTAGTCGTCTACGACGGACACATTACGAGGCATTGTAAAGCTCAGATACTATTGACCGTGGAGAACGGAATCGTAACCCTTCGCTGCATTCTTTATCAATGTCAAATTCGGGGAACAAAAGCAGCAACAATTTGCATAAATCGACGATGGACGCATGTGCCTTCATGATCTAATCTCACTGTACGACTCACAACGACTGACTCCATAAAATATAAAACAACAGACGTAAATGATCTACGACGAACAGAAATATTTTGACCGTCGCTTGACACTATTGAGTAATATTGCGACCTACCAGAGTCCGAAAGAGTGTAATTGCATCGATCACGAATTACGCGCGATCGAAGCAGTCGTCCACGACGGAAAGATGTATGTTGACCCCTTTAATGGCCGGTCCCGAGAAAGGAACGATCAGAAAACAACAGGGGAGGAGTTGCGCACAATGGATGCAGTCATCTACGACGGAAGGTGCGTGAGTCTCGTATGCGAAGCAGTTGCACGACTCACCCAATTGCGTTGTGCATTCCATTAGCCGCACCATCCATATATTTCCACCGTTGACGATCCCGGTAACGAAACGTAGTGCACACAAATGAAGCAGTCTACGACGGAATTCATCTGTCTGTGTATGTCTTCAAGTTTTGATTGTGTGACTCACCAAATAATGAACAATTACCAGCTTAGCAGAATTGAAGTCATCTACGACGGACGCAATGGCCTCGAGTCTCGTGTTTTGTTTGAACCAGTTGGACGACTCACCAGACCTTGAAACTGAAGCAAATGTGAACTCATATATCTTGACACTTGACACTAAAGTGATTGTACTGGACTCACCAACGCCCACTAAGAGTCAATTTACATTGGCCGTCAATCGCGAACTGCACATGAATGAAGCAGTCGTCTACGACGGGAAGATGTACGCCGACTCTCGATTCGTCGATACGAGGGAAGGATCGTTCAGAAAAGAACGGAAACGAATTGCGCACTGTGGATGCAGTCTTCTACGACGGAAAGTAAGTTGATTTTCGTAGGTCACTACAAACGAGGGGGACGACTCACCCAAATTCTTGTCCATTTCCCATTCATCTATTGATACTGTGACTTATTCGTTGACGATCGCAAAAAGAACACGTTCAGAAGAGTTGTCTACGACGGATTGACCTTCTTTTAGCCAACTTTTATAGTATTGCGTTCCTGTATGACTCACCAAATAAAGAACAAACTTCAGAAGTAAAAAAGAGAAGTGATCTACGACGGAAGTACCTTGAGCACCGTATATCACTCGAAGCATTCGTATTACCGACAGACTCCACAATCTAAAATTTACACGAGTCGTCTACGACGGACAAATATGCCTTGAGTGTCACTTAGTACTTGTACGAAACCACCAGAACTCGAAGGAATGGTTGAGGTGTTTGCCCTGGCATTGATCGTCGATCACGAACGGCAGGCGCTTGAACCAGTCGTCTACGACGGAGATTGAAGGGAAGAGGACGAACTGCACCACAGAAATAGAAGAAAAGTGTGAGGTCTGATTATCGCATAACAATGGACGAACTGTTCTTACTCAGCTGACTGTGTAGAGAACACACCCACGATATACATTCATCTACTACGGAGAAGTGTGAGTCAAGAGGTAAAATAGCAACGAGTGCGTGGACTTACCGAATTTTGCCTATTAACGACCAAGATCAGAATTTTGAGACCTGTATAAGCCCCGTCTACGACGGAAAGTGTTTATAAAATGTTGTTATAAAATGTTGTTATTATAAACGTTCAGCGCTCAGCTCTTTGATGGTGTCGGTCTTCACCTCAACTCACGAAATGTTTTCCAGCAAGCAGTAATCAACCAACCAATTTAAAAGAGGATGTACGAATGAATTGCTGCTTTTTCAAAAAATTGTTCAACAAGAGATCAAACTATAGCTACGCTTCCCAGTACGAGTACTCTTGGCATAGCAGTGAGTCCGCGAGGCTATTGATACCATTTTGGAATGCTGCTGTGTGGGAGACCTTCTGCTTCAGCTGCACTTTCCATTCCGTCGCCGTCAGAAGTTTCGCCTTTCCTTCTGTAATCTGAGCAAGTCGTCTCTGATACCAATTTTCGCAATCGACCGACCAGTAACCAACATTGCATCCTCCCTTCTCCCATGTCGCGGCTTTCGGCCACCATGACCGTTCCTCCACTTGTGTTCCCCTTCCTGAGCAACATAGAAATAGTGTCAGTGTCTGGGCATGTAGGGAGATTCAGTAGAAAACACCCACCTGTTCTGACGAAGTACACACCGCATATCATATTCTCCGTTTGAACGTCCAGGGCGACATCGTCGACAACATAATACTTTTCGGCTTCCTCGATGACTGCGTAATTCGTCTTCGACGGACCACATGTGACAGATTTTGGATCCACGATGTCCTGTGCAAGTCTCCACAAAATACCACCACGCATGCGTGCAACGCGTCCCAACCTAGACCGCAAGAGATCATTCTTGGTCTCCTCGTATGCTGCATATTCAACCACATCGAATTGATGGCCTTGAGATCGGACACCAAGTGCTGCAATGCGTTTGTTTTCGATTGGAGGGGGACGCCTGGTGCGCACAAGCTTGACTGTCGAGAATCGAATACCCCGTTCAAGAAGACTTCTTGCTATTGCTAGGATACCCGTTTGATTTTCGCGGTAGATTTGGACAACGGTTGTTGCGTCGTATAATGCTAGGACCCACCATTGCCGGTAAAGAGGGGTGGCACGTATGCCAATCAAGTGTAAGTTCTTCCCCACCCTCTCGTATTGCCAGTTAAGGTGATGATGGATATCCTTGGCAAGTCGAGGTTCGAAGTCCCAGAGAGGGGGAAAAGCTCTGGGATTCTCTTTATTGGCAACAACAAAGTTGTAAACGTCTACTGCCGCTGGCGCAAGTTCATCTTCGACGAAGGCTTTCATCCCAAGACGAACCATGCAGTCAAATGTTTTGGTCACGTTGGAAGCGCAATTGTCATACTTTCTCATACGGGCGTCGGTAACATACGGAGTATTGGCACGAAAACCGTATCGAGTGTGAAGGACATTCTCCAATGACATTGTCTGCACCACATTGCGAGGCACGATGTCTCCAAAATAGTGCTTCACATCAGTGATATGAAGGTCGCGGCTAGCACCCTCAGATACTGTGGAAATAGCAGTGGGCAGCATGATGGCAGTGGAAAGTACTGTTGTTGTTGTCGAGGCTGAACCAGGAGGAATTGGCATTTGTGGAGGCAACGGTTGACGGGTGACGACATTGCTACTGTGTTTCTGCGACGACGGAGACGATATTGGAGATACTGGTTCTGATGGCTGGTCTCCATAGTCGGATTCGTCGTCGTCGTCGTCGACCTGTCTAGGGAGCTCGAGATCCCATTCGTCCAGAAAGCCATAATAGGTACGACGAGCTCGATGTATGGCACCCCATCTCACTTTCCAATCCCGACGCGGCACCAGGTTTCTCAGTTCGTGCCCACCCGCACAACATACCCACTCAAACATCGCGACTCCAACAGTTGGCTCCCCCAAAGTGAAATCAAAGTTCTCCCCTACGGCCTGTACCTCTCTCTGGGTGCGAGCTTCACGTTCGCTCTCGCTCTCGTGAGAAACGAATTCGTTCTCTTCATCAGCCATTCGCTTTTTGAATTCAGACATTGTTTCGCGTGGTAGCTGGCGTGATGCTGTCGAAGGAACAGGAAGGGGTGCAGTCGTTGTCGACAGAGTGGAAGAATCACCAGAAGCATCGATATCCATCTGAAGACTTGAATCGAAAGCCTCGGTTTCCAATACTGCATCAGGAGGAGTCTGTTTGTCAGACGTGGCGTCAGAGCGAGTCTTTGGCGCGGGTTGCGCACCAAATGCCATGGCCGCTCGTGCCTTGGATTGTTTTGTGTCTGACTCGGTAGGAAAGTATTTCTTCATGTACTCAGTGTCAAGAACCGGATAAGGCTGGTAACCCCACCAAATCCATAAAGGCACGTGTGCTATTTTGAACGCAGGGAAGCTAATTGCCCAGACCGAATGATACCCATTAACATAGGCTCCTGGGCGGAACCCAGGTGAGAAATCACAGATAAATGACTTCTGAAGTTCCGTGAGCCACTGCGCGTATACGCCTTGCTCACGACAGGCAGTGACCCACCCCGGTTCACGAAGCTCGGTGTCGGACTCGGACATGTTAGAAGCGATGGCAAAAGAACACAATGCAGAGAGGCAGATGAAAGCATATATAGCTCTATAGGCAACAGCAAGGAGATTATCGTCGTTGTTGTAAGAATCGGTGTAACCGCAACTACTAGGTAGGAAAAGTACACCCAGCTCTCTGTTGTCAGGATACCGTCGTTTCATAAGGAATGTAGCTAGGCCGCATAGCGCGGTCTCCAGACGTTGCCATGAGCTGATAACATTCGGGTGAAGCCGTCTCCTCGGGTAATGGCCGCGTGAAACTGACACGATTGGGAGAGGTCGAGCAGTGACGTCCAAGCGCGAAAAAATAGCACCTTCGAACCTCGGCCTGACGGGCCAGAATGCGAGATATGGATAGAGGTTAGACATCCAGCGGGGTTTAACGAAATCAGAAAAACGAAAGTTGGCTGGGATTTGTGCGTCAAAGCGAGGAATTGGTGTCTGTAGAGTGGTAACGTTCGGTGATGACCAGTACCCAAACAGTTCGGGGTCATAAAACACTTTCGAGTCTACGAATTTCTCCATCTCGACGCTTGAAGCAAATATTAGTTTGAGTAAAAGGTCGAGTACACATGAAGGCTTACCAATGATCAAATGTCTTCAATTACAAGAGGGCCGTCGTAGACGTCCAGAAACGAGTCCAACGTAGGACCAAGCGAATCGATGAAGTGCAGAGGTGAAAGCTGATGAAGTGTAGGTAAGAGAGTGCGGCGGAATGGCTGAATGAACAATTGCGCACCTTATGAGTTCAATTTCGTATCCCTGTGATTATGTTGCTTTCTGCACTTCAATATAAACCGTTCGTGCACGTTCGTACCCCCAGTAGTCGCAAAGATCGGTTGAGGCTATCAAAAGGAACGAGAAGTTTACTTCTCGTAGCTTCTGAATACGGGCGTCGAGTCTTGAAGGTGTCACGCACAGGGAGGGTGAAAGAAGTTGTACTTCTTGCAGCCTGATCGTCGTGGTACTGAACAAAGCTGAACAAAGGACAAAGACGCTTCAAAAGCTGTGCTGTGGGAACTTTCGTCACGATGCCGCGGCAAGCCACTTACGTACACTTTTCGTTGGTGGGGTTAGGGGTGGTAATTTTCACACTGCATTTTAGGAGCCGTCGTGGACGGATAAGTCTCGAGCACAGAACCTGGTTGCTTCGAAGAATATACATACATTTGGCTAAAGTACCATTACGGTCTCTCTTTCCTCAGCACGACGATATACTTACTAGGTGGCGAACAGAGTTAGCAATAAGAAAACGAGCTGATATTACATCGACATCCGCATCCGAGAACTTAATTTCTACACTCAGCAAATGCTCGTATCTGTGAGATGCGGACACGCTGCATTGCAATTGTAACAGTCAGCACTCGAAGTAAATTTTTGAACAGAATGGTTTACGCACGACATACGGTGAGCATGTACTCTCAAAGTGCGAGGCCCTCCTCCGTCTGACGATGGTAATGCAGGGGTGCCTTCAAAAGACAACGTCGTCATCGAATACACTGACATCTATCAATTGGGAGCGGAAGCACATGACCTACATTCTCCGACTGCGTTGTCCTGAGCGTAAATCTTGTACAATGAACAAAAGTCGATTCTTCACAGATACCAGACAAAGGGTTACATGTGTAATACAGCACGGGCCTTGTGAAGGGAGGTTAAGTGTGACCGTCGTCGACGGATGCCACGAGTATGCACTCACCAAAAAGACAGAGAATTCATGCAGTACAAGCCTTGTCGGGGATCGAATCCGAGCATTCTACACACACCGAACAATGAATGACGGCCACGTCGCCACAAGCCTTGTTGGGGTGGTCGGTTGTTGTTGTGAGAAGAATTTGTTGCAGGTGACCACCAAGTATAGTGCGGATAGCTGCAGAAAGATCGGGGACGCGTAGGAGAAGGAACAAGAAGGTTTACTTCTTGTTGCTACAAGTGAGTTGGTCTTGTGGAAGAAGGGTAGGGTACAAGAAGTGTACTTCTTGTAGCCTGTCGTCGTGGTACTGGACGAAGGAGGGATCAAAGCTGTGCTGTGGGAACTTTCGCCAACGACGCCGAGGCGAGTGCCGCGGTATGCCCAAATCGGCAGTGTTGCAGTTCTCAGTCGTGCGTCCGTGAATAAGGGTGGGTTTTCATTCACAAACAAGAACGGACAAACATCAAACTATGAATCCTCCGAGTCATACATCCACGTCGTACTGCCCCGTCTTTCCTTGCGCCTGTGCACTACAAATGTGCTTGGACACAAGTCACACATAGTACTCATCCGGATCTGGAAATACGAATATGGTGTTCTGCAGATCCTCATATCTGTGAGCGAGATGCGGGCACGCTGTACTATACTCCAAGCGTAACAATTAGCATCAAAAGTAAACGAAATTGAATAGGATTAATACGCACGATACACAGTGAGCAAGAACCCTCAAACTGTCTATCAGCTCCGGTTTACGAGGCCTCCCATCTGATGTGAGGGCAATGATTATTGAGGAGTGCCTCCAAAAGACAACGCCGTCTTCGGCTCGAGTGCAATGACCATTGCATGTATCAATTGGAAGCGGACCCGGACCGAAGCCGATGACCCAGAGGTATTCTGGTTCTCCGTCCACACTGGCCTGAGCGTAAATCTTTTGCGATGTCACTGGACCGGTATGCTGGAAATAGTGCGAGTTTATGAGTGCATCATAGAACGCTACATTCCACCCCATGGGGTGTTCGTCGACAATGAGAGGAAACGGGGATGCGTTCGTCGAGTCGTGAGCAAGATAAATCCCGTGGTAGAGTCGCTGATCAGGCTAACATAACAAACAACAGGTAAGTCACGCAACGACAGTGTTAGGATTCAACAACAGACATACCCGTATCAAGAGCTCCAAATCATGATCAATCTGACGGTCGACACTTGCTCGGTCCATGTGGATTGTACTGAACGCATTTTGAGATGGCTTTTTAAGTCAGACCGTTCTGTGGCTGAAGGCGGAAATTACCTGTTTTGATATGGCTAAAAAAAGTGGCGCAGGTAACAGCATGTAAAGAAGCCGAATTATATGAATTGCAGCGTTGTACAGACGTGAAGTGCGTAAGAATAGGTACAGTGCTTGATCTAAGAATCCACATCCATGGGCTCCTCCTCATCCGAGTCATCCTCATCCTCCCATGTCGGTTTCTTTCGGCACAAGATCCGCGGAGCAGGGCCGGTAGTACCACGAGGAAGGCGCTCAAAGCCTTTCACCTTCTGTTGCGTACTCCACAATTTATCGGAGCACGCATGAGGTATCCAATATAGCTGGAACACCCTTCTGCGAAGCTCGCTCCGTAGAGCAGCTGCTGTCTTCCGTTTCATCCCCGACGTAAGTTCCTTCCAGTTCCTATAGTACGTGCACTGCGTGTAGTTTTGAATCTTCAAAGATGCCTCATGGCCCTTGAGGGGGAACAGGTGATTGAACGCAAGTTCGTAATCTCCTTTGGACGCAACTTTCCATCTACACGCTGTCCAGTTGTCTGACAACGTAAGATTCATGTAAAGGTCTTCTGTAACTGTGACGCGTTGGCCTGGGGGTATTTTCAGGTAACCCGATCCACCTTTCGGTGATGGTGACTTCACAGCAAGATCAATCAGGAACTGCCTCCACAATTGAGACGCCACTTCATCGATGTTACCGCTGACACTCGGCACACTTTCGCGTTCCCCCGACTCGTCCTCCATATCTGACCCCTCCACTCTAAGCGGCGGAGGAAGCGCATGCCCTTTCGAGGCCAGATCGAACGTGATGCTTGGTGAGTCGGACTCGCCAGCGATAGGAATGAAAGTCGGAGTTCTTCTGCTTTTGTTCGACACGAGCCGGTGAGGGTGAACTGTATCTCGAGGAAGCAGTCCCTTAGGATCGAACTTGTAGCGTATATCTTCCCTCGTAGCATTGAATAGATAACGGAAATCCTCATCGGGGAGCCAGGCATCAGGGGCTACCCGCATTCTTGGCACATCGAATTCTACCACAATACGACGGAGAAATATTGCCCCGTACGGATTATATGGAAGTACGGGATTGACATCGTCACCTGAGAACTCATCGTCATCGTCATCGTATCCCGCCGCCGAAGTGAACAACACCGTATTGAGATCTATCTCAAATGCATCGGTGAGAGGAAGGACTGTCCGCATAAGGCTTCTTGCCGCGGATCCATCGTCGGGACGAGCATGAAGGCCATTCAGCAGCCAAACACATGCGGCCGTTAGGTAGAGTGCCTCGTTGATGACGCGCTTGCGAGGGTCACTGAGTGCTTGCTGCATTAGGACACGACTGATGGCTTCAACACGGTACGACCTGAAATTCCTACACACAGGTTAGCCCAAGTTCGTTGTCGATCATTACTAGCAAAGACTTACCACCACACTGATCGTCGGAAAGATAACAAAGAACCAAGGACAACATTGCGTGATACCTTCAGGAGAACCTCTGTGGCATATTTGAAAGGAACTCGGATTTCGATGCGAGCGTTGGATGCACTATCAGTGATGGCATTCTTATACAGATTGAATAGCCCCTCAACGAAGGCAGGGGGTTGGGTAGAGCCCATAGCCGAGGCAATATCAATCGCCTTCCCGTGATGTTGTCCGTCCGGATTGTAAGTGAGTGCCTTGTCCGTGGTGTACATCTGTAGATATGCGGCCTCGTATTGTCCTCTCCCGTGAGTCCCGGGCTCAATCCTACACCCAGACACAGCCATGAGATGACTGACGATGTCGCGGGAATATTTCGAGCTACCCAATGACGTGATGCGGCTAGCATCACGGTCAGGGATATTCAGGACTTCACGCACCATGTGGAAATGCGATGAAGTCATCCACTGGAGGCACCGTTCGTCTTCGCTGCAGTACTCGACTCCAACGTCAATCCACCAGTTTCCATTCCGTAACGCTTCCTCAGGTATCTTCGCTTCCTCCATGTAGGCTCGTAGACTCTCCTCGGCTGCTCGACGCCTCATGGTGTGTTTGGTCCCGAGCTTCGTGCCGCGGATAGTATGAGTGAAAAAGAAATCTTGTGCCCACAAGACATCAAACTCCGCCAGCTTAAAACGAAGTTTGGCTGCGAGTTCGGGAACTACCCAGTCCGGGATCATCTTCGTTTGATAGGCCATATGGCCTGATCTCTTCCTGGCGCGAAAGATCTCGTCGCGATATGTGGCAGGCCAGTCGCCCTTGTCGTGTGGAAGCAGTTCTGCGATAGCGGGGCGAAGACCTTTCTCATAGAAAGCGACTCTCTGATCAGCCGAGAGCTGTGGTCGGAGAGAGCCCTCACCCGCCAGAGTCGGGAAGAAGATATGGATTTGGTGTCGCATTCCCCAACTTCCGATTTGAAAGTTTGGTATACGATGCAGCGCTACATGCTTGTGACCCTAATTGAAGTTAGCTATATGAAGAAGTCTCGAATTATGACGATGGTACTCACATTCCTTTGCCGCACTGGGTACGTTAAGTGAATGCTCGTTTTTAGGACTTCCGCCGGGTTGGGGATTGGAGCGATGTTGACTGTACCCTGGACAAGGATGTCATTGGTGATTCCAATGACAGAGTCATAGTCTCGAGTGACGGAGATGCCAGGATTCTGGCCAGTTTGGAAAGCGTTCCGCGTAGGGTCGATGACAGCCTGGTGCCCTAAACCCACATGTTCTCCGGTAAGGAGAAAGCGCTGGAACTGGACATTGTCCTCTTCATCAAGCTCTTTCGCCGCACGTATGTAGTCTCGAAGGGAGTACGCTTTCGGGGGTAGTGTAGAATACAAGTTTGGGAACATTGTAGATGGCGGGTTGGCACAAAATTCAAGTAATACGAATGTTACGAGTGCAGAGTTCCAATGGAAAAATTGGGCAGGTGTACTTTTTGAGCGAAGACTGGTCATTTTATAGTACTTATCGCAACAACAATCGTACAGAGTTATCAAATGAAAATAGTTCTATCGTGACTTGAGTACAAAGGAACTTCCACCGATAACGAGGATGCACTGAGGACGAGATTGGCGTGAGGAATGTAAGCGAGCTTCGAGTTACACGATTAGAAGATTGTACTCACAAGTAAGGATATCCGTCGACGACGTAAAGAAAAACAACAAAACCCCCCCTTCTAACCCAGGAAAGTAACCCAGGAAAGGATCCGTCCAGGAAGGATGCACAGAGGGTGCGTGTACCGTCGTGTATAGAGGAGCTTGTTGCATGGCATCGTGCCCGGAGATGTAAATGAAAAGAAGCTTGAAGGAAAGGAAGTAGGCCTGGAAAGAGACGTAAGTTCAAATGATAAGTATGCATGCATGGGGAAGGACTGTACAAGGATCCGTCCAGGAAGGATGAACAGAGGGTGCGTGTATCCATCGTGTATAGAAGAGCTTATTGGCGTTGTATACGATGAATGAAGAAGGGAGCTTGAAGAAAAGGAAGTAGGCCTGGAAAGAGACGTAAGTCCAAATGATAAGTATGCATGCATGGGGAAGGACCGTACAAGGATCCGTCCAGGAAGGATGCACAGAGGGTGCGTGTACCGTCGTGTATAGAGGAGCTTGTTGCATGGCATCGTGCCCGGAGATGAATTCCAAGCAGGACAAGAGCGGCGCGAGGATAGTTGGTTGAGTTAGTTAGTTATAGTTATAGTGCCTAGGCGTGTTTGATCGATCACCCGTGTCGAGAGTGAACTCTCGCCAGGGGTTAGGGAAGGGGTAAGACCCGTGTCGAGAGTAAACTCTCGACAAGGGCACTGACGGAGGAGGTAGCCACGATGAAGGGTGAGAGGGACTCCGAGGTCAAACGCCGAAGTCAGTTTAAGACTCCGCTTGAAATAGAAGATTAGATTAAGATGATCGCGCTTCTAATCATCGTATGGAAGCCTCAGCCAAATAGATGCAAGCCAGCGATCATCTCTTCATCTAATCTTTATATCGAAGCCTCAGCCAAACAGATGCAAGCCAGCGATCATCTCTTCATCTAATCTTTATATCGAAGCCTCAGCCAAACAGATGCAAGCCAGCGATCATCTCTTCATCTAATCTTTATATCGAAGCCTCAGCCAAACAGATGCAAGCCAGCGCTCATCTTAATCTAATCTTCTATTTCAAGCGGAGTCTTAAACTGACTTCGGCGTTTGACCTCGGAGTCCCTCTCACCCTTCATCGTGGCTACCTCCTCCGTCAGTGCCCTTGTCGAGAGTTTACTCTCGACACGGGTCTTACCCCTTCCCTAACCCCTGGCGAGAGTTCACTCTCGACACGGGTGATCGATCAAACACGCCTAGGCACTATAACTATAACTAACTAACTCAACCAACTATCCTCGCGCCGCTCTTGTCCTGCTTGGAATTCATCTCCGGGCACGATGCCATGCAACAAGCTCCTCTATACACGACGGTACACGCACCCTCTGTGCATCCTTCCTGGACGGATCCTTGTACGGTCCTTCCCCATGCATGCATACTTATCATTTGGACTTACGTCTCTTTCCAGGCCTACTTCCTTTTCTTCAAGCTCCCTTCTTCATTCATCGTATACAACGTCAATAAGCTCTTCTATACACGATGGATACACGCACCCTCTGTTCATCCTTCCTGGACGGATCCTTGTACAGTCCTTCCCCATGCATGCATACTTATCATTTGAACTTACGTCTCTTTCCAGGCCTACTTCCTTTCCTTCAAGCTTCTTTTCATTTATCGTAGACAGGATCGTATCGTTATCGTTAGTTCTTTCCCAGCACGGGTGAGAATCCGACTAACCTTTCGTGCCCCAGATTAGCTCCGCTCCGTTCAAATTTGTCGCCATCTTGTTTTTCTTTACGTCGTCGACGAAGGTTAATGAGGCGGTGGGGTTGAATGGATGTCATGTGAAGCTTGCTGGCCTTGTCTCCAGAATGTCGTCTTGGACGAAGTTCTCTGTACAAGTGCCGCAGCTGGTTGCTCAATATTTTCTGACGAGCACCCGCTACAAAATCTGTTTACTATAAATTCAACTCGTTACCCCCAGGAGATATCCGTATCGCTACTCTCCTGTACACTTTACTTTTCAAATATCATCCAAACTCTCTTGTCGTTATGCCCAGTCATACCGCCGCTAGTGCACTCGTGAAACTCTTTTTCTTGACACAAGGATGCGAACACCCCTGGGACTGGCCTGTTTGGCAGGAGCTCACTGGTGTGAAGCACGGGCTTTTTCCTGCGGACGACAGCTTGCTTCCAGCAGGTTGGACCCGGGAGGACGCCAACGACGTCAACGCTTACTTCCTCATGTACAACAAGATTGACACGGAGGAAAAGAAACACAAGTTCGCTACCAGCACCCGAGGAGCGAATATACCTGGTCGGAACAAGTGGAACAAGTGGATCACTCGGTGTTGGGGGAAGTGGGGTGTCCACAACATCGTTGTCGAATGCCTTCAGAAACACGGCGTCCATCCGATGCAGCAGCTTGTTGACGATCCCGACGTAGAGGGGGAGTATTTCGGTGCTGAGCAATATATTCCAATCGCCCTCGAGAGCATTGCGATGGCTCTATTCGGCGTCGAGGCATTTGGTAGCGGTGAACGCCTGCGTCTTTCGTATGCGCTTCGGAAAGCGTTGACGATCATTGTTCAACGTTCCTGGGCCCGCATTCGCAAGCATATGGTGCTCGACAAGTCCCGGCTTGCGAAGATCAAGGAAGCTGCTATTAAAGCCTTCGAAGGTAAATTGTTCCCGCACAATTCGTGGACTACCTTGAACTAAACGTCGCTACAGCTCTCAACGAAGGAAACCCGACAAAGGCGAAAATCATTCGTACTATTCGCGCAGTCGCTAAATGGAACGATATTGCGCAAGTTTACGACACTGACGAGAACAAATCGACGGCGTCGGACATGCTCTCCGAGCTCAATGAGATATTGGCTGCCCTAGGAGCCAAAGTCACGAAGCCGAAACCTATCAAGGGTAAACGTGCGTGCCTGCCTATCATTGATTTTTTTTCTCTTAGACTGACATTCTCCTAGGAATTTGCAAAGCGAATATGAAGATTTTCGAAAGCCTTGCAACGCCTGCAGATTTGTTAGAGCTGCTGGGCATCTATCGCGAGTACTTTTCCTCCAGCGTCGACGACACCGGACCCATCATGTCGCAAATCTCGAATCTCTCTGTTCAACTAAGTGATGTTGTAGCCGGAGATTTGGGCATGGAGATGGAGGGCAAAATTCCTCCCGACGACCTTGCTCGGAGCCTCGGCTTCATTCGCAACAATCTTCCCCATCAATTCAATTCCTTCCGTCACAAAACCGGCAGTGTGTCCCCATGGGAGAACCCAGAATTGTTTAAAACTGGCCAGTCTGATGCCGTCGCCCCTCTCGCGCTTCATTGGCATCAACTTGCGGGCATCCACTCCATCATACGAAGCGTGTTCAATACCATGCCTTCTCTCGACCACTGCAATGGGATGCTCGTGTGTGACGAAGTTGGTCTTGGAAAGACCGCCTTATGCATTTCGACCATAGCTTTCTTGAACCAAGCTGTCATTCTTCAGCAGCACAAGCAACCACTTCCCCCGATTCTTCGTAAGTACAGATGACGTTATTCTGCATTTTGTTCTCATATTTTCTGTCAGAAAACTTCAAGTATCTCAAAGGACGCGAGCACATTGAATCTCTTCCACATCTTATCATCACTCCTGGTACTCTTCGAGCACAGTGGGTGCGTGAACTCAGAACCCTCCTTCTCCCCAAAAGTGTGGACATCTTTGTCTACGATTGTCCTCGCAGTGGTAATGCGGAGTTCTGGAGTCCAGAGGGACCGTTCCAATCGTCGAAACATTCACCCTCAAATAAGATAATTGTCACTACACATTCGGTAAGCATGTTCATATTCTAATGAAACCGCCAGTTGACTGACTACAACTCTACAGGCTCTTCAAAATGAGTTTCTATGGGGGCATAAGTCTTCGACTAGTGGCTCGGTCCGAGCCCAACGTCCGTGGGAGCTCCCTGAACAGACTCGACCCGTTGATGGGACAATATTCAACCAAAACTTCTTGTCAGTGACGATAGACGAAGTTCACGAGATGAGAAATATTGGTGTCAAACACTACGCAGCTTTGCGTATCCTAGAGCAGGCTGAGGTGAGGCTTGTGCTCACGGGCACGCCTCTTTTGACTTCTCCAAAAGTAAGGATAATATTCTGGTGTTCCATAAGAGAAAACGAGTTCATCTTGTTTCCATAGGATCTCGTAGCCATGGGACGGCTTGTCGGGGTCAAGCATTTCTTCACCGATCTCGCTGTCCAAGAAGCAAAGGAAGACACCGCTGCTGTCCGACGTGCGAAGAAATTAGATGACGACGGTCTATCTCTCCAAACGGAGCAGATCAAATCCGTTCGACGAATACATCACCAATTTCTTGGTCACGTTCTGAGACGTACCACGGAGAGTGTCAACTGGGAAGGCAAAACTCTCCTCGATCTCCCTCCTCATAAAGATATTGTGGGAGTGCTCACTTTGACTGAGAGGGAGTCTGCAATCATCGCCGAGATAGCCAAAGAAGCCAGGGAGAAGTGAGTACTGTCGTTGTGGCTCACTGACATTGTTCTGATAGAACTTATTTAGCGTCGCATCTGCAAATGACTCTGGACGGTTCATGACTAGGGTACGGTTCCTATGCGCTCTGGTACTTTGTATTAACCCTAACACTTCTTGGCGCAGAAATTCTATATGGAGTATCGCAACGCCGTAGGGTACGCAAAGACTGATCCAGACGAGCCGAATCCTACTTTCAAGTCCCTTAAGGAATGGGAGCCTTTAAAATCCACCAAGATGGACACCTGTGCGAAAATATGCCGACACTATCTTGCCTGCGACCAAGTTCCAGATGTTGACTTTGTCGATGGAACACCAATCTTCCCACCGATCCCTCGTTTCGACCCTAAGCTCGGGCACACGCGGAACCGGAGAGTGCTCATCTTCTCCGAGTTTC
This sequence comes from Omphalotus guepiniiformis, assembly GCA_028554645.1. NCBI lineage: Eukaryota > Fungi > Basidiomycota > Agaricomycetes > Agaricales > Omphalotaceae > Omphalotus > Omphalotus guepiniiformis. The sequence continues at coordinate 41,251 of JAQOOI010000033.1, forward strand.
CGTCGAGGACGCCTCTTCTTAGAAACGTAAGGCTGCTTTGCATGTCTTCAGGCTCGGTTTCACTGACTCTGCTTCAAGGTTTTGGAGTTATACAATGTTCAAAGTCTATCAATCGACGGATCGATGTCATACGAAAAGCGTGATAAGATAGTGGCCGACTTCCACGTTGACGTTAGCCCAAGAGTCTTTATCTTCTCTAGTGTTGGCTCTGCTGGGCTGAACCTCTCCATCGCTGACGTTGTGATTTTCTTCGTGAGTGTTCTGAAAACTCAAAATCCTCCGGTTTTAACTTCGCATCAGGACCAGCCGTGGAGCGCTCAAGATGAACGTCAAATTCGTGGACGTGCGCACCGTCAGCCGCAGAAATCGGTCGTCAAGTGTATCTATCTGTTGGCAGGTGATTCATCCGACATTTTGATGAGCAACATGGCTCGGGGTAAGGCAGATATGTTAGAAGCTTTCGTAAACAAAGATTTGGGTCGCGGTAGGTTTTCAGCATGGCGATTTGTGTGGTCCTTTTGTTGACACGTATATCCAGAGCTTCATGACCTCCTAAGTGGCAAAGCTCTAGATGAGTCTGGGGATGCATCCGATTGTGCAGAGTCCGAAAAAGAGAAAGACGAACGTTGTAGGGGGAAAACGAAGAAGGCAAGTCAAGAAGCCCCGAGACTCTCAGAAAGGAAAGGTCAAAGGCTCTCGCAAACGCGCTGACCCTCCTGAAGACACCGCTCCGAAAGACGACACGGAGGTGATTGGTGCCCAACTGCAGAAGGAAAATGGTCATCAACGATGCCGGACGTTTCGCTAGGGTCGATTGATTACGACGGCGACATGAGACATGTCCGTTTGGTGCCTCAACCGACCCCGACACTGATGGTGTACATCCTTCAGGACGGCGATGTGGACATGCCTTTTGGCACTTCAAACCGATCCCGAAACTGACGGGACCCATCCTTCAGATGTTGAAGGTCTCAGTCTCCCTGAAGGTAAGTGTCCCGATTTCATTCAGTTATATGTCGCTGATCTTTTCTCTAGATGAGGGTAGATCTACGTCGGATAGTGATGTTATGAGTATGAGGATGCGGGTGCCCATAGATGGTGAGGTTGAAATCTATGTTTCCTTGTGCTATGCTAATATGATGACATAGATGGCGACGTGGACGACGATATTTTCTGTGCTCCACCATCCAATCGTGCGGGTGGCAAGGCTTTGAACCAGGGAGACCCAGGGTCTCAAAGCTCTGATTCAAACAACGACGCCCCAGACCCTAAGCGCCCCAGAGCAGGAACTATTTCAACAGAGGAGCGAAGTCGTCGCAACGAAGCTGTGTCAAGGACGGGTGAACTTTTCTGTGTCTAAATCATGACGTCTGGGCTACAACTTCTCTTCACAGATGCGAACAATTTTTTCAACCCTCCCCGCCAATCCAAAGAGAGGTCCGTCAACGACGGAAGGAGAAAAGGCTGGGCAGGACACGGCCAACGAACAATTGTTGGCACCTTTTCCGTCTGTACCCAATTGAGACTTAAATTGCAACAATTTTTTACAGACACGGGACCACGCTGCTCGCTCGTCTACCGAAATCTACTACAACCCGTCGAAGAATGGGAACACCTTTGTCGGTCCCGGTCCACATGTTTCATTTTTGACCAATATGAAGTGCGTACGAGGGAACGGGGAATTTTTGGAAGATAATGAAAACGCGTTGCGGGCAAAACAAGGTGTGTACCGAGAGTTAGCTACCTTTTTTCTATGCTGAAGCTTTTCTATGTAGATAAAGATGCTTTGCGAGAGATGCCCTGGGCCACGCAATCACAGGGTAGAATGCCTTCTCTGGGCGCACGAAACCGCCTTCCTCCTTGCGACTCAAGCACATTCTTCTGGGCGTTGAAAGAGTAGTTTCAGTTATTAGCAAACGCTGTGAATGTCCTGCTGAAATATGCGTTGCAGATAAACCTCAAATCACGCAGAAACAACCCATTTTTCACGCCACGAGATTAGCCAGTCGCAGCCAGCGGCTTCGTCTCAAGCTCCGTCACGCAACGCAAACCCCTTTGCCCGCCGCGACACTAGCCAGTCACAGCCCGCGGCTTCGCCTCAAGCTCATGTAGCGCAACGCAACCCCTTTGCCCGCCACGAGACTAGCCGGTCACAGCCCTTGGTTGTCTCAAGCATCAGAGTCGGTCGAGCTCTCAAGCTGTCCCTAGGCCTCTTGCCTCATCTTCAGTTTCCAGCACCTAACAAAGGTATGAAAAAGCCAACCAACTTCAATTTGAATATGAATGCTCATAGAGCTGATGATTTCGTAGCTTCCATTCCATCGAATCTTGTTTTAATTTTTTTTGTTTTTTTTTTGTTTTTTTTGTGTTTTTTATCGGATATTATAAAGATCTAGCACCAGAACACCGTCGGGCGGGGGTAGGCTCGAAGATGAGGACGAGGATATTTCACCACTTAGCCATGTCTTGAAAACCGCCTTGTGAGTGCTCAGAAGAAAGAAACGTCGGGAGAACACCAAGGTGAGCGTTGGATTAAGTATTGTGTCACGAAAACTTTTCTGTAGCAAAGGCAGATTGTTGTTGCGTAGATAGTGTGAATGGATTGACTTTCGTGAATTCTTGAAGAGGACTTTGTTTACGATGGCAACGATGGTATGGGTATAGGGTAGGATTGGTAAGTTGTCTACGACAGGAAGCATTTGGTCCTTACGGGTCGTCAGTTAGCACAAAGGAGTGGGTCGAGGTGCCGAGAAGTGTGATACTGCTAGCGCGAACAAGTTTGACTCCCATGAATGAGACTTATCAATGGTCGTCAATCTGTACCTACGATGTTTCATAGGACGGTTGTTACATGAAGGGCCTTCCGATGTCCACTGCACTATGCAAAATTTACTGCGGAGGGTTGGAGTCTCATCTGTTGTGTTGTTCCTAAATGCTTTTGTGAATCCGTCTAAGACATTTACACAGATCTGTTGTGTATTCGGGTTTGGATATTGTATACATCAGTGTATGTACATAGATGAGGAAAATAACAAAAACAAAATACATGACCATCTGTTCCCTTTACTTATAGGACAGAAAGTTTGAGTGTGTATCACTGTAAGTAGCTGCATATCAGTAGATGTGCATCCAATTTCATTCAAGTAACATAGCCAAGTATATTCAACTATTTGATTCCTTCCAAGAGGGAAAGGTTGTGTGTATTCAAGTATATGTTTTAGTCCTTCCAGGAAGGAACATTTCTGTGTGTATCACTGTAAGTAGCTGAATATCAATGTACAGGCAGCCAGTTTCTTTCATGCATTATAGCTAAGTATGTGCAAACCCTTTTTGCTGTCCAGGAGGGAAAGTTTTTGTGCCTGTATCACTGTAAGTAGCTGTAATTCAATGTACAGGCATCCAAGTTCTTTCATGCAGTATGGCTAAGTGTGTGCAACTGTTTCTTTCCGTCCACGAGGGAAAGTTTCTGTGTGTATCATTGTAAGGAGCTGTCTTGTTCAATGGACGTGCATCCCAATCTCTTTCATGCCGCATAGCTAAGTGTGGTGGCAACTGTTTCTTTCCTTCCAGGAGGGAAGATTTCTGGGTATCACTATAAGTCGCTGTATATCAATGAACATGAATCACAGTTTCACGCAATATAGCTAAGTGCATTGCAAACTGTTTCTATCCTTCCATGAGGGAAAGGTTCTTGTGTGTATAAATGTAAGTAGCTGTATATCACTGAACATGCATCCCATTTGTTTTTCTTATCAAGCAATATAGCTGAAGTGCGTGCAACTGTTGCTTATCATTCCACGAGGGAAAAGTTCTGTGTATCACTGGAAGTAGCTGTATATCAATGAACATGCATCCCATTTTGTCACGCAATTATAGATAAGTGCGTGCAAACTGTTTCATCCTTTCCCGAAGGGAAAGTTCTGTGGTAGCACTTGTAAGTAGAGTTTTTAAAGGTACGTGCATACAATCTCTTTCACGCGCATAGCTAAGTGCAATGCAACTGTTTCTACATCCTTCCACGAGGGAAAG
>JAQOOI010000026.1:0-34987 GCA_028554645.1 Omphalotus guepiniiformis
TTGGATGATCGTTCCTGACCCGATATCCCATTAATCTGGCGAATTTCCTAGCACCTCCAGATACCACGTCAGAATATCCGATATTGCTTCAGAATTCCAAGTCCTCGGTCATTCGAGGAAGCTATAGGAACATGTCATGACGTTATGGCCCACTTTCGAGCTGATCGTCGGACGATGTCGAAAATCTGTACTCCTACGTGCGCTATTCACCAATCTTGTTCACTGGCAATCCTTTCCTGTTCCTTCTCTCATAATTCTGTATAGTTCGTGAACGTTTGAATCCTTGTTGGCATGAATGTGGCTTAATAGGAGTATCATGATGCTTGGTGTTATGCCTAACCACCGGCCCCGGCCCGTCCATTCCGTGGCGCCCGACTTTGCGCAACATCGAATATCCGACTTCTTTGTTGCACTTGAAGCACTTCAACGCTGTTTGAGCGGTTAGAAAATGGATGTCGATGATCCCGCATCCTGTCGCGCAAGGATCCCAAGGACCCCGCAATATACCCAGAACAGACATCTCCGTCGCACAGGCGTCCAAAAAACGTCGTAATCATGAAGAGGTTGATGTACGCTTTGAATAATTTTTCTGCCACTCCCTTATTGATAAAGGATGCGTTGAAGGCATCCTCTAAAAATACAAACCCCACAATCACCAGAGAGAAAGATACGATTCCAACAAGAAATACCGGACAAAGAACCAGAAATCCCGACAAAAATCACCGACAAAGGTGATGAGAAGGGCACTAAAGTATTCCCAAACTCGCAGCTCATCTTATGTACACAGTTGCTTATAGATCATTTCTTAGACTCCACCATCCGAACAAACATATTCGACTGTCTTCCACTGAGGACGATCCTGCGCGCTTGAGAGCGAGAATCCACGAGTTGGAAGAACTTCCTGGCTTCTCGTAATGGCGGTAATGCCGTACCTGAGCTTGGTTGCAGATTCGGAGAGCACCCCCCATTCACCCTGGCCGAGAAGAACTCTAAACTTTGTTCTATTCTTAACGACCAGGGACCGCGAGCTCGCCCATTCAGTTGCTACGCAAAATAGTATGAGAAGCAGGAATATGGACCTTCTTTGTTTCGCCGCCAATTTATACTGCTTTCGTGCATAGAGCTGACATGGAACATAGGCGAAACAATGTTGGCCTCAAGTCACAAGTCACAAAACTCTCCGAAGACACTAACAAGCAAAGTGAAAAGGATTCGCTACCTAGAACCCCAACTAGAGGTGAGGTTACTTCACGACAATACCCGTACCTTGTGCTGATATTTTTTTCAGAGCGCGAATAAACGGCTTGACGAGCTCTCCGCTGAAATCCGAACCCTAGAAGAAGCGAAGAAAAAGCCTGCAAGAAAATGTTGAGAAGGACAAGAAGACTATACTCCTAATGCAGCGAGAGCACGCTCGAGAGCTAGTAGGCAGTTTCCCTATCATCGATACATGTCACTAACACTAACTGCTTCACTGCGAACAGGAGAAGAAATCTACGGAGGCTGAATCTCAACGGATGGAACTGCAAAACTCATTTGAGACTCAGCGCAATGCGGTGACGAGTTTTAAGAACTGAAAAAGAGGAGCTGCAAGTACGTGTAGTACCTAGCTAGCTCTTCGCACTCATTGTAAAATATCCATGACGTTAGGACGAGGTTCATGATTTACAGGTACGTGTCGTACCTAGCTGGCTCTTCTCATTCATACTCAAGGCTCCACGACGTAGCACAAAGTACAATCACTCGAAGAGAATCTAAACCAGCAAAAAACGATTATTTGAAGAGGTAGCGGTAGCGGCCTCTTCGTTTACATAAACTTACGCTCATTCCTCGCTCATAGAGCAGCAACAACGCACGGAGGGACGCGGATGATATGCTGGAGCACCAGAACAAGGTGGACTCCTCTGGACAAACAACTGAATCTTTCGAGGTGAGAACGAGAAACCACCTGATCGAGCATTCTACATGATCTTCACTACTGGAAATACAGGAAAAATACGAGCTACTATTCATAGAACACCAATTAACCTCGGTATGTATCTTCCCCACCCTCCTACCATGCATACTGAGTCACCGCCATAGGAGGAAACTGCGTGAATCAGTGGAGACAGAAAAGGTAGTTCATTGCGTTGTTTCATTGCGTTTTATGCGCTGTTTACGTTGCGTCGGCTCTCTTGGAATCTAGCGTGCTGTAGAAGCGCTCAAATCCCAACATCAAGAGGAAATCTCCCAACTCCAGAGTGACATACAAACTCTGACCCAAGAGAAGAGTACGTTAGAGGTGCGCTATTTCGCTTATATGGTCGCGGTGTCATCCTTCGTGCGAACATATCCCCAATCGTTTTATAGCAACAGCTTAGGTCGTCCAAGCAAGCTTGCGTAACTATCCGTGGCAAGCTGCAAAATCTGGAGGCCGACAGAGAGAAAGATGTCTTGCAGCTGGAGAAGGAAATAGAGAGATTGACTCGCGAAAGCGGACTTCTAAATGTGCGTTACTTCACCGATCTTGTTAATTCGATCCTCATTTCTCGCTGATAGGAGGAGCAAGGAGAGTCCCTGACGACAATTGGAAATCTCAAAGGAAGGATTGAAACGCTCGACAAAGAGCTTTCAAACCTGAATGAGGAACTGAAACTACAGACGGATAAGAACGAGTCTTCGCAGGACTCTTTACGCGAGCATATTGAAACCTTGATTCAAGAAAAGGGGGCTCTAAATGTGCGTTCTTTTCAACAAGTCTTGTGTACTCGATATACTCAAGTCCGATGTTAGGATGAGAACGAAGAGCTTTCCTCAACGGTCAATAACCTTGTCACGAAGATCGAAGATATCGAACGAGATCTTCTGAACGAACGAGCTGCTCATAAGCTTGCACTAGAAACGCAGGAGAATCAGATTTCGGTCCTCGAATCCTCAAGTGTATCTTTACGTGGTCGCATTGAGGAACGAACGAAGACTGTCGAGGTACTTTTTATCCCAGTTCTGATATATGGAGACTAATATAAGAAAAGGAATTAACAGGTGCACATGGTGCGAAAGTTGCAGAGTTGCAGGCACTGAAGGAGAAAATGAACGAGCAGGAGAAGAAACTCCAGGTACAGAATATACTTTCATTTCATGCTTCCCTTAAATGATCTCCTTGTTTAACTACGTATTACTTTGCAGGCCCAGATTGCTCACGACGGTGAGCAACACGCAGAAAAAGAGGAGAAATGGAGAGAGGCTCGTGCTCAGAAGAATGCTCAATTGAAGGACTTGGAGAAAAAGTTGAATGATTCAGAGGTACGATCAGCAATGGCACATTGCTTACGGACCTGACTTGCCCGTCAACAACAGGCTCAACTCCAGAAAGTTAAGGCAGATAATCAAGGGAAGAGTGAGAAGATCCAAACTTTACGCGAGAAGGTTCAGGAGTTGAAGGTAGTGCTTATTCGAACTGAATCCAAGCATCTCAATTGATCGCCTTGACTTACTTTGCAGGCGCAGATTTCTAGCGATGGTGAGCAACACGCAGCAAAAGCGAAGAAATGGAAAGAAGCCCGTGCTGCGAAGGACACTGAATTGAAGGACGTGTCGGAGAAGTTGTCCGTTTTACAGGTAGGAACAACAATGGCACATCACCTATAACCTTGACTTGAGAGTGAACAATAGGCTCAAAGCGAGAAAGTCAGAGGGGATAATCAACAGAAGAGCCAGGAGATTGAATCTTTACGCAAGGAAGTTCAGACGTTAAAGGTAATGCGTATATTCAATTTGAATCCAAGATGCTGAGCTGGGCACAAGGCTTCGCATTCCGGAAGTGCTTCGAGTTCTCCACCTGCACCTTCAAGTGGAGCACAACTAAACAGGGCATCGAGCTCTGCTCCGGGTCCAGAGGGTGCAGAGGATGTCCCAGAAGGCACTGGAGATGGCACAGTTTATGGCGATGCTCCGCACGTAGACTTTCGGACCATACGAGGTTTGGGCCACACACTGAAATCGGCGCCCGTTAGTCACGAGTTGAATATAATCAAGTACAAGAAACGAGCTTATCAACTGGGCGATGAAATAGTAGGTTTCGATTTCTCTGATCTGTGTATCACTCATGACATTCGTTTTGCTGAAGGGCCCGTCGTCTACGCGGGCTAAACCGAAAACTCCCTCGAAGCCCGCTCAAGCTCAGCCGTGGCCAAAAACTAAATCCTCACCTTTTGTAAGATGACTATCATGCACTGCTGTCGAAGCTCATCTCATGATTGCTTTAGGTCATTGGTAGGAAACGAAAGAATACTCGATTGTCGGACACGGATTCGGTATGCGTCAAAATCCAACCTCAAAAACCAAGGTTTCTAACCGTATTTCAGGACGAATCACCGGCTGATGACGAGGGGACCGGAGGCGTTGGCGGTGGTGGAAGTAGAGGCGGTGGTGGCAAGGCGAAAAAGGCGTTCATAAAACGTAAATCCGGCAAGGTAAGTACTTTCAACCGCTTTAGCTCTATTATGTATACTTACTATTTATTCAGGGCACAGCTCGGGTCGTCGACACTGACACCGATCCCGACGATGCCAGCCCCAACCACAACTCTAGTGGACCGGACGACTGCAACCCCAAGGCGAAATCTACGTCCAAAAAGACTCAATCCGGCAAGGTAAGTACTTTCAACCGCTTTAGCCCTATGTATACTTACTATCTATATAGGGCAAAGCTAGGGCCGTCAATATTAATACTGACACCGATCCCGAGGGCTCCAATCCCAACCACAACTCGAATGGACCGGACGATTGCAACCCCAAGGCGAAATCTACGTTCAAAAAGACTAAATCCAGCAAGGTAAGTTTCAACCGCTTTAGCTCTATGTATACTTACGATCTACATAGGGCCAAGCTCGGACCGTCAATGTTGATACTGACGCCGATCCCGACGACTCCAGTCCCAACCACAACTCGAGTGGACCGGACGACTGCAACCCCAAGGCGAAATCTACGTCCAAAAAGACTAAATCCGGCAAGGTAAGTACTTTCAACCGCTTTAGCCCTATGTATACTTACTATCTATATAGGGCAAAGCTCGGGCCATCAATCTTGATACTGACACCGATCCCGAGGGGTCCAATCCCAACTCTGATGGACCAGGCGACTTCAATTTCGATCTCAGCAGTAGTGGTTCAGAGCTGGACTCTGATATAGAGTCCAACGAGCACAAGGTTCGAAAGATTTGGGCTATGAAAGGTCGGCATTCAAGCTACACAGAAACCCAACAGAAGCGCAACGTCAACGTGAGTTACACACAGCTCCAAGCTGGTGACTTGCAGACCTTGAATATTACGCTTTAACAGGCACTCGCTCGAGATCTGCTTCTCACGGCACTTCACTGCAAAAGAGTCTTCGAAGCTTTTTCTCGGGATCAAGTATCGGACGCGCGTCTTAAAAAGTTTTTGGACGAACCTAAAGAACACGGACCTAAGCTTTGCAATACCCGTATTGACAAGCGAGGCGCCGATTCCAGCGACATTCTGGATTCTATCTGGAATAAATCTCTAATTTACATACTGGCACGTGAAGGAAAGGCGATCGTTAAATCTGCTCCCGATACCCGTTTTGGCCTTCCGGTTGATTGGACACAACTCATGCGCACCCGACTGTACGAAGTTGTCAAATATGTGATTGCGGCTCGGCCACGAGAGGGCGAAACGACCAAAGATGTCGTTATCCGTCTTGCAGCAGCGTACGATGTCGTGAAGCAAAGGAACAAGGGAGTCAATATCTTACATGTGGTAAGTGCATCTACTGAAGATGACAGAGTCGCTCACCGTCACCCCTGTCATGCCTGTAGAAATATCAGGCGCGCTGTTCCGGCGCTACTGTCATGATTCGAGCCTGCCGCGATGTGAAAGACAAAACCGGGATAGAAACGTTCAGTTACATCCTTGAACTTACGAAATTACTAGGGCCCGGTGGTATGTCGGATGAGGAGGACAAACTCGTCACAACTACAACTAACGGTCAAAGCATGCGCGAGATGGTGAAAGCTGTTCTTGTGGTGGATTGGCGACACCCGTCCTTTCGAGAACTGTTCCAAATGGTCGATAGTACTCCAGGAGTTGAAGAGGGTATCTTTTCACAGATCGGGAGGACGAAAATGAAGCGCATTCGGGTCGACAAGATTAGTACACGCGCACCACCTCCACATCTTCCTCGTTCCTTTTTTAAGCCAGGCTACCTGGAGGAATTGGGAAAGTTTCCTTTTCAAATTGATGACCTTCATCTCAGCAAGAAGGAGTTTCCACTCCGCGAGGTTCAGATCTCGTAGTGGTTTCCCTTTGACACGTATTTACTTATCGCACCGACAAGTAATGTAGAGTATTCAGTTTGGCGGCCGCACGAAAGCGCGACCCGGGATATGAGAATCGTTTTATTTTTGCAAGGCTTACTGCTGGAAACGCAAGGCAGACAACGTTAGAGCCGATGTTAACCCGCCAGCCTACATTCTCGTCACGATCGTGTCTCCCCCTAGTTTTCACTCTGCACTTTCCAACCAATGGTTTGAAGGAAGTTCCTACGTGAGAAGTGCAACTAGTTTTTTAACAAAATTTCAATGTCGTATGCCTCCAATACAATGCGCAACGAGGTTAGCTGACGCAAGGGTTTTCTCTGTATTTCATCCTCCCCTAAAAAGTGTGGACTGGTGGCATTCGTATGACAGGCAGACAAAAACTTTAGGCAGGCCACCAAACTAGATAGCAAAATACAACGAGATCAGTCTGGGTTTGGCCACGAGTATCAAATAAGGCCAATAAACTAAGCACGGCTCGTAAGAGGAATTGGCAAAGAAACGACCACATAGACGGGCTGGGGCGTACTTTAGAGAGAAAAAACTACTTACACTTCTCCCAGTCGTTCATACCTTAACTCATATCATCGGTTTCAGGCATAGTAATCTCCGCCCTAGCATTCAACCCCAACCCCTCATCCTCGACTAGTAGTATTCCACACAAATCGCAGTGCAGGGCGTGGTAATTAAATGTTAAAATGTATGCTAAATACACTATACACTTGGGCACATTGGGGATCGTTATTGTATAGGTAAAACAAGTTAGAATTACTGGTCAATATTTTCTTTAATCTATCATGTACTTGATTTTATGGTACAATATTTCTATTCATTTTTCTGATACACGACCTTATTTTGTGGGACAGTGAGAGAAAGTGATACAATACGTGAATCCAAGAGACTAGGCACGCGAGGTTGAGACGTCGGTTTCACACGCTGGCGCTAAAGCTGAAGTTGAACCGCTTACCAGAGTTGAACTCACTCATTCCTCTCATTGTCAGCCGTTTCTCTCTAACCATCACCCGCGGAGCGTAACGAAAACTTGGTGTTTTCGTTGAATCCTGTCTGACTTGGTGTTGGACTGCTCTGAAATTCGCGAGGACTCGGTGTCTTCCGATTCGTCCAGACTGTAGGGTTGGGCTTCACAATATGTCTGCCTACTCCTTGAATCTAACTCAAAATGCACCTGAAACCGCGGCAGAGCGTAGCCAAGTCCGACTGACAGCGGAGGACGGTGTTGTTGGTGCACTTTCTGGAGACTACTATATAACCAGTCTTATTCATTCGAAATATCTACCTGCGCCTCCTTCTAATAGCGCAGTACAACTCATGGAAGATGGACGGCTCGGAGAACACGATTTTACTCTCTGGCCTCAATACTATCAAGATGCTCTCCCTCATTATGCTGTCATCCCCCTTCGGCCTTGCCTTGAATCTGAACCTGAGCATCCGTATATAAACCACCTATGCATTTGGGAAAACGTACTTGACAACGACATAGAATGGGCTGGAAATTCTGCGCTCAGCGGCATCGGCGATCTCAAACACCCTCTTTTCGCTCGATTTGAAGAAGCAGTGAACTTTATCGTGCGGGAGGCAAACACCTATCTAGAGAATCCTACCTCTTCTGGCTTTGCTGCATTTGTCAGACTACGCATCGCTCGCCTCGAGGCCTTTAGAGACCGGTTGCGACAACCTCGAAGTGACCTTATCTCAATCCGCGTCACAGTGGCCGGTCTTCAACATATTTGGCTTGACCTGGCAGCCGCGCTCCGGTACATGCAAGTCTATCAGCCTATCCTGAACGGAAACGCACCTGTCTTACCGGCAAGACTACGTATCAGAGTAATGGGCGCGTTCACAGACCGTGTTGACGTGGTGGAAATGTTTTGGCTTGCTCGAGTCCCTATCTATCTCATCCGGCCCATTACCAGCTTCAAAGGCCAAATTGTTCTTAGACAATGCGACCTCGAGTCCCCTCCACCATTCCGAGCTTCAAGTATTGCATTTGGAGATATATTTGTTGGACACCCTGATGACCCAAGTCAGTGGAATGCGGCATATACATTCTATGCTCGATTCCTGTCGTATATTCACGAGCCCGTGTCGTATCTCAAGACTTCACATGAACGGTCTTCCGTCACTGTCGCAGCCGCTTCAAAAGACACTACAGCTACCGTCAGCCCCTTTCTTACGGTCAGCGCTGCTGCCAAAGTTACCATCGGCCCCTCTCGCAACACGTCAGCTCAGAGCTCAAACCGACACCGCCAGTTTCCTAGCGGCCATCTCAGACTTTCAAACCAAAGTGTGTTCCTTGCCCATACCTTTTTTGTATTTTCCTGACTTCATTCTTAGACAAGCCCAAATGTTCATTTCAGGATCTTGTTGGAGACTTTGTACCCCCCGCCATTCCAGCGTGGTCAAATGCGAATTTTCTTGTAGATGTTCATTCCAATCGATTTGCATCTGAACGCCCGAGCCGTCATACGTACTTTTTCCCCCCTCCATCTCTGTTCACGAATGCAAATTCGACCCGTCAAGCGTTCTACTTTGCTCAATGGCAACATCTTCGAGATGCGTTAGTGTTTCGTGCGCAATCACCATTCACCGAGGATAAAGATCGTCGACCTCAGGAGTGGCGAAACATTTTAGGGCTTGCTGTGGCAAAAGAGGGAGGGAGGAGCACTCAGTCACAAGCAGGCTTCAACTCGGCAAGAGATATTCTGGGAAAATGCTTCAGTCTGCAGGGCATCGAACTCGAGTTGATTCCTCCTACGCAGTCAGAAACTCCTTCCCTTATCCTGCGCCAACAACTGCTCTGGGAGCTTTGTGAGCTTCACTTCCGGAGTGAACTATTTCGTCTTGATGCACAGCTCTTTTCGCTGAAGCCACCAGAAGGTTCTTGTGCTGACGATATCCAGCGACTGGAATTGGAACATTCAAGGCTATTGACACACATTTTTCCGGAAGACTCTCTGACGAAAGTTGAGATAGACAAATCACCTCTTGGCCTTTCTTCCCCTGAATGGTGCTACCGCTCTGTGTCTCTTGAGCATCTCCGAGATGTCATGGCCAACTGGTCAGTTCCTCTACCTGAAACACTACAAGGACCGCTGTCTGTTATTCAAGATATTTTTGAGCAGCAGGAGAAAGCTTTGGCGCAGCATTATGCACAAGCTTTTTTTGATGTTTTTGGTCGATATGCAACCTTGCCTCGTAGTCCCCCGCTGTCGCTATAGCTCCAAATGAATAATATTGTATCTTTTTGTTTTTACAGTGAATGTTCTGCTTCGAATGTTACGCCTTCCGGGTACGTAATCTTTCAAAATATCGGCGCCGTTCTTCCATTCTCTTATTGGTCATCAAATGTGTTTTTGGCAGAGCTCAAAACTAACAAAAAGAAAAGAACGGGTTTAAATTGCCCGCAGAACTAGACTAATGTTGTGTTCTGGTAACATGGTTGGTCAGCTCATCTAACTGCTTCGAAATCTCTTTTAGCACTGCAAGCCACTTATTCATGCTTTCCAAGTGCACAAGCGGCAACGCAGAACCCCACCACTTCAAACACACGAGTAGGCCAAACCAACCATTCTTTCCCCCTTTAGTTAAAGTTTTCCAACTTTGCCCAGGCTTGTGGGAGATGGACGTCCACCAGGTTTCTACCTCCTGCGAGAAACTAATGATGAGGTTTGCATTCAGCTTGGGGTCGTTATTCGCGCGATTATATCGCCCAGTGTTGATCCACTTGGTGAGATGTTGTGGCCTTCCCGCTGGGGGAAGTCCAGATCGTGGATTTTTCCATCCCTGCGCGCGTTCAAAAGCAATCCACCTTGTCAATAGGAGGTTGTACTCTTGTCCCAAATCAATATTAAGGTAGTTGAACGCAGCGATAAACCAGTCCGCCGCAGCGTCGGAAGGGACGTCGGAAGGGTACGGAATTCGCATATCAGAGTTGGATGGTAAGTTCATGAGGGCCAGAGCCTCGTTCTCAAAATCACCTGCAAACTGAATCTAACGGTAAGTCTGTTCATACATGCGAAAGCAGAATCAGACACACGTCGGTATTGTCTCCATCCTGCAATCCTTCGCGTTGCACAGAGGGAGTATCACCTGCTTGGGCTACCGAGGTCGCCTGCACGCCGATGTTGTTAGAACCTCCCTAAGCATAGCCGGTAAGCGCGATACAGGCAAAAAGAAGGAACGTGGAACCTTGGGAGCATTCAAAATTTCTAGTTCAGAGATACGGTGATTCAACTCTTCTTCTAGTTCAGAGATACGATTCTGAAGTTCGCCGACCTCTAGATCCTTCTTGCGAAGAGAACGCCAAAGTTCGGTACATTTGTCCCCGACTTCCGAAGCTTTGGCCGACTCACAGTCCTATACCGCCAACTTGTCAGCACCAGTGAATTTCGAGGCGATAATCTCACCTGTAGAACGTCCAGTTCTTTGTTAAGTTCTTCCACTTCATCCCTAAGTTTGCTTACTTCTTCACGCAGATGGATATTGACGGCATCCTGGTGCCGTATCTCAGCACTGGCGTGCGACACCAATCGCACTTTCTATTCCAGCATGAGTTGTGGAAATGAAAGAACAGGAAATATTCGTACGACTTTGTCGCTATCCGTTTTATTGTCGTCCTCTACAAACTCCTGTCGCCTTCGCATATTTTGTTTGATACTTGAGAACTATAATTGCTGGCAGTGGCAATGAAAGAAGTGAAGGCGAAGGCTGGCCAAAATTAGAGACCACGTGAGTAGCAAGTGCCTGCCGTCCTTCTTAGGTGAATATGCAGCTTATATATCACTTCGCCTTGTATCCCCTGTGTCGCCCTGTGTCGCCCTGTGTCGCCCAATGTCGCGCTCCTTTGCGCAGTTGATAGCAACCCCACAAAGGCAAAGGATCCTTTCATCGAAGACATGAAGACAAGTGCATGAGAAAGAGTACTTGTACAGGTGAAGGGAACAAAGGGCGCCGGCTGCAATCGTCAAAGGGGCGGATATAATATATAGCTAGTCAAGCCTAGAGGACAGAACTTGCGGACATCCTTGAACATTCTTCCCCTCGTTCTTCCTTGCGTCCTCTATTTCAGATGGGAATGTACCAAACTCCTTGCGCTGTCACGGCAAAAGTAAGCACATGGTCACTAGTTTTCACAAAGAACTGGCATCTGACTCCGCCCCTTCTAGACAACCTCGAAATCCGTACGAGGACGGATCTACCGTACGGGGAAACTTCGTCCCGAGGCTGTCCCCGTGTGGTATCGTCAAAACGATTCCCCCACGTCCCGCTATGTTATGGCGACGGATCTGATTGATGATCCAAAAATACAGCCTTACGTGCATGACTGCACGGTCTCCATCGTCCATCGCAGGACTCCCTACAAATTCCGGGTCTTCTTCAAACGGCACAAGATGCTCCCCGCCAACCAGGCAATCGAAGAGTTAGCGCAGGTCCGCGCTGAAGGAGATATCCTCCTTGTCGCCTGTGGCAAGGAGGTGAACATCAGAAACTTACGCGGCAAGGCTGAGGAACGCATTGCAGATTTGGCCGTGCAGCGGTACGTTGACTCAGAAAACCACCTCACCTCAACTGACATGTTTTCAGATTCATGAAACGTCTCCATCCCATCCGATCCAAACATCACTTCCCCTCCAAGATGCAGGTTTAAGCGCATCGACTTTTCCAACTACAATTTGATAATTCTTCGTCTTCATTGTAACTCGTACCTATTGTATTGCTTGTACTATCAACTATTCCTTGACAATTAATGTATAACGTTTGGCACGCACTGGCAGAACTTGTGTGCGCGTTGGTGTGACTCTGGTGTGACTATTTCCCCGAGGCTGCACGTGAGCGGAAAAACTGCCCACTTCGACACGATGTCTAATCTTTGTCGCCTTCTCGTACGCATCGTACAGGCAAGACTCCAAAGTACGTGGGTGGTCAATTCTTTGTTTTTGTTTCTGAATTAGTGAACAGCTCACATATATATCAATGCTAAAGGCATGGACCGAAACCGTATCAACGTACGTGCTGAGCCAAGACAGGTGAAACGAGACTCATGCTACGCGCGCAGAGGACAGCTCGCGGCACCCTTCAGCAATGCTTTCAAGTAAAGGAGGTGCAAGAGATTGCGAAACTGGAGCCAGTCACCGCTGAAAGGCTGGCGTTATTTGAGCAGGACCCTTTGAGATTCGGACCGGACTCGAGTAGAATGCGGTTGGATACTTGTGCTAGTTCCGCTGTCGAAATGCGGCAGTCTGCATGGAATCAAGCATTAGCAATGGAATTAGCGAAGGATGCAGAGATGCGCTTTGGCTCGCAGGTTCCGGTTCTCTCCGTGGATTGGCAAAGCCTGTTCAAGGAACGTCTGTATCGAATCTTTTTGGAGATTCAGGCAGCAAAGAAGTCTGATCTGCTGGAGTTTGTGTCAGCCACCACGGCCAATCGTGCTGGAAAGAAGGCCCGTAATAAGAACAGGCGAGAATTGCGCTTTGTGAGTCATCATTTGCTACCCAGAGGACCTAATTCACCGTGGTCGCACGTCAGAAGTTCGAACGGCGTCAACAGATTTGCACCATCATGATAGGCTTCTTCAGAGACAATGGTGACGAGGAGAGTTTGAGCATCTGGGCACGTGTGCTGGAATGTATCGAAAAGCTCACTGTTGATGGTATGTCTGATGAAGAGGATGGGTTCGATGATGACGAGCCAGTCAAGTACATCAGACCAATGAGATTTCGTCACCCGGCTTTTCGAATGCTTTTTCAGCAAGTGGACGATATTCGGGTTGAGGATGAGGGTGTGTTTAAAGGTGCTGGGAGGAGGCGTCTTCGAAGAATTTACGACATCAGCAATGAGAATCACAACGAGCTACAAGACATGCGCCATCCCCCGTCCAAGCTTCCTTCCAGTTACTATCGTCCGGAGTACCTGGAGGATATGAGAGCAGGCCGTGTCCCATGGACGGAGCTTGCAGCCGGCACAGATGCCAAACTTCTCATTCCAAGGTATGCCCCGAAGTACTTCGTTGGCTGAAAGATTACTGACACCTCTCCTCAGCCTCAGCCTTTAAACTTTCATCCCAAACTTCGACATATATTTTCACCTACCCAATGTACAGTGTATAGCGCTAAAGAATGAATTTGTTTACTTAAAGATAAGATAGCGTGAAGTGTAAAATATTGTCTGAAATGAGACATATCACAGATACATATCTAGAGTGTGAGGCCAGAAGGGAAGTGCAACCACTAAGCAGCAAACGCGAAACCCGCCCGCTTCACTAGTCCTAAATATTTCTTATGAATTTCAGAAACAGTAGGAAAGTAAACAAAGCCTACTCGGGAGAGATTGAGAAGCACTGCAATGCCTGGGCACACCTCCCACCTAGTCGTGTGGGCAACAATGTTCTCGAGATTCACGATTTCTAGTGTATCTGAGAAAGACGACGAAACCATCTTTGCCTGAAAACCATTAGCCCAAAAGGACTTGAAAGGATCCGTCGTCGTCCCAGCTAGCACTTTGCTACGCTTGATTGCCATGCGAATGTGCCCATCATCTTCATAGATATGTTGAATTTGACCGCCACACCACTCTTTCATGTGCTGATTATCAGATCTGAAGCACACGTAGCTGTTCGCAGCCTCTTTTGAGCTTGCGGTTGTATAGAAGCCGCGGGGGGCTGGTATACGCGAATAGCAACCGCCTGCATCGGTATGGAGAAGGCGGCGAAGCTCAGGGGGGAAAGGTGTGGATATTTTTTCATCATGGATATTCAAATCTTCACTTGCGTTGGAAGTGAAGGTGGCCACATGAGAGTCGTAGGCGTAGGCCTTGTCTAGAAGCTTCTGGCAATGTCGCAATAGTGGAGGGCAGTCCGTTCGTAACAGCCATTGACGGAAAGAGGCACCCTTGTTGAAGGCATGCAAAATTGTTCTTTCTACTTTCCCTATAACGACCAATTTCAGCACGACGATAGACATGGGGAAGAGGTACCGACCTATTACGTGATTTGTCGGTATCCTTTGTAGTTTCCCTATCAGCCGTTCAAAAGCAAAAGCCCACCAATTTCGAACGGTGCTGAAAGATTCCATACAATCATAGATATGAAAAGCCAGATGATGGGATGGTTGTAAAAATCCGGGGAAGTTCTTTTGCAAGCCGAGGACGTGCGCTCTGAGAAGTTGCCGAAACAACTCTCGGTCGTTCAAGGTTAGGGTGTTCTTCGTCATGATGATGGATGCGCACGTCAGTGACATGGACGTTTCGAGGACTGAATCCATCTGATCCGAAATATCGTCCACAACTGAGATGGGTGATTGGACTTTCCAAAGACTTAGCAAGGCAAGGGGAAGATATACAGCAAACAGAGTTCGCCAATGATCCGCCTTCAGTGTTCCCGCCTGTGGAAGTCCGACATCTGTTGGTGGTTTGGAGAGCCAGGTTGGCGTGATGACGTCACGAATGGCCTTCTGAACCCGTTGAAGTATTGCATCGGAATCAATGTCCGTCCACAGCATCCTTTCGTGGGGCTTTGATCTTCGCTAGTACCCCTTCAGTGAGTCGTTCTGAGTATCATTGTCGCAAAGAGAAGCTCACCCAAGATATCAATTGCTGAATCAGCTGTTCTTTGCGAAATTTTCCAACTGGTAATCGGTTAATGTCGATGCAAACGTACATCAACGCAGCCATTGATTTCCCTTCCAAATATTTCTTTAGTGAACGACACCCGTCAATGTCATCTACAAAGGGTTGCTGCAATTTCCGATGAATGTGTCCGATTGCATAGGTAGCGTGGTAATTCATTCTGCTAATCAAAGCAGCAAAAAGCTTGTCACGATCTTCAACAGAAAGGGCATAGCATTCAAGTGAGCCAGGATCCCCGCTGAAGGTGGGCTCTGATGTGAGTGGGCGTTTGGCCCATGGGACTGAAGGAGCGGCGGAGTTTCTAGGTACAAAAAAAGGCCATTTGAATGGCTGCTCTTCAACGAAATCATGCCGCTATGTCAAGTAAGTGACTCCATTTGGTTGTAAATTCAACAAAGGACCTACCCATTTCACAAGAGCACAGGCCATGACTTCCTTGGTCAAATCCTTTTTTGAGATAGACGACCGCTGCTCATACTGGTGGGGTAAGACCGCCAAGTCGTTACAAACATACGCGAGCGCGTTCCACTTGCGGGCTTTGAGACGGCGGCACATAGCCTTGCTGTCGACTGTCGTTTCCGGGGTACGTCCAGAAAGCTCTGTATGAATATCATAAATATCCTGGAATGCCCGCACATCGTTCCAGATGGCATCCTTGAGCGATAGCATTCTCTGGTTTCGATATTCTTTGGATTCTGACGACAGGTGGCTCCACTCCACTAACAAGAGCCGCTGGCCCTCGTCGTGTTTCTCTTCCAAATCCAGGGGTTTCATTATATCCTGAAGACTATCTGGAATGGTTTTTGACGACTGATCTTCACATCCTGGAGAGGAGACAACTGTAGGGTGAGGAGGCGATGTGAAGTTATAGTAGAAGCCAACGAAGTTAGCTCGCTCTTCCTTGTTCTTCTCGGACTGGTCCAGGTTCAAAGCTACGCGGAAAAAGTTTTGCTGGACCCGCAGGAAGATAGTATGCATCGGGTCAACGACAAGTTGTTTCGAAGGTTGCCAGTAGGGTAAGCGCCAGAGTTCAGAATAACGAGTACCGTACACCTGCTCTACCAGCTTGCGATCTTTCTCATTCTGTGCATCTCTCCATAAGTGTGCACCACGCTTCAAGAAGTCATCATCCACAGGCTTCCAGTTTTCATAGTCAGTCCTTCCCAAGTGTGCTGTGTGCCAGCACATGCATATAAAGCAAAAATGATGTGACGTTACATCCAACAGCCCTGCGTAAGGACGTGCAGCTTTGAAGTCCATAACATCGTTTGCAAGTGCCGCTCGATGAGTCCTTGCATATGGGGATAAATCCTTGCTAAGACGATGGGTGTTGTGCGTGGCATAGGGCGCCAACCCACGGCGGTAGGCGATCTCCAAGTCTGTGATGAGGGGTCTCAAAAAGTGAGAGTGGGCAGCCTGTTTACTGTTAGGCTCCCGCGGGCCTTGAATTATACCAGGGATGTAGATGTAAGCAGGATCGTTCGCCATCTGAAGCGGAAGGTTGATGCAGAATAACGCCATTACACCTGTGGATTTGTGACGACCACGGATGCGGTTTCCTTCAATGTTAAAGGAATCTCCATGCAGTCTGAATAACCATCTTCCCTCCTCACCGCGGTCGACAATGAACTTTGTACCATCTTCCGCAGGTATTTCCCTGATGAAGCTCCCATCCCGAGCATCGCGTTTGTCCACCGGAGCATCCGCATTTTGGGTAACATCGTCACAGAAAGTATCGCCACAATTCTCAATACCAGGAAGTGCTATGAATTTTCCGAACCAGTCGGTGAAAGGGTAGTAATGGTACGTTTTGATTGGTTTACCATACCGTATGAGTGGTGTAGCGCAAGGCTCACTGGCCGGAGTCGTTTTGTGGGAGCATGTGCTAGGATACATGGGGTCCGTGCCCTCAGCGGAATAGCTGGGTGGGTACGTGAAGCTGCAGGTCGGACAGACCACATAAGGAATACTAGTTATACCAAGATTGAGGCGCTCTTCTAAGGTAGTGATGGACTCCGGAATCGCAGAGATTGCGTTTGTCTGCAAAGTATTTGGCCCATCCGGGTTGAGTAACGTCAGAGATAAGCCGAATAGCTTCAGCGCTTTGAGCATAAAGCCAGCACCGCGTTCAGCAGCTCCTTCAAACACCCTATTGACTAGGGCAATGCAATACGCAATCAGTGTGGGAGTCTGATGGCGAGCACCTGGGTCCATGAAAGCCTTCCCTGAACACACCGCAGTCAATGATCTCCATGGGATGAAAAGCATTAGAAACAACAACTCACTGTTATCAATTCTGAGTGGCGTTGTGTCAGGGTGTTTGTCACGCCAAATCCTCAGTTCATCGCGCAGGGAGTTAAGGTGTTTATTAGACCCTTCGGTGATGTGCTTTGTCAAATCGGACTGCGGAATCGATGCGGCGTATTCTTGGGTGTTTTGTAATGTGTCCTCGACTTCACGCAGGGTTGCCTGAATGGTAGACACGCTGGAATCATCAGAGAGCTGACCGAGTCTACTTTCCAACTTTTTTATATCCTCCTGTGCAAAGGTTGCTTTTACGAAACGACGTTTTGTCGCCATATGCGTGAGATGCGATTCTCCAAAGGGGTGAAGATATCCATCCTTCCCAGGCACCAAAATTGATTCGAATGATGGAGAGATATTAGTTGTTTCTTGCATCTCCTGGTCCTGCTCATCTCGAAACGCTGTTGATCTCTTACGACCATGACATAAAATCAATTGGTGGTTTCCTAAATGTACATAGGATACTCACCGCCATTTCCGTAGCCTGCTTCAAGAGATCATCCAGATCAGACTCTCCAAGGGCATTTGGAGCAGGAAGGTCATCGTCCCTGTTTAAGACGGCAGTAGCCATGATACGCTGATCATAGTCAGGTACAGATACCGCAGAGCTGCAGGAAGCCTGAGGCACGAGTTGATGGAGCGACGCGGTTGAAGTAGAGAGTGAAGGAGGAGAAAGGCGAATAGATTCTCGAGAGGATGATTCACCCTCAACTTCTTGACGTCGACGCTTTCCCAAGAGAGTCTCGAATTTTGATATTGACGAAACTTTATTACTGGGGAGAAGACGGGTGTGATGTGAATGGCCAGATGAAATAGCTTCATCCTTCAAGTTGGATGCCAGAAAGGCTCTGTAGCTAGATTTCCGAGTCATAAGCCCTTGAATCGAAATGTGTTTAAGATACAAAGAACGTAGAACGGTAGAGTAAGCGCCGGATGATCGGCTCCGAGAGCGGGCCGTGCACATTTTCCGACGCCGATGTCATGTTCTACACAGAGACTTAAGTACATCCTTCGAACGAGACTGATGGCGATTGAAGCATCTCCAGGTGCATAAGTTTGAGGCAATGAATCGACAGACAAAATCATCACGTAGGAATAGTCCAACACCCCTAAGCACGGCAGCAACGATTCATAAGACGCCAAGTCTTCGCAAATTTCAGAACACCTGACACCAAGTCAGACAAGTCAGACAACGCCGAAGAAGACACCGAGTCCTCGTGGTGCTTTGTGGGTTGGTTGAACGCTCAGCGCTCAGCGCTCAGGCACTTAGTCCGTGTCTAGGGACCGTACCGTGATAAACTTCCTTCCTTCCTTCCTTCCGTCTTCGGCTACGGAATTATGATAGGGCCCGGGTAGGCTTGAGCAGGCTTGAGCGTCAAAGAACTTCAGGTAATGGAAGTTGCGAATCGTACCCTATCGTACCCTATGATACTGGCGTTGCAATGTGCGCGTATGTAGTACGAAAATAAGATTTATGGCCTTTACATAAGCGCCGAACTTGCTACTATAGTCTAATGTTCCCACGCAAGCTGCCAGGCGCTAAGTTATACTTACCACAATCAACGCTGCGCGCTCACTAGCGCTCACTCATAGACCAGTTCGAAGTGCGACAATATTCATGCCAAGGAGACGGTATTCTTAGAATGATGTTGAGCTATGGGAGGCTGGTCAGTGGTTTCCAAAGTTATTTGTTACTTACTACTACCAGAAAGAATGTTAGGTCATTGACTCGAATATTGAAGGATGAACCGGTAGGCCCTCAATATCAATATTCAACGATTGCTCCATGTTGTGCTAGTGATAACACTCTCACAGGAACATTTTATCAAGGTACTACTTATTCCCGTACTTAGAACGCTCAAGTTACTGATCAAATCACACAGTGGAAAGGTTACCCCGCATCAGAGAACTCGTAAGTCCTGGCCTCTTAAGACGGTCACCAGTCTCATTGGCATTATAGGATTGGTGTCATCGCCTTCCAGCTGGACTTGGTGGGCTCAGCGTTACCAAGTTGGTGCTGGTTGCTGAGGCATGAGGCCTTGAGGCGTGATACTGGGCCGAAACGCTTGCTGAGGTTGCTCGCCGTTGGCCGGGCTTTTTACGTCCGGGCTAGTGTTGGTGAGCTGGTGAGTAAACTTACACCCGGTTCATTCATGCTGGTTTCTGAGGCAGGATTATTCCGGAGGACCTCACGTTTGTTGTTTAATGTTGTAGAAATAGGTTCCACGTCCGACGTCGGGGGAAGTAGTGTTCTTCGATCTTTTGCATCAACACCCGAGTTGGAGCCCACCCACTTTCTCTCATTCTAGTACAGCCGTGCGTAATCTTGCTCGTTGGACGGCTGGGAGCAAGCGTAGTTGGAACAACATTCGTCTTATTGGCCCGAGGTTGTCGTCGTCGTACGAGGGGAGGTCATGCGAATTTCGGCTCCATTCCTCTAGGGTTTCTGCCTGAACCATATTCTTCAATAGAACCTCGGGACCTCCGCCAAACCTAACTCTGACTCATACCTGTCCTTTCTCCTCCACCACGGCTTTGATTAGGTCTGGCTTTCAGTTGAGGTCGGTTTTGGGAGGAAAATGATAGCTAGGGATTTTGTGCGTTGGTTGGCTGATCTGGTTAGCGCTTACGGTTACTGGTCGATGTCGACGTCACCTTCATCCCTTCATCCTCACCCCTCATCTTCATCCTCACCCCTCATCCTCATCTTCATCCTCACCCCTCATCCTCGTCCTCGTCCTCATCCTCATCCTCATTCTCACTTCTCATCCCTCGTCCTTACCTTGATCCTCAGACGTCCGTCACGACACTCTTGATACCAAGATCTCAAATCTATGATCCCGAGTACGTGTTTGTAAACGTTGCCCGAGTTTGCTATATTCTAACGCCCAATGTTTCTCAGAGCTTTCAGACCGTTTGTCGATGGAGATAACCGAGTATTTGCTCTCTTAGTGGGCCATCCAAACGATCTTGAGTGGGGAAAGCGCCATTGTGCTGCT
Source organism: Omphalotus guepiniiformis (assembly GCA_028554645.1). Classification (NCBI taxonomy): domain Eukaryota; kingdom Fungi; phylum Basidiomycota; class Agaricomycetes; order Agaricales; family Omphalotaceae; genus Omphalotus; species Omphalotus guepiniiformis. The sequence goes on from JAQOOI010000026.1 coordinate 20,262, forward strand.
TTGAGCAGCTGCGCAGCAGAACCATCGTCGTGGTTTTTTTGACCAGCCCTCTCAAATGGGATATGGTGGGGGACAGACTGTAGGCTCTCTACCTTTGTGTGTAATGTGGTACTCACCATTTTCACAGGCGCCTGGTATTATGGTGCATAACAAAGGTACTGAAGGGGTCGACTTCTCACTGGTCCTTTCAACTGCCATCAGGTTTCGCGAGGGTATGAGTAGATATTTCTGGCTTCGTTCAGTCATTCACCAGCCTACAGTTGTTTCCAACGCTGGATGTCCAAGTTTACTACCGCGCGAAGGATCTCCCAAAACTTCTTGACAACGATGGTCAATACGTTTTTTCAGCACCGTTTGTCTCCCTCATAAAGAGATGACGCCCATTTTCCCTTGTGGATGTTAGGTGATTAGTACCACTACATCGAAGGCAGATACATCGGGCGTTGACTACGGTCATTGAATTTTCTCCGGAATGTCTTTTCGCCATCCCCTCCTCTGTTTGCCGACACTCTAGCACCCGAGTTTGACGACACAAATGACAATAATCTTACACGCACTTTTCAGCGGACGGCCTCTTTGGGTTGAGTATGACTTTCAGCAGCAGAAGGTCTTTTCGCTAAGCTCAGGGTAAAGAATTTGAACTAGAAGAGAGGAAGAGGACTTGTTGGCGAATAGCTCTTGGATTTTTACCTACATTTAAGGATTTCCGCCTTCTGTAATTGCAACAACAAACGTGAACTAGCAACTAAGCAATAAAATTTTCCCTGCATGAGTGCTGCGTAAATACGAGGTATTTTTGTGAGGTATGAAAACCCAGGAAATACAAAAATCATAAATTGACAACGGCGAGATATTATTACATCAATGATGTGAGCAGGGGAGATGTATAAGCTATTGGGTTCTCTTTCGGAGGGAAGCTCTGCTCCCCAGTGCTTGTGCGACTTTGGCTTCCACTTTGGCTTCCACTTGAGCCTCCATTATCTCCTTAGTGATGACTACCCTTCTATACTTCAGACGACATCGGATGAAGTCGTTGGTCGCCCAGCTATTCTTGTATTCGCTCAAAAAAGGAAAACGAATACCAGCCTGGGTTCAAACATGAAAACGTCAGAGGTGCATCTCGAAGACCGGTAGAGCGGAAATTACGCACCTGCTTGCGAACCTTGTTCAGCGCTTCTAAATCCTGATCGCTTATTGGCAGGCTGCATTGAAGATGCTCTTCAACAAGGCCATTGATATAATTCTGTGGGACTCATTTACTCCGTCAATCCGGCATTTGAGAAAGCGGAAAAGCGTACCTTCACCTCAGCATACTTCTCATCATCCCAACCCAGAGCCTTCTGCAAATTATAGCCCCCACGATTTGGCCTACCCACCTCACCCTGCGGCTTGGTAATCACGACTCCTTTCCTAGTCGGTTTCGTACCATCCTTCCCAGCGCGAGTGCCAGAGGTATGCTCTTCAGCGAAGTGAACTTTCTTACGAGAAGCTTGATCGTCCCCGACTGTGCGTTCCTCGACGTAGACGGCATCCAAGAAGCTGGTATCAGATGAAGGGGAAGGGGAACGAGCTTGCACATCTGAGTCAGAATATTCGCCGCCACGTTCGCTGGCAACAACCTTTGGTGAATGGCAAGCAGAGGGAGAGCTAGGAGCAGATGTGTCGGAGCATGGCTCAGAACATGTGTGTCGTGAGGTAGGAGAACTGTAGGGTGGCGCTCGATGGGGTTTAGAACGAGGAGTACGATGGGCTCCGCTCGAAAAAGAGACAGGTTCGTGGTCGACGGACACAAGAGCAGCCCTCGAGGAGTAAATTTCCATGTGGTCAATAGAAAGAGGTCGAATATCTGTATGGTCGTGAAAGTGGGCCATTGGGAATCGGTAAAATGTAGCTGAAGTTTGCAAGCTTTCAATTCCATTTTATAGGTTCTGAATGTCAGTAGTCAGTACGAGACAAAGAGAGATAAGGGCAGGTGGCTCAAAGCACGCCGTAGCTCGAGCCTGAAATTACGACGGGGACCGATGGTAAGTTGAAAGGCAGAGCTGATCATGAATCCATTCTCGTGATATTGCTGATGTCACAAAGACTCGTGAGTTACTCGAGTCTTTGTTCAAACATGGAGACGCAATCTCACATCTTTGACAGCGTTCGAATCACCTCCATTACAATATCCCTCGGATATGCAAATACTCAAGTCCGTCTTCAAATCTCAAAACAATCGATACAACCAATTCGTTAAGCTTCAAGGTGCTCGCGATGCCGTTCTTTCTGTAGCCTTCTCAGCAGACGCAAAATTCGTGGCAGCAGCAGGTAATCAGATTCAATCCGCACCTCCCTGTAACGCTCAGTCTTTCTCTAGGTTATGGAGGGGTTAGTGTCTGGGACTTGGAATCAACCACCTTGCTCTCCATTCCGTTATCACCAACTGGCGCCTCGAATGCCCAGCGCGCCTTTCACGCCGTGTCCTGGTTACATTTTGAGCGAGGTGATAGCCATGTTCTTGTCCTTGGATCGATGCAGGGTGAGCTCATGGCTTGGGATTGGGATCGCGAGCGTAAAGTTTGTGTTTTCTGTTCTGCAGCATCCTATCGGCGCTGACTACTTGAAATGCAGCTTTTTGATTCTATGGCTAAGAGAACTCTTTGCGAAGAAGGAAATCAGGTCATGTCGATTGACGTCCATGAACAACACGTTTCCAACGGACACAACGCGCGCATCGCTGTTTCTACAGCAGATCGTGCTGTGAGTGTATGGACTCTTTCACCGTCTTCACGGGAGCTTTTCCGCGTTTTCCGAGTCGTCCTTGCGCAGCCTTTTATACCAAGGGTTGTACTGTTTTGCAAGAGAACGCGCGATGTATACACTTTTGGACGAGAGGGCGGCAACATGTAAATTCTTAGTCTATGCTCTCATCTATTGCATTCTAAGTGAGCATTGTCAGCATTCAGCTCGAGCATAAAACCGGTAACATCAAGTGGAATCGTTCTCATGGCCCGGACATAATGTAGGTTTTGACGCACGACTGTGGACGCTGCTGATTCTTCCAAAGGGGTTCTGTTGTTATCGACGAGTCGAAGGATCTGCTGGCTGCTTGGACTGGGCAGGATTTCGAACTTTTCAAGCTCAGCAATCTCGAGCATATCCGCACCTTCACTAACAAAGCTCCCATGATACACTTTCCGAAGCAGGTCGCTTTCGCAGAAGGGGGAAGTATCGTTGTCGGCGGCACTGATCGCAGCTGCGCTGTACTATACGACACCAACACTGGGACCTTCTTGCAGAGTCTCGACTACCCACAGGAAAGCTTAGTGCAAACCGTGGCAGTAAGCCCTATCATCTTGTTTCTTGTGCTTCTACTGATGTGAATATGAACAGGCGTGCACACAAGCTGATTGCTACCTCATCGCAATCGCTGGCTCGACATCTCAGAAGGCCGCTGATGTTGTCGTCTTCCGGAAGAAGCATGTCCGCGCTCGGTCTACCATAGCTGCTAATGTAGCAAAGCCAACCGGCATCCAGCAGAGAGACGCCCTATTGATCCTACCCAGATTAGGAACGACATACCTTCTCTTGACGATCATCATGGCTCTTTGTCTAGTTGGCACACACACAGCTGCTAAAAATTCTGGTGTAGTTGTGTGTATACTTTTCCATTGCTACTGAATATGAGGTTGATCGTAGTCGCTTTTGCAGATACGGGCCATTTTCAATATGGTCTCATGGGAGCTCAACACGAAGATTCGGTTTTTCTTTCTAAATGGGGGTGTAGAACGTCCTTTGGACTTCCTCGTTCCTTCTGCAAGCATCACTTTCACAAGCTCTGTGTCTAGCCCAGATCTCGCCCTCGCCTCTGCCAGTGAAAGCATGGCTTCTAGCTCGAGTTCCGTTTCTAGTGCAAGCCTCGCTTCTGCCAGCGCAAGCATCGCTTCTAGCTTGAGCTCTGTGTCTAGTGCCGGCCTCGCTTCTGCCAGGGCAAGCATGGCTTCTAGCTTCAGTGCAGGCCTCGCTTCTGCCAGCGCAAGCATGGCTTCTAGCTTGAGCGCTGTGTCTAGTGCAGGCCTTGCTTCTGCCAGCGCAAGCATCGCTTCTAGCTTGAGCTCTGTGTCTAGTGCAAACATGGCTTCCTCTAGTGCAAGCATGGCTTCTGCCAGTGCAAACATGGCTTCCTCCAGTGCAAGCATGGCTTCTGCCAGTGCAAGCATGGCTGCTGCTAGTTCCAGGCTGGCTTCTGCCGCTATTCCACAAAGCTTTGAATGCACTGCTACTGCGGCTCATCCCTTTGCACCGGCTCTAAGTAGTAATGCGTAGTTCATGAACTTTTCTGACACTCCTATGTAAATCCGATTATATATGCCCTTTCTCGTTTGAATAACGAGTCTACATAATGATTAATCATAGGTTGCAATTACTTTTTCATAGCACGGTTGTGCCTATCGACGTTCACACACGCTGGCTAAAGTCGTTCAATCCGTTCCCGTCACTCTGCAAAGAATCACGAAGACTCGGTGTCTTGATAGGTCTTGATCTGTCTGACTTGGTGTTGGGCTGTTCTGAAATTTGCAAGGACTCGGCGTCTTCCGATCCGTCAATACTGCCATAGGTTGGGTTTCATATTGTGGCACAATATCATTACTCTTACTATGTCTGTCTACTGCATGTTCTGGGCTTCTCTGCACCAGATATTGTCCTTCGGAATTGAGTCATACATCGTGTATTATGTCATCATAGCAACAGTCCGCGCTGACTCCGTGTCTCGCGTTCTACAGTAACACTTGACTTCAGAATTAGCTTTCAACCAAGGACGTCCTCCTCACATGATGGGTCACTATACTCATTCTCGTGAAAGTCGAATTCGCGAAGAACCTTCAGGCTACAATAACTCCAGGAATTACACAAGTTATCAACACGTCAAGGCTGGCGAAAGCAGGTATAGTGGCAAGCGAGGGGATGGCTCAGCGGAGGCATTCTTCAACCGCAGGGGTCGAAATACAACTTCACATACTCCACCGACAAGCAGCTTCGGAGAACGCCATTCTATACATTCTCGAAAGAATTCCTATCGGTTCAACAAACAGTTCAACAGCCTGAGCACTAAGAACAGGGTTGTTGCCAGGAGCAGGAGCAGAAGTCCGCCCCGTCGAAAAATACCATTCTCAAGTCGTTCGCCAATCTCAATTTGTGATGATCGTGGCGGAAGTCTCAGCAAGGAAGGTACGACTTCAAGTAGAAGAGAGTTATGGCAAGAGCATCGAGCACCACATATACGAAGTTTCGGAGGCGTGCCTCCAATGGATAAGGCGTTGTCGAATCTCAGAGCTTATAGCCAACTATTCTCTTCTGTTTTCCTATGTATGACAATGGTTTGATCATTAGTCAACTGTACAGGGCTTCCTTACTCTCCTGAAGCTGGTGAACATCTCGAACGGTACTCTATCAACAAAATGGCACGTTCGGCTTCAGGGGAGCCTGCTGCTCGTGTATTGGACATAAGCACGATTAGTCAAGCTTCAAGTCGAATGTTGATTGTACGAAATCTTGCAGTAAGGGCCACGTTATGAAAATCTATACATGTCCTGAAACTGATTAAGGTGTCATTGATATTGCAGTATCAAAGTAATAGTCAAGCAGTTAGATGCCACTTCGAGGCACATGGACGAATTGAACACTTCGATGATTTAATAAAGAGGAGAGGAATTGCTTTTGTAACTTATGTGAGCCTCCATCTCGTTAGCTGTAGCCAAAAGTAAAGTTGAATGGTCATTCCAACCCTGCAGTATGATATAACTTCAGCAGAACGTGCATATACGCGATTACAGGGGTTCAATATTAGTGGAAGCGAGGTGTGCGATTGTTGCTTGCAGATGTCGATATTCAATAATGACCCTTGATGACCCCGCACATGCAGATCGAGATCGAGTTCGAACGCCCGAAGGCTGGCCAAGCTGACCGTGGCGAAGCCAACCAAGTAAACTTGAGATATCATTTCACGATGCTGCTTTCGAGTCTGATTTGATACCCACAGATACAGATGGTTCCGGCAGTCCTGCAGATCACGCTCAAGTATTCAAGGTCTATTCAGAAGATCGATGATGACGAGTTGCGCCGGAAGTTTACACAGTTTGGAGAAGTCAAGAGTATCAGGCCAGTTGAAAATGAAGCAAAGTTCGTCTTTGCGTCTGAGGGTCGAAACTTTACCTCATCACTGACGCTACGCCTATAGTTCACGCTATTTAGAATTCTACGACAGTCAGGTTAGCCACCTCGCCCTTAACGTTCTCGACAAGTTGCTCATAATTCAAACAATTATCAGCAATGCATGGGAGCTTTGTGTATGAAGGATCAGAGATTGCAAGATGGTGTCATGGATGTGGTATATATGAAAAATTCCACGGTTCAGGCTGCCAGCATGCCAGGTTCTAATAGGTTCGGCTTCAAACCGAACGTCACTTCTGATCTTTCATTGAAATTTTTCTTCAGGAAACCAGGGCAAGAAAACCGGGAACTTCGACGTGTACAAAGAATCGATCACTCCACTGCAGTAAAAGCTACTATTCATGCCGGAATTAATATTCCTGTTCTCAATCCAGATGACGACAAGCCCATGTTCTCCAAGCTAAACTATGATTGGCCCAGAGTGAGTCATACCATCTCGCAGATCCTCCTCATCTTCGCATAAAAATTCTGACTGCTCTACCGCTACCAGCTCAATGCAACACCGAGTGATCGCCTTCAGGAAGCTCGAAAGTTACAACAGGTAAACGTTAAACGGCTGAACCCACTCTAACATATACTATCATATCTTATACATATTCTTTCACTCTTCTAGATGCTTGCTTCTCTCAGCGGCGACAAGTCGAAGTCTACCATACCCAATCTTTTATCCACTACCAGCACCAGTACATCGCCAACCTCAAGTGACTTCCCAGCATTGAGTTGTGTTCCAGAACTCGTCAGTGCCTCGCCCAGGCTGGTACCCTCAGGATCTTCGGCACGATCCGTTGCTCCTCACATCTTCCTTCCTTCCTTCCACACTGGTAAGACCTCGACTGATGGTTATGTCCACACCAATGTGGCGGCAGTGGGAGCGTCCACGTCCACGATCTGAAACGCAAGTTCAGATCCGACGTCGTACCTGGGTATCCTTCAATTTATACAGAGGAAACCATAAGCAAACAACCACAACAACAATGCAAAGCTCATGGACAGGTTCTTTAGTTTGATCGTGGGGCCTATACACCTCCAACAAAAATTTTGCTTGGAAATATCTACATGCCTGCTTTTGAGTATCTAGAAATGTCAGCCATGATCCCTACCTATTATTTATTGATACTATGCCACGCAGCCGAGAATAAACCGCAGCTTCGCACGAACATGTGAGTGAATTATTTGAGTATCTCCGAAAACTGTCTCCTACGACGAGCTTTCACGTTCTCAACCATCATCTCACTCTTACCAACACTCACAAGTTATTACGAGGACTCGGTGTCTTCGTCGATATTTGTCTGACTTGGTGTCAGCCTGTTCTGCGTTTTACGAAGACTTGGCGTCTTCCGTTCGGTACATACCGCAGTTGGATTCTCTCTACTTACAGTGTTCCTGACCCGATATGTAATACCCCCCATCAATCTGGTTTAACTCACACTCGATACATCGTCAGAATTCTAAGGCTTGCTTATTTAAAGACCCTATAGTAACTTCGCCCGACGCCGAAACGTGCACTCCTTCGTGCACTATTACCAGCCTTGTTCACTCGCAATCTTTACCGTTGCCAAAACACGTCGTAATCGTGAAGACACTGATGTACGCTTTCAATTGTTCTTTGCCAAATCCCTTACTGATATCAAATGCGGTGAAGACTTCCTCTGGAATTACAGAAAACCCAACAAGAAAATCCGACGAGAAACAGAGATACAGAAACGCCACCAAGAAATTCCGACAAAAACATCGACGAAGGAGATGAGGAGTGCTCAAATGTATTCCCAATCCATCTTCCCCTGCTTGCTTCCTATAGCCCAACGGCTTGCGTAAGCCATTTCCGCGTGACCTTCCTTCCTCTTTATCATTCGAGTTCCTTTGTGCTGGATTCCAAAGCAATCGTATAAAATCCTGTATCAGGGGAGCAGGTGCCCCAATCAACCTTCATTGCTAATTCTCACTTCTCAGCCAATGTCTAGCCCTGCTACCCCTCCTTTTTCAGCTACTATTACAGCTAGTCAGTGCGCCATTCGCCGTGATGAACCCAGCCCTGGTTCCTCCACGAACACTCCTAGCCACCCGATCAGTATTCCTGCGGCCACTGTTAGTCCTGTCGTCGAGGTCGCCAATCACCTGCACGATGATGAACCCCCGGAGTATCCCCAGGTCGCCAACGATGAGGGACCGCCCGTATATTCCCAAGTTGCCCACAATGAGGGCGGACCTGTCGTTATAGAAGAACACTTGTTCATCCACCTGTCCCCTCGCAGACGTGAATGGAGTATTCCAAGTATCCTAGCTTGGGTGCTTATGTGCTTTGTCGCTCTTTATACATTTGCTACCATCCGCAGCCATGTACCCTGTAAGCATGTCTGTTTATTGACCAGCTCAAACAGCACTGACCCCTGATTGTCACAGACCTTACCTGGCTCTATAGGCAATGCTCACATTTGTACCCCCCTGCAACTTGTCGTGTTGCATATAAAGACTTTTTCCTACAACTCGCCCGCATTATGCCCATGCCTGTCAAGGCCTTGGTACATCCTTTCTTCAGCTTGTCCCCTGCATCGTGCTAATCACCCCCTAGATCTGTGTTCAAATCCTAGTGTGGGGTTGGGTGATCACCCAATATAGGAACTAATTGTCCATGATGTCGAAAGGCTTCGATGTGAGGCCGCGGCCACCAATGCTAGAGCCCACAAGTGGCCCGGTGAAGGAGAGATTTTCGCCTTGCTTCGAAAAGCGCGGCGCTTTGGCAGATGTAATCTGAAGATAAATGTACACATTCTGTAAAAAAAATTGAGATCGTGTTTGCATCAGTAACGTGTATCTCGCAATCAGTAAGCGGAGTGAGAATAGTGACTGGGTATCACCCTCCTCTAGTGTATTATCGTTGGACGGTAATCAACGAGTGTTATTTGATGCCAGAATATAATATGGTGACGGGAAGGTGGTCGTCGTCAAATTAGCAGAAAGCTATAGTACAGCAGCACGCGCGTGGATGGCAGACAATAACTACGCCCCTCGCCTGATTCATCGTGAAGAGCTAGGAAGGGGTATGAAAATGTGATGTTAGTGGTGATGGGATACCTCCAAGATAGTACATTGAAGACATATGTGCCAAGAGAGGTGGCACCATGCCCCTGAGAGCGCAGGAGGTGGCCCGAGCTGCCTAGGACAAGTTGGCTGAAGTATGCTGAGAGTAGTCGTTGGCAGACTGCTTGTCTCGTTATGAGCCAAAGCTCACCTCAGGTCTGCGGCAGTATTGCCTTCCGTGCTGTCGGTCTACGAATTGGAGGCGTCGAAAACTGGACTGGCCCGCCAGGGCAGGTGCAATCCGAACGCCACTGTATTCGAGCGGGTGCGTCCCCAATCTCCCAGCTGATCTGTACCCAGAGTGTTTGTGTCATCTGGTATTTAGTATGGCAGGCCCCGTCTCGTCTGTAGCGAATGTGAGTTCCCTGCGTGCAGCCTCGTTCTAACTCACGGGCTTATAGGTCAAAGGCGGCATAGGGAAATATTCGACTTTAAGGGGAGTATTCAACGTTATCCGGCCTCTCATCAAACCAATCCGCTCAATAAAGCAGTGCGGGTGAGTGTCTCGTTCGTATGAGTATTCGTCTGCGGATGCGATGCGCCAACGACGCGAAGCGCAAAGGAACATCTTGTTTGTTTCCGTTCGTAGCTCAAATTCAGCGAGTAGTGTGATTGTATATGGTTCAAATGGTGTAGCTCGAATGCGTATGTAGTTTAAATGCGCAATAACGTGCATGAAATTAGTTACCTCGTATTACAGAAGTAAGACCACTCATTTAGGACGAGTAAAAAATTTGAAGTCGTGCAGATTCATTTATTGGTTCTTTCATTCTTGGAGTTTTGCCATTACCTGGCGTGAACAAGTCTTTCGTTTCATCCTGGGTCGTTTTGTTGCGTGAAACGGCCGACTGCATGCCGTATATAACAATCTCAGAATGATTTCTAACCCGGCTCTACTCGTAAGGAGCAGACGCGTTACCAAGACGCGATCGTCCGACTTCGACAGTTCATTTACGAGAAGGTCTTCAGACTACGATGGCCTATGTTCTTGTTTCACTATGGTCTCCTCTAATATAATATCGGCTCGAAGTGCTCACAGACAAAAGCAAGAGCGAGGCAGTTTGAACATTGCCGAATGACTATGGAGGACGGTACAAAAGTGAGAAGTTTAAACATACAAACATACGCGTCACATTATCTACGAGAAGCTGCGCGAGACTTCGGAAGAAAAGGTGGCCATCGAAATGTCTTGGTAGGAGGCGCTTCAATATCTCGATCCTTCGCCAGCGCTGCTACCGACTGTCTAAGGGAATAGGAGACCACCGGCGGACGGTCAATGGTGTTGTTACACATAGCGCACTTCATCGTTTTCCAGCAGCGGCGTTGTTTTTTACGGCGCTGTTCTTCTAAATGGCGAATTGCTTGCCCCGTCAAACAACTGCCACACATAGTGTGACCACAAGGTAATCTGAAAATCCTGGTCAGTATCTGCGCGAGGGCCGACAATTAAGCTGCATACACGCATGGTTGCCAAGCTGTGTCCCAGCAAACTGGACACCTGTGCAGATATTCCTGTTCCTCACGAAGAGCCTGAAGAGTAGCCTTGAGGGTCTACAATGATGTGAGGGACAAGTGTATCGGAGGAGTTGATTACGCGCACCTGAATTTCAGCTTTAGCTTCGCTCAGTTGCCCTGTTCTGGGTGTGCTGTGCGACGGAGACCGTTGCTGGGGAAGAGGATTCGGTCGAGATTTGTAGGTTACTAATGGCGTATTATTGGTTTTCAGATCCATCCTAGCTAGTGGATTAGCGTCTTTCATACTGGAGTGAATTGGAATCAAACCTGTGAATTGAATCTCTGTGTGAGACGGAGTTAGGACACGGCTCAACTGTGGTGAGGTTGAATCAAAGGTTATGGGCTCAATTTCGAAAGCGCAAGCATTTTATGGTATTCCGATGAAAGAACCGCGCGCGACAAAGAGGACAAAGGGGAGGGGAGGAACGTGTAACATCTAAAATTCCCGAGGACTTCAGATAAGAAAGAGTCCAGGAATGAGCAATATGGGATGAAGGAGACTGGCGGTTCAGACGTATTTTGATGGCATAGACAGAACGTCAGGAATAGGGTAGAGACGAATCGGAAGACGCCAAGTCTTCGCAACTCTCAGCAAAGCCTGAAGCTGAAGCATTGAAGCATTGAAGGCCTGACACCAAGTCAGACAGATTTGGACGAAGACACCGAGTCCTCGTGATGCTTTCTCGATGGATGATACGATGGGTAGCTATAGTTAGTTGGCTGGACCGAGATAAGATGAACTTGAAAATAGTTTAAGCGCTTTAGCGCCAAAGCGTGTGAAAAGAGAAAGCGCGCACGATCACGCGCACGAATCACGATGTCGGGGGACGAAGCCTGGTATACGAATTAGAAACGCTTGAAGTTCTTCCTCTCAACGGTTCCAATCGCTACTGTCAAATACAAAACCTTGATGCCCACGAAACATCAACGAGGACTTGGCGTCTTCGTCGATATTTGTCTGACTTGGTGTCAGGCTTTGCTGAGAATTGTGAAGACTAGGTGTCTTCCGATTCGTCGTTGCATTGGGCCTTCATCGTCGTTTCACTATATGCGCGTTATCTCTGTCGCCTATACCCCTTCGATTTAACTCAAAATACACCGGAACATGCGTCTTATCATCTGATATCTCTACATTGACACCATTATCGACGTTGGGCGACGTCGGAGCTGATGAATAGTGCTTGACTTAAAACACATTCTCGGTATTTCCAAAATCTTTCTAACTCTCAGAATTCACTAACTAACTGAATCTCGATAGTTGAATGCCCCCTCTTAACCCGGCCGCCGAGTCATGAAGTGTAATTGAACTCACTAGGTAGGTCATCCTTCTTGCACTCTCATTTTATGTCCTTCCGTTGTCCTTGGTGGAAGGCGTGCGCTAACCTTTGACTCGACAGAAATTCTAGTCGACAGATGAAGACTCGTAATGGAAAATTCATCGATCGAGTTGATGAGTTTCGAAGAGCATGGATCCCTAGCACTATGAAGCGCTAGACTAGACGACAGATGCATCGATGCAGACTCCCACCGGAAATTGAAGTTTTGTTCCTGCTTTCGTCGTCTTTAGTGCTTCAAAATCATATAGGCAACGTTTGGTCAAACGCCGTTGAATTCGTTCGAACCTCTGGGTTTGAGTTGTTTTGGGTGAGTTAATGCCATCCGTCGGTTGATATGTACTAACTGTTGCGTACAGGCACGTTAGATGGATATATATATGTTGTTTTCATACACCCTACATGAGAGGCCAGCGCGAGAACTACGTTTATTGGTTTTGAATGCCTCGACGTCCGCCGTCAACGTGCTGGAAAATGTCTTGGCGGCGACCAACATATCACGGGCGGTATGTGATGACTTGGTGCCCGGTTGGTTCAGCGTCACCAGCTTGGTGATGGTTGTGGAGACCTAATACTGGAACGCTTGCTCACCGTTGGCCGCGGTTATTTTTACGTCAGAGCTGGTGAGTTGGGTTGTAGACTTGTGAACCCCATTCATTTATGATGAATTTGCTCAGGCAGGAAATGTTCAGAAACTCTCTACTCTATTTTTGTTTTTTTGGATTTGTAGAATAGGTTTCCGCGCTTCCGACAATAGGTTTTCCACATCCGGATCGTCGGGTCGAAGCCGTGTTTTTGGGTTTTAGGAGTATCATAATGCAATTGCGTTCAGGAGGCAAAACAAAACATGGCATCATGGACTGTTGAGGCATGGATTGCTGCCTGGCAGCGCCGATCCTCTAAGTTATTTCAAATGCTCTTCACTCTTTGTCCCCCCACCCCCCCACCGTAGTAAGACTGCAAAACACTGGAAAGTGGTTTCAAAAACTGTCTTGGCCCTTGCCTATACAATGAAACACAATTGCAAACAGAACTATCTTTGCGCGATGTTTTTGCGCGAGTCATGAGTCAAGGTACCAGAGTTCGGAGCTCCTGAAGGAACCGAACTAGCCCAGTTAAACGGTCAACATCGGCTGTCGACGAGCGAGTACAATTTATTTTCGTGTGTACCCCTACTAATTTTGGTGTCTTCTCTAGTTGACGAGGGAATCGGATGTGAGTCGCTTCAGAAAATGCGGTATTATGTTTACTTGGTGCTAAGATGACACTGGTTGTGCGTGTTTGCGAGACCTGTCAACCAGGAGGCGTGGAGTCCATGATAATAGTGTTCTTCTTAACTTATTTGATACTAGAGAGTCTCTCATGAAGATGGTGATAGTCATGATTGACCGCGAAGTGGCGCATACCGGTGCGTTTAATTTATTCGTATAACGAAATAAACTTGCTTCGTTGCAGAAAATGCACGGCTGTACTTTTCCGCAGCAACAGTGACTGTACCCGCTTCTCGTCGGCATTTGACGAAGATCCATGGGTACACCTATAGCGGGGTCGTTGTCAGGACTTATCAAAGTGCCGGACTCTTTGCCGCCAGGGCGGGTTACGAGTCGGATCCGGCCAAAGTGGGGAGACCAAGATGAATACAAAACCGAAAGGATATCGCTTTCGTAGCCAAATCGTTCCTTGATAGCATCACAGCTTCCACAGAGGCCCTGCCTTCGTGAGTAGATCAAGAGATCGGCTTGTCATGATCTAAATGATGCCCTTCCAGCGACATCTTTCGTGAGATTTGCGTGCACATAGAAACTAAGACAGTGTCAGTATTGCGAATCTTTGAAATTTCTATATATTGACGAATATTTACAGTTCCCAGCGGTGGACGTGATGCCATGTTTGCTGATCCTGGGGCATTTGTGTTTCTTCGGTATGACTACGGGCAACAGAATGCTGCTGTTCCTGACTCCACCATAGATTTATTTCCCTTGCGGGAGTCTCTCCTGAAATATAGACCATGACTACCGGGAGATGGTCTACGTCGTGGTTCGACTCTCATTGCAAAGAATCATTCAAAACCTAACATCGCTCATGGTCACACGATCTGTATTGAATTCAACGAGAGTCATGCTAATGGCAATACTGGGCATTTTAATTCATTCATTTGACTAGCGATACAATCTGGTCTAAGCCGACTCGGCGACTAGTTTTTGGGCATAAATCTGATGACACCGACATTCTGGTGTTGCATCGTTTCTTCGTTAAGCATGCTGATAAAACAGGAAAAGCGTTGCTCAGTACGCCGAAAGCCTCTGCAGAAGGTGATACTTCCGCGGTCAATAGCAAGAGAGCTTGGGATCATCTTTGCACATTTCTTGTAGATCTTGGGTCCCCGATGGAAGTCCCAAAGATCTCTTCTCTAGACAAGAAGAACCATCGCGAATATAAGGAATTGATGGCTAGATGTGCCTATCGATCGACAGAGTCCGTTCAAGACATACTCCTTGTAGCTGCACCACCCAGGGCAATTAGTGACTGTTTGTGGCAAGCTCATGATGCTGACTCACTGTCGCAGAGGACCAAATTATTGCGTCG
>JAQOOI010000035.1:0-89154 GCA_028554645.1 Omphalotus guepiniiformis
CAATGATATGAAAGAGATTGGCGCCACCGACTTCCAAATTCTATTGAGCCTTCTTCAATCTGTCCAATGACATGTCGTCAAGTTTCTTCGTCCAGGTCCAACGACGTCTTGCACGGTCTGACAAAGCTCCAAGGGTGTGCGAAACAAATCGACCATAGAGAGACGCCAACACACGTTTTGATGTCAAGATGTCTGTCTGTCTTCAGAAAGTTCTTGATTGTCCAAGGCGGAAAACATACGTGACAGGAACATTCAAGATGTTCATTAACGTTATAGCTGATCAAATATCGAGGAAGACGACCGAGAAAGACGACCGAGACCAAAGGAACTGAGTAAGGGAAAATCTGTATGGGCAGAAAGCTGCGAAGCTTCCTTCACCCAATATGCCAATACGCCGGAACGCTTCTATTGGTTTCGACCCGTTTTCATGATCATCTGCCTTGTTCAATGAGGATAGCTTCAGTCAATTGCAGTCTTGATGCCGATGCAGCTTTGCCAACCGTGGTGTTACAACGTAGCGTAGTGTTAGAGTCGGACAAGTTGTTGGTAAAGATCTAGCTGTCGTGAGAAAAATTCTCGACTCATTTTTCGCCGTTATGGGATGCGAAGCAAGAATCTTTCACGAACAGCAAAGTAATACGAGAGATTTATTTAATTGACTGGATGTACGTATCGGCTTTCGAGCCCTCTCGCTTTGCTAAACACTTTCGGCCTGCGTACTAGGATGTCAACTATATAGCCAGAGGCCGCATACTCAATTCGGAAGTCCAGCAGTCTGCCAGTGGCCAGTATCGCTATCTAGGACAGCCTCAGTCACCGTCTGAGGAGCACCCGCACTGATGAAGCCGACCCTCAGCGCATGAGTAGCATTAGTAGTTCCCATCGCATACAATGCTTCACTTCCTTCAGCAGACACGAAGCCTTCGTTTGTGATACATTGGGTGCAAGAAGGTCCACTAATCCAATCGAAATCGTTTTGCCTGAGGTACTCACTAACGATGCGGTCTGGAGACAAGAAGAACAAGTGTATCTGCAATTCAATAGGAAATGTCACACCTCGTAAACTCAAGAATTTGAGTATTCACTCACTGGACCACCGTCGGTTTCCTCTAGGCCAGTTACAGCGAGCGGGGTCCCGTATAACGTTTCATTAGCTGGAACGACGACAAAGTTCACAGCATTCGCACCGCATGTCGAGGCGCTGGTGGAGCCAGTAGTGAACGGACCACGAACACAAGTCTGCACGATGTCTCCGTTCGCATTTTGTGAATAGAATCGGGACCCGCTCTCGCCTGAGTTTTCGATGAAAGCGATGTCGCCTATGGTGCTGAAAGGCAACGCGTTGGCCGCAGTGGGAGCGGCAGTTGCTTTGCCAGCTTCGTTGAACAACAGAGGCGCAAGAAGCTATGTAGAAGTCTGACATGAATAAAGGTGATGCAATTGCAGTTGAACAACGTACGAGGGCAAACTTGGTGAATGTAACGGTAAGCATTCTGAATTCTTCAAGCGAGTAAAGTGAGCAAGGCAACTGAGGTACGTCTGCTGCAATATTCTTTCATCCACACGTATGGGCTCCCTTCATGTTCTTAGCCCGTTTATGGATGGTTCCTTGGCCATGAGCGAGGAATTCAAAAGAGCACCGCCGACTGGCACGGTCTGTTGGGTTCTGTATCCTGTCAGTAAAGACATGGAAGGTACTGGCCATCATCAGAAGCAAACATGATTGTCTGGCCATCGAAGTCTCTATGTTTTGTCTGTGCGCTTGAAGTCTGAGCTTCGAAAAGATTTCAAGTTCACTAAAGTTCATCCACTGCCGGGAGTCAAGATTAGTTGTTGTACTTATAGACGGTCAGCTTGAATTGAAGATGTGGAACTTCTAGGGTCGAGCGAGTGAAAGTTCCTAAATAGATATATTCATCATTAGAACTATAATATCATCCGAAGAGTAAAGAACATTGCTTACGGAAAGCTCATAGCTGTTCAAAGACTGCGCTGTTGGCCACGAAGTGTTCCGGCCTCTAGCTGAAGCTTGTGCAAGTCCGGATGAGGAGAGAAAGATGAGTGATACGATCTAAAAGGTAGCATTTCGAATATAAGATATGATCCTTACATTATGTAAGCCGTGAAAAAGGCACTCTCATGAAAACCCTCCCATTCGAACTAATCCAGTGCATTATATCTTTCGTTCATGACAGAAAAACCCTTCTCGAGTGCAGCCTCGTCTCACATTCCTTCCTTGCTGCAACCCGCTCCCAGATCTTCTCCGATCTCCGTCTAGAAGACGAATATCCCACCGATACCTTCCTATCTCTATGCGAGAGCCCGCTCTGTACAATCCCTCTGGGACGTGTGCATAAACTTGAATTGGTTGATCATGATAGCGCGTATGTAATAGAAACGGTCTTGAATTGGGAAGCTCTGGATGGGAGAACACTGAATAGCTTAATGGGAGAAACGGTGAAGGAGTTATGGATTGCGGGGGTTCACTGGGACGTGATCCATTTAATAACGGAAAGAAAACCCTGTGATGACTGCTTTCGTGGCATTACGATTCTCAACATGCGTTCTGTTACCTTTGGTAACGCCGAAGAAATTGGGATGGTCGTTAATTCATTCCCGATGCTTCAAGAGTTGGTTTTGATTAACATCGAGGCTGATATCGCAGAGGTAGAGGACCACGATGGCGGTGCCCCCCCGAAGAATTTGCGTACGATTTCCATAAATAATATGCAACGTCAACGTGAAATTTTTGACCAGCTTGTACCATACGGCCCAACGCTGCATCGTTTTACGTGCATCCTTGGTCCCATTGCCATCGATAACGATGAGTCTGCTTTGGTCTTCCCTGCAATTAGTAGTCTGCTACGCGAAGCCAGTTCTTTGGAAAGTGTCACGTTTGGTGCGTTCATTTATGCAGATGATCACGAACCCCTAGGTGAGGTTTATCACTCTACATAACATACACTCGCTTATACTTGTTCTCTCGAAGACGATTTCCTCACACACATCAATTTCTCCTGTAACCCCTGCCTGCGCCACCTCGACCTGGACATACCGCCCGAGTATCTAGTGATACCTTTACTCAAACGCATTGCTTCTTCTCACAACTATCACTGGTCTTCCACTCATACAACTCCAACCCCGACCCTTGAATCTCTCGAAATACCCGACCTTACAACACCAACCGACTGGTCAACCTGTGACACCATCCTCCAAAAACCCTACTTCTCCTCTCTACGCGAGATTACATTCAGGCCGCCCAAACAAGCCTTAAGCTTTCAGCCAGAGGACCTCGACCTCCCGACAACTTTAGCTACCGACGACCAGAGTGACAATGGGGAGGACATTGCAGGGTTCTCTTCGCTGAGAATTACGCTCGATGGGGACAAGATACCTGGTTTCCCTCGTCGAGGAACACTTCCACATGCTAGGATAGCTGAAAGACTGGAGATGCTTAAGAAGTGCTTACCGCTATGTTATGAGCGTGGGCTGTTGAAGCCACATCTCGAGTGTCTTACTATCGGTGGGGAATACTTTTTGCGGTTTCGTGAACCGCCTAGTCCATGAGGTCAAGATGGGAAGGTTCTATATGCCCTTTTTTTTCGTATTTTTCTTCCCAGTCTATCTTATTTCTTTCTTCTTTATCCTATCCTTTGTTGAGTACACAATAGGATGTGGAAGCGGTAAACATATCAGAAAAAGCCGCTGCAACGATGAAAGAGCACACGTGTTTTTCAAGAGACGGATGCTATGCATAAATTGAAAGGGTTGAAAATTTATGCGATAGTGTTTGAATTCGAGATGGCCCACAAGTATCCTTCCAAGTCAAGTCTGAAGACCTGTGAGTAACTATTCCAAGAACTAGCAATCACCACCTTCACTTGTTCTTGCGATCAAATCGCAGTTCAAGATATTGACAATGCCCAGTGTCGAAAGCAAGTTTGACGAGCAATTGGAACATTGTCAATATAAATCTTCAATTCCATCTGACAACCTAGAGTATAATCAGGAAGACATATCTGCTGCAGACAGTCATCATGTACTCAACAAGCCGACCATCTTTCACTCACTGGATGACACTAGTGACCGTGATTACCGGGACTACTTTGACTATTCGTATGTTACAGCAAAACTGCAGGGGCCGGGACATATAAAAGAATCTTGGACATGGAGGAATGAAATAACATTGTAAAGGACTTACCTGATCATTTCAGAATGCTTAACATTCAATTCACCAAGATTGCCCTCGTACGTCCGAGTCGTTCACCTACACCTTCCTCACTCATATCTCACCCATTCCACATAGCTCCTCGCATCTCTTCTAAGCAACAAAGGGAGCACGGTGACAGCTGCACCCGATGCAGCCAACATAGTGCCATTTAGCACTATAGGCAACATCGCTGCCCTCGAAAATAGCCCGGGAGGTGGATCTCGACTGTACTCGCAGAACGCCAATGGGGACATTGTACAGACTTGTATCCATGGTCCATTCACCACTGGCTCCTCTAGTGCTTCATCGTGTGGGGCGGAAGCTGCGAGTTTTATTGTCGTTCCCGCCAATGAGACAATGTACGGGACTCCAATTGCTGCAACAGGTTTGGAAGAAACCAACGGCGGTCAAGTGAGTACATCTCCACGGCTCCTTTGTTTTGACTTCAGTTCAATACTGATCGGGAACGATGTCCTGTCCTGTTGACTTACAGATTCACCTGTTCTTCTTGTCCCCAGACCGCATCATCAACGAGTACATTCGGGGAAGCACTGATTTCATTTGGAAAAGCGGGCCTTCTTGCACTCAGTGTATTACGAACGAGGCGTTTTTGGTTGCTGAAGGAAGCGAAGCTTTGTATGCTATGGGAAGTACTTCTCATGCGCTTAGGGTCGGATTCGTCAGTGCGGGTTCTCCGGGGACGCTGACTGAGGCTGTCTATAACAGCAACAATGGCCACTGGCAGACTGCTGGGCTTCCGAATTGAGGATGGAGTCCATAGCTATATATGATGTCTCGCTCACCATGAAAGTGTCATATGTTTTGAAATAAAGAGGACCGATGTTATTGCTTTCGTATCACGGTTGCCAGCCAGTATGGCACGATGCTGGTTTCAATGTCGTACTACCACGGACGAGGCCTATGCCAGTGTTACCCTTCGTAATCGGAATGACCGTTGGGGGATCCTTTGCCAAAGGAAATGGAACGATAAAAACTGGGATATGAGACGAATATGAGACCGTCAACATTCATAAGTAAGTCAAGTACAGTATCTCACCATCTGCTCACACTACAAGGAGGGCAATATTTCACGTAAGCGAAACTACTTGCCATTTGCTTTGAAATACTATCTATTTAGATTTGTACATTTTCAAAGAAATTTAAGAAGTTTTTCGCACGTAAAAGGTATGGCCTTTTGAGGTAATTTTCAGTGACAATTTGGGGAGTTTTGCACGTGACAAAGTGGGTGCAAAATACATGGCAACTTTGCCGTTTTTTCCCGTGAAATTTATTAAAAATGTCGGCCGGGAAACTAAATGGGCAATCAACGGGCAATCAACGGTAGTCTGGGTTGCCCGTTGATTGCCCAGTGATTGCCCGGTAGTTGCCCGGTGATTGCCCGGTGATTGCCCATTTAGTTTCCCGGCCGACATTCTTAATAAATGTCACAGGAAAGAAATGATGGTTTGCCGCCGGCAAACCTCAAGTATGGGGACTAGAATTGATCACATAAAACCCTTTATTTCACACGCAACAAAGCTTTATTTGTACAAGTCAAATGTAAAGATCCAAACAAATATTATTTCTAAGCAAATAGCGGCAAGTTTCCCATGCGGGAAATGTTGCCCTGTTTGTAGTGTCACCATCAGCAGAATATTGAAGCTAAATGATATCGTGACCTGTTTCACACTACTACTTCACACACTCTCATGGCTCAGCTCTTCAATGTAGAACAAATCAAGCTCCAGAGGATTATGTGCGATCGTAGTACTCAGCAATGAGTCGACTATTGATGTACGACGTTCGAGGCTAACCAGGTCAACACCGAGATGCGGAAGGAACAGATTCAAGAGGCGCAGGAGCAGCCTGAGGGGCAATCTACATCTGTCGTCGAAGAGAAAAAACTTAGTACGGCTTGCTCGTATACTCGCATTCACGTCCAAGCCTCGCTTCTTGAGTCGTTCTTCTTATTTATTACTCTGCGAATCTCCACAGAGAAACGATGGGACATACTGGGAATGCTTCAAACAGATAAAATATACTACAAGTAAGTTTCCCAAACTTTGCGTACGCTCAATGTATACACTGAAGAACAGTTCGATAGTTTTGAAAAGCAGAATGTCCACACGTAGCCACAATATCCATCCTCAGTTCGGAAGCCCAGCAGTCTCCCAGTGGCCGGTATCGCTGTTAAAGACAGCCTCCGTCACTGTCTGAGGAGCACCCGCACTGATGAAGCCGACCCTGAACGCATGAGATGCATTAGTGCTTCCCATCGCGTACAACGCCTCGCTTCCTTCAGCTACCAAGAGTCCTTCGTTTGTGATACATTCGGTGCAAGAAGATCCATTGTTCCAAACGAAATCGCCTTGCCAGATATACTCGCTAACGATGCGGTCTGGGGACAAGAAGAACAGGTGTATCTGAAATTCAACAGGAAAATGTCACGCCTCGTAAACTCAAGATTTTGGGTATTCGCTCACTGGAATCACAACGCCGTTGCTCTCTTCTTCTAGGCCAGTTACAGCGAGCGGGGTCCGGTACAACGCTTCATTAGCTGGAACGACGACAAAGTTTGTAGCATTCTTGCCACATGTCGAGGCGCTGCTGGAGCCAGTGGTAAATGGACCACGGACACAAGTTTGTACAATGTCACCATTGGCGTTCTGAGAATACAGTCGGCTTCCGCCAAAGCCTGTGTCTTCGACGGCTGCTATGTTGCCTATAGTGCTGAAAGCCAATGCGTTGGCTACGCTTGGAGCTGCCATTGCTGCGCCAGCTTCATTGAGCAAAAGAGGCGCGAGGAACTACGCGAAACGCTGAGATAGAGGTAAGCAAGATGCATTTGAACGACGTACGAGGGCAAGCTTGGTGGAAAGAATCCGGGTAAGCATTTCTAACTTGTTTAGACGAGTGAGCGAGGCAAGTGAAAAGTTTGCTGAGATGTTCTTTCAGTGGCATGCAGAAGCGTGTTTTATGCCCAAGCTCATGCACTGGTTCTTGTTGGATTACAATTCAATCGCGAGAAGGCTTGGAGCTTGAACAAATTGCGACTTCCTTTCGAAAAGCTGTTCACGAGTCTTCGGGTTTGGAAGTATGGCTTGGAAGTATTGCTCGAAAGTTTGATCATCAGCTGTTAGAAGATTCAATTCCAGCTGACTGTCTATTGCATTTGTGCGATGAATGCACTTTTTAATTATCCAAGTAATGAACATTTTCGAAGCTCGCCGCCGACCTGATAATCTGATATCAGGGTGTTCTGCTCTTGATTCTGATAGCTAAAGGTTCCGGTATAATAGATCGCGCGCGCAAATTGAAGCATCAATGCAGGCGTCAGACAAGCGTCTGGTGGATGCTAGGTGATGTAGGAGGTGATTAGAGGAGGTGCCGATGGCGTGAGAACCTCGCGTGTTGAAAGCATACACTAACATCAGGACTCTTCAACTTCAAGTCAACAGGAACTGTGGCTCCAGACGATCATGTACTATCCAAGTAAGTTTCTTCAAATTCAAGTTATCCTTGTTTGAAACCAATGCATCGCAGACTAAACGGATGCTGGTTGCAGAACACCCAGGGTAATACCGCAGATCCAAGACTCATGTCTTGATCAACATTCTTTCAAGCCTACCGTGGGCACAGAGGAGCAAGTAATAAGGCCTTAAGGGCTTTCCCAACGCACACATTCGCCTCGAAGAGAAGGCACATGCATAGGCCGGCATCACCCGCCTAAGGCTCGCTCGCACACCATTCGCATTAAAGCTTCTTAGATCAAGGCTTTTGTTCGGATGTCCTGTATGCAAAAGTGTATCTGCTTCGTGGTGCTCAATCTCCCAACTTTTGCAGACAGCGGTATTCATCGGCAATGCTCCCAACAACGGCTGATACGAATCGTTTATTATTGACTAGAAGTATGTACGTTCATCAAGCAGGTTGGCGTACGCTCAATGTACATACTAAAGAACAGATCAACAGTTTTGAGTCGAGCAGGATGCTCACATGTATTCACGGGCACCATGTTCAATTCGGAAGCCCAGCAGTGTCCCAGTGGCCAGTATTGCTGTTAAAGACAGCCTCCGTCACCGTCTGAGGAGCACCCGCACTGATGAAGCCGACCCTAAACGCATGAGAAGCATTAGTGCTTCCCATAGCGTACAACGCCTCGCTTCCTTCAGCTACCAAGAGCCCCTCGTTCGTGATACATTCGGTGCAAGAAGGCCCGCTTTTCCAAATGAAATCGGTGCTTTCCCGAATGTACTCGTTGATGATACGGTCTGGTGACAAGAAAAACAGATGTATCTGAGATTCAACAGGTAATGTCACGCCTCGTAAACTCAATATTTTGGGTATTCACTCACTGTACTCACAACACCGTCGCTCTCATCTTCTAGGCCAGTTACAGCGAGCGGGGTTTTGTACAACACTTCATTAGCTGGAACGACGACAAAGTTTGTAGCATTCTTGCCGCATGTCGAGGCGCTGCTGGAGCCAGTGGTAAATGGACCATGGACACAAGCTTGCACAATGTCACCATTGGCGTTCTGAGAATACAGTCGGCTTCCGCCAAAGCCTGTGTCTTCGACGGCCGCGATGTTGCCTATTGTGCTGAAAGCTATTGCGTTGGCTACGCTGGGAGCGGCCATTGCTGTGCCAGCTTCATTGATCAAAAGAGGCGCGAGGAACTACACGGAACGCTGAGATAGACGTAAGCAAGATGTGTTTGAACGACGTACGAGGGCAAGCTTGGCGAAAAGAATGGTAAGCATTTCTGAAATATATAGACGAGTGAGCGACGCAAGTTAAAAGTTTGCTGCGATGTTATTTCAGTGGCATGCAGAAGTGTCTTTTATATGCGCAAGCTCCTGCACTGGTTCTCGTTGGAGTACAATTCAATCGCGAGAAGGATTGGAGCTTGAACAAATTGCGACTTCCTTTCGAAAAGCTGTTCATGAGTCTTCGGGTTTGACTTGGATGTATAGCTTGGAAGTATTGCCCGAAAAGTTTGATCATCAGCTGTTAGAAGATTCAATTCAAGCTGACTGTCTATTGCGTTTATACAACAATCCCGGATCTGGGTTGTGGATGAATGCGCTCTTGTATTATCCAAGTAACGGACATTTTTGAAGCTCACCGCCCGACCTGATATCAGGGTGTTCTGCCCTTGATTCTGATAGCTAAAAGATCCGGTATAGCAAGTTGCGCTTCAAGTTAAAGTGTCAATGCAGGCGTTAAACAAGGTCTGGTGGACACTTCTAAGTTCTAAGTAGGTGATGCAGGAGGTGATTAGAGGAGATGCTGAAAAGCTTTTCATGAGAGTTCGAGTTTGAGTGGGAAGTTCACTTTGCGGGTATTCGATTTCAACTCCATTTCAATTCGCGAGACCCACCATCGACTTCCAAGCACAGCGACTGGGTACAATCGAACATTGCGGGCATACACCCACATATTTTCGACATCTAGAACTCCCTTAAACTTAAACCTATTGGGTAAAGACGGCATAGAGCGTTGGTATATTATTACATGTTTTGATGCTTATTCCAACCCAAACGATCATAGTACTTATCCTTATGTTGTCTGCTAGTGGATGCTGACGTTCACTTACAATCATGATGCCTGTCCACCAATGGCGTGACACTCCACCCTTCTTATTGAGCACCGAAAACAAAGACATGTAGTCACTATTCAGAATAAATAAAAGTTGACAGCTGGTCTGGTTCTCCCGATTCCAAGAAACTAGGAGGTGCAGTTTTCTGAAATCGATAACACAACCTTTTCCAGCGCAAGTCTTGAAAAGAGAGGCTTCTCCAATCAGAGTTGGCACGACCATCAGCCTGGTTGGACAAAGACACAAGAATCAGGCTGGGTGCGATGGCGGAGATCGGTCAATGATTGCGTCGTAGAACAGAACAGAAGAGGCACGAAAGGATAAGCACCGGAGGTGTAGTAGGCGAATCTAAGGCCTTTTCTTTCAGCCTCGTATATGAATATGACAGGCGGTTTCAGCAAATACGCCACCTTAAACCATACTATTACATTGCATGCCATCAGCTTTCGAAAGTTCCATGCTTTCAATTCTCTTGCCAACAACTGACTCCGGTCCGGGCTGTAAATGAATGCGTTCTTTAATTATCCAAAGTGAACAATCATCTTCGAAACTCACGGACACGAAACATAATGAATTCAACAACCCAGTATAGGGACATTCTGCCCTTGCTTCTGATATGTAGATGGCCGGTCTGTAGAACATTCGAAGGCGCGGAAACTGTGCCTGGATGTGCTGGCCTATGGAGGATATATATCCTCTGACGGTGCAAGTCCGTATACACTATTATTAGATGACCACCGGTCATTGATACATCACGACAAGAGGAATTATCACACATACAGTAGTAGACAGGCAGCTCGAACTTTGAAGACGCCAGCGTCTTATAGTTTAAAGGTTCCGGTGTGGTGACCCGCGCTTCAAGCATCAATGCAGCCGACAGTAAATTGTCTACGGATACTTTTGCGATGGGGCAGCAGTTGTTTATTGAAAAAGACCAATCGAAGTGTTTGCACACAATTTAGGGCCAGCTCGCATTGAAGGAGAATAGCGTAGAATTGTTCGATAGAATGAGGCCATCTTGTACCAAAGACCTTCCTGGATGTTGACTCGCAGCTCAGCTAGGTCGGTTTCTCTGCAGGAATATCAGGAGTAGTATGCGGATTCCAAGCCACTTGAAGTCTCTTCATAGGCCTGACGAGGTGTATAAGAGTGTTTGAGATTAATTACATGCAAAAGCACCCGCAGAGAAGGGCGAGAGCTAGAGGGACATTTGAACGCGCATATACTCGCAGACAACGGGTACATCAGCCAGACCTGCATCAATAGTCCGTTCAGCTCGGGGAGATCATTGGCAGAACGAATTTGGAGAATGATTCTGGAGATTGTTGAAACCGGCATGTGAGGCAAGCGTAGTACGTCCGCTCGCTGTTGCGGGTTTGGGAGGACCGGTAACGATACGGTGAGTCCGCTGAGTGGAGCGAAAAAATCTACGAGTTTAGATTGAGCTGGCACCTTGTACATGCATTTGTCGTTTCGCTACAGATTTATTTGCTTCTTTACTCCCCCGACCGCGTCTTCAGCGAATATATCAACGGCCCAACGAAGACTGTGACTGTCATTGGCGGTTTCACCAACGAGATATTCCTCGCCGCTGAAGGAACGAATGCGTTGTATGCGATGGGGGAATGTCACGCATAGGTTGAAACTTGAGGGTGATTTCTCCAGCGAGGGGGCGCCAGATACGCGCTTTATGAAGCTATCTGGGACTTGACACTGGCCATTGGATTACAGCTGGTCGCCGTGACTCTTCTAAATCAGTGGTTGAGAGCAAGGATGCCAAGGTGATTGTGCAACGGAACGATTGATAGCAGTGAGTCTCTGAGGTGCTTCAGAGAGCAGTGAACGTCCACCTTCATGCCAAAGATTGCCTTGATTATTGGATGCGCGAAGTTTGATTTCGAAATATCTGTTGCTTTGAATGCATAACAACATTCGTATGAGTTGTACCAAGGCTCATCGTGAAGGATTAGGGTTCTATCAACAGTGGAGCGAATCAGAGACACGTCGATAAGTATATAAGCAAGAATCTCGTACAGATACCCCAATTCAGTCTTATCCTCGATTCCTTCTGCATCCATGATCCAGTCAGCGTCTACACTGAACAGTCGAATTCTGGCCCTATCCACTACGGCGAGACCTGGCAAAGAGAACTAGAGGCGGCAGAAAACATAGCAAGTTCGCGTTGAAATGGTCTCATTTATCATTTTACTTGCAAGCAAAGCCGAGCCAGAGGCATATAGGCATATGGGAATGGGGCTGGGGTGGGTGGTCTCGACTGCTGACACGCTTATGCTGACGTGAAAATGTGAAATGCCGGCGGCAAAGAAAAGAAAAGTTGAGTGGTGCGATAAAATATTCGAGAGGTTCTTAAGGAAAGCGCGTTTCAACACTCGGTTCCGGAGAGTTTTTTCTCACTTTATTCGGAGTACTTCATGGATCTCGTACTCAATATCGCAGACAAATACTTCTTCGACGCTGTGTACGCTCAGCTCGTCCCAGTCTCCGCTTTTGGTTCGCCTTCGTCGAACGACTGGTCTTGGAATCATCTCGTGTCGTACCTCCCGCACCCACCGCTTTTCGATGATTCACTATACGTCTCGAGTTCTCTTAATGCCTCGCTTCATTCGCTACCGTCTAGCGTGGCTTCTATCTCTGCTTGGCCTCGCTCCTACATACCGCGTCAACTGCTCACTCTATTTGTGCTAACACTCATCGGTATCCATGTGCTGTACTTTGTTTTCGCATATCTGTCTTATGCGTTCATCTTCAACCACGAGATGATGAGGCATCCAAGGTTTTTAGACAATCAGGTGGGTGGAACCTACAGAGTATGTTCTTGTCACTGTCGCTCATTCTTATCCTTACAGGTCCGACTTGAAATCATGGCGTCTCTGAAAGCTTTCCCGGTGATGACTCTGCTCACCTTACCCTGGTTCGAAGCTGAGGTCCGAGGTTACTCTCGACTTTACGAAGATGTGGACACATACGGTTGGACATATCTTGTCTTGAGCGTACCCTTGTCAGTACATCTCACATCCTCTTTTACACGTACATATCTCATTCCTTCAACAGCTTCCTCCTTTTCACCGACTACTGCATCTACTGGGTCCACCGATTCCTCCACCACCCTCTCATCTACAAACCTCTCCATAAGCCTCATCACAAATGGATCAGTAAGTACTTTCTTTTTCCTTCCTTCCTCGCACCCGCATTGTATTGACATTCTATCTCTTCCCAGTTCCCACCCCTTTCGCCTCACACGCGTTCCACCCTGTTGACGGGTATTTCCAATCAGTTCCGTACCACCTTTTCATTTTCCTCTTCCCCATGCACCGCGTCCTCTACCTCGGTCTTTTCGTCGCTGTCAACTTTTGGAGTATCTTCGTGAGTTCCCACCATTTGCGTATATGTATCTACGTGTTCTCGACTCTTACACTGCACCCTCCTCCAGATCCACGACTCGGACATGATCACGGGTCATCCGCTTGAGAAAATCATCAACGGTCCCGCACATCACACGCTCCATCATATCTACTTTACAGTCAATTATGGACAGGTGGGTTTTACTTATCTCTGCTTCTCAAGTCTTCAATCTCCATTCTTCCACAATTCTTCCGGAGCAAAGTTTTTTGGTTTCCTTGTATGAGGTGATGACTCACGCGCGTTTTTTTTAGTACTTCACTTGGGCGGACCGTGTCGGCAACTCGTACCGTCACCCTGAAGCTTCTCTTGATCCTCTCCTTGAGGTGAAGATGAGAGAACGTGGGGAACGTGAGAAGAGAGAAGAGGCAGAGGCTAAGGCTGCTAAGAAGGGTGGTAAAGCTCAGTGAAAGTGAGGTAAATTGTATTCATCCTAGAATGTTTCTTTTGGAGAAAGGGCGTAAAATGCGTATTTAACGAAGTCGATCTGTAGAATTGGATGAGGGAAGAGAGAGTGGAAAAAGTAGCTACAACATAACGTCTACTTAACGACCCTTTACATGTTATTTGCTTTTCTAACTAATACCCAGTCTGTTTTGTATATATCACAATATTTGCTTTTCGGAGTCTTGCTGTGAATGTTCCACTCAGGTTTGTTTGACTGCTTCACTAGGTCATTATTGTTCCTAAATCCAACCTGAATTCGTCATTCAACCTCTACTCGACTACATTATCACCATTGCTTTACACCCTAACCAAGAACAACATATAAGCAAACTGACAACCAGCCTCGATCAGCAAGAAACTGATTCTTCTCCTCCTGAGTCCCGGACTGATCGTTGCTGTCGAGTTTGTGTTGAGGGCTGCAGCGGGGTCGGGAAGTACGAGGGACCGGAGAGAGCGAAGAAGGAAGAGCCCGTTGGCGAAAAAGAAGTAGAAGAAGACGATGTAGTAGAGTGCGCCGGAGAGGTAGAGGTACGAGGAGATTATTGTGAGGATTACGCTGGTGGACAAGTTAGAACAGGGCGAGTAGGATGAGGGGAAAAAGAGCTTACGCCGACGAATTTGTAGCCCGAGTAAGCGATTATGTCGACTGCTTGGGAGCTTGCTTGGACGTTGAGGAGGTAGCAGCCGATGTAGACGAAGAGAAAATCGACAAAGACAACGCCTAGTGCGGATGAAGCGGATTCACCTAGAACCTAAAGTAATTCTGTTTCTTGAGAAACGCGTAAACGAAGAGTGCCTTCTGGATAAAGACATACCTTTGGATGAAATCTCGCGTGTAGACCTGAATGGAAGGCGGCGATGAGGATATACGTTACGAATGCCATGACTGCGGAAGTAACTTCAGCGTTTAGTTGTATGCAAGGTTGATTGCTGGACGCACGAGGGATGTACAAGTCGGGACTGTTGATATCGTCTCTAGGATCCTGATACTCCGTTTGTCCTTGCTCTGAGCGACGGACACGTCGTGACCATGACTTGTGCGTCCACGGAAATACGACCAACTTGAGTTTATGAATCACATACGAGTTTGAGACATTAAAATGGTGTTTAATACTCGTTAGAGGTATTATTCCACCAAACTGCGACGATACGAGTCAACGAGTGTATAACCTGCAAGTAAATCTCGTGTACAACTCACGTTTTTCTGCACATACTCCTGTCCAGCGGCAACAGCGCTACTCCCTAGCTGCATACCGAACTGAGCTGTGGCATCGTTCATTCCCCAAGCCGCAAAATCAGGTTGGGGCACGAAAGAAGGCTGCTGAGTCGGAGGCGGTGGGTGCAGCTGAGAATTGTGCTGGAAGGGAGAAGTCATGTATGCTGGGACATTTTGTGGTTGTTGCTGCTGATGCTGATGCTGATGCTGGGGACCAGGAGAAGAGGAATATCGTTGATATGAGTGAGGAGATGAAGGAGTAGAAGGAGGCTCTGGGATGTAAGCCGGGTGGGTTGGCACTGGATGGCGAAGAGGTGGAGGAGAGGACATGTTTAACCCTAACCCGACAACTGACACGACACGCTATTAATAAACCCTAACCCGAGCCACGTAGTAAGTATAATAAATTAAATTCGTCGTCTAATTTTTTCTTCCTTAGGACTACACGATGTCGACGGTCAAGGTGACCTCTTACCCAGCCATAAAAAATGCACCTCTCGTGGGTCTCGTAGAGGGCAATGGCTCTTTCAACAACATTCATCTTGCCGCTCTCGTCCTCTTTGTTCCATGGCTCGTGAAACGTCTGTTACCCCTGGTTAACCGCGGAGGGTTCAAGACGTATCTCTTTATTCTCATATTGACTGGTCTTCCGACCACTGTCGCGTATTGGACCCTCATGAGCCAGTTTGGTTCAAGAAAGAACGAAAAGGTTCAGTTGCCGGGAAAGGACATTGAAGAATACATTACTATTAAAGACCCTGAGCTCAAGAAGAGCTACCAGCGCAAGGAAAAGATACCCATGCAGGTCTTTCATGATGCTTTCTTTGAGGGCAAGGTCGACTTCAATGGTACGAGCGCGTTTGACACGTCTTAACAGTATACTGACCATTCTTTATTTTTAGGGGACGTTCTCGAAATAATGGAACAGCGCCACGACTGGGCACGGTTCAATATGACATTGGAGCTCTTCAAATATGTCTTCACCGTCCTCATCCCAGACGTCATCACCCACTCTCGTTCTCAAGATGAGGACCAAGTCCGGGATCACTATGACCGAGGGAACGACTTCTACTCTTGGTTCCTCGGCCCACGTATGATCTACACCTCAGGTGTCATCCTCCACCCAGAGGAGAAAGAGACCCTTGAGCAGCTGCAGGACAACAAACTCGCCGTTGTCTGCTCCAAGCTCGAACTCAAGCCCACCGACAGGCTTCTAGACATTGGCTGCGGCTGGGGAACTCTGACTACCTACGCTGCCAAGAACTTTGACTGCGACACGACAGGTGTCACCCTTGCTCGCAACCAAGCCATGTTCGGCAACGACCGGATAAAAGCAAACGGTGTATCGGAAGACAAAGCCCGAATTCTCTGCTGCGATTTCCGTGATATCGCGGAGAATGTAGAGAATAAGGGCAAGTATACAAAGATTGTTGCGCTTGAGATGGCGGAGCATGTCGGTATTAGGCGGTATCAGACTTTCTTGAAGCAGGTTTACGACCTCCTCGACGACGACGGTCTCTTTGTCCTGCAAGTTGCTGGAATTAGGCAGTGCTGGCAGTATGAGGACTTGATTTGGGGCCTTTTCATGAACAAGTACATTTTCCCTGGCGCTGATGCTAGCTGCTCACTCGGTTGGGTTATTAATCAGGTACTTTCTTATATCCCCTATCCTTTGCTTACATGCTGACTTGTGCGTTAGCTTCAAAGCGCCAACTTTGAAGTAAAGAACATTGACGTTCTCGGCGTACACTACTCGGCTACACTTCATCGTTGGTATGAGAACTGGGTATCCCACAAAGACGAGGTCATTGCCACGTACGGCGACAGATGGTACAGACTTTGGGTGTTCTTCCTCGCTTATAGTGTCATCATTAGCAGGTGGGTCGCTACCTTCCTCTTTGCTTCTCACATACCTGAGGCTGACACGTTCCTCTTTCAAATCTTATAGACAAGGCAGTTTCTCCGTCTTCCAAATTACGATCCACAAGAACCTTAATGCGTTCCACCGTATTGGGCTGGTCGACAGCCACGCTTCGATTCACGTCAAGATGGACAAGGAGCCTTCGTATGTCCCATCTTTCACTTTACTCGAGCCTTCTAAGACCAAGTTAAACCGCCGTTTCTAGGCTCGTGGAGTAATTTGTCCCTCTTTCGATGAATTGGAAGCCTAAAGAGGGCGGAGGTTTTGAATACCCTCTAGGCATTGAGCCTGGAACTCACACAATGGCGAATTCCCCTCACGTATATATATTTACGAAAATTACGATACGTATATACTTCTGGTTGAATTCATGAGCCTAATGAAATGGTTGAAAACCTTTGTGCTCGAGTAGCTCATCGCGCTGTGTAGTTGGGTTAGGCGAAGTATTAATTGTGACAGCTTGTACAACACGGGCTATAATCAAAGAGACCACCTGGCCAGCCAGCCAATCTACTGACTAAGAATCGTACGAACAAACGATTCATAATTCACATTTCCATCCCTGATACAAGAAGATGAATATGAGAAGGGAGAAAGTGAATGGGTGAGTATGAAATGAGGACTTACGCGCCAATTTGCACCCCCTTCAATAGCTCATCGACTTCCTCGTCTGTCATCTTCTCTCCTAGCTGTGTAAGTACATATCGTAGTTCACCAGCGCCGATGAACCCGTTGCCCTCTTTATCGAATACTTGGAAACCGCGGATGAATTCCTCTGGATCACGATGATGGAATCAGCTTTCCGAGCGTAATAACACGAAGAATACAAAACCAACCTGGTGTACCAGCCGGCTTGAAACCATCAGGCCGATTGAGAATCTGCAAGAAAGTGCTATATTCCACTGCAAGACGAAACAGATCTCATCATCAAAACGCGTCACGACGCCAAAGCGTACAGATCAGAGACGTACCTTCTTTTGGAGCACTAGCCACGATCTCTGCGACCTCTGCTTGCGTAGGATTCTGACCTAACGCCCTGAGGAGTTCTCCTAACGTCTCTCTCGGTACCTTCCCCGTACCCTTCTTGTCAAACAATGCGAAAGCCTCTTTGTATTCTGTCATGGGTGAGGACAAGTCAGGATCAGATATCGTCTAGGCGGAAAGTCAAGACCCGTTCCCGTTCCTTGTAAACAAGAAACGAGACGAAGGAGTGGGATAGCTAACCTGCGTTATCGCTCTACGGATAGTTCAGTATAGCAAATAGCTAAATTGAATGAGGACTTACCATTATGTAGAAACGTTAAAGAGGGCGTGAAACGGTGTAGCTAAGAGCCAAGACAAGAAGTGAGGACAAGAAGTGAGTACTTAGTGGATGGTGAAAGGGGAAGAGAGAGATGAATATGGTTTGTTAGGATAACACGCTATTGGCTCCGAGTCTGTTATATATGGTAATACATGTTATGCCTCCTTTCTGATTCAACCGCCTTTGGTATCGAGTTAGAATGTGGGACACCTCACATACCTGCATTGTGAGTGATGGCCTTAGCAGGCGTTATGTTTTTGGCTCACTTTTTGCTCTGATAACACATTCAAACAGCTAAGGATAGCTGCATCTTTGTCATATTCTCCAGCTCAGTGGTACCCGCTACTTAGATCTTACTGTGCTTCGAGGTGATAGCACTTTCATTGATTTTATCACCCAGGTATGTCCTGGTGTAGTCCGATAAGAATCAAGGTAACAAAGCAAATACCGAAGCTTGAAAGGCCACACTGAATTGCAGAACTACTTATTCTACGAGTAGCAAAGCGGGTTCCTCAATTAGCTTGGAAGGCCAGAAGTTGCCCAGTTGCCATTGTTTCTGACAGCCTCAGTGAGCGTGTTTGGAGCTCCTGCACTGATAAAGCCGACCCTCAAGGCGCGCGACGGGGAATCACTTCCCATGGCATACAAGAGATCGCTTCCATCGGCCGCAGTCAACCCTTCGTTCGTGATACATTGGGTGCAAGAGGTCCCTCCCTGGATACCGTCAGACGGTTTCTCTGGTACAATGTACTCGCTAACGACGCGGTCCTTGGACAAGAAGAACACATGAGACTACACAAGAAGGTTAGAGCGCTTCCCGACGTGTTTCGTAGTTAACATTTCACACCTGCTTGCTTTCTGTAGACGATAGACCTGCAGCAGCGATTGGGGTTTGCCACAGTACCTCACTGGCTGGCACAATGACAAGATCTTCAAAGTTTGACCCGCATTGAGTATTGCTGGTCGAGCCAGTGGTGAATGGGCCGCTGACGCAGGTTTGGACAATGTCCCCGTTGCTGTTCTGGGAGAAGATGCGGGTTCCTCCACTGCCGGGAGTCTGATCGGCAGCAGCATTCCCAATAGCGCTAAAAGCAACTACGTTGGCCGCGGCGGGAGCTGCTGATACTGGACCCGCGAGAAGTGGGGCAATGACCTAGATATTTGCATGTCAAGCAAAGAGAATGACGCGGATAAGTGAATAGCATCAACGTACGCAGGCCACCTTGATGAATTGTGTGCTCATCATGATTATTCTTAAATAGATGCAAACTCGTTCGCGGCAATGCAGTTCATAACTAGAAGTCTGAGGCCCTTTTATACCTTCTACATGGCCACTGACGAGCGACGACTACGGCGACCCTAGGCGTCTACTATACACAAATAACTTCTTTGCACCATGTTCCATCTCCGACGATCTCGCCTATTCCAAAGGTCAGCACGTATGTTTGAGTTCAGTTCCAGATGTCACCACAAATAACTTCTTTGCACCATGTTCCATCTCCGACGATCTTGCCTATTCCAAAGGTCAGCACGTATGTTTGAGTTCAGTTCCAGATGTCACTTAGCTTCGACTTGGAATAAATTTCGTAGTAGACCAAGAATAAGACTATGCATCACGCTTCCTGAACTCGGAAGAGCACACGTCTCAATTGGCTGACGGATGTAATGAAGTCAGCGGAATGAAGTTTATGATTAGAATATTATACGGCTTGTAGCTGCACATTTCTCATTTCTTCCAGCTAAACGCCCGTCATATCACACCTTCAATATCTGTCAAGGTATGTTACGGTGTAGCATAATATTTATTGCGCATGACAATTTAATTTGCTTGCGAATGTTCTGATAGTTGACGATAGTGATGTAAAACAATCTGAAGCAACTAGCACGCAGAAAGGGATACACGGAAAAATTTCTTGTATGACTTCTAGTAATACACTTCCAGGTAACTAGCCGGAAAGTGAACCATACATCATTCGACATTATCATTATAGTACATCCATCCGCTTTAGTTTACATGCACACTCAACACACGATTCTTTGAAAGTTTGAACACATGCGACGAATACGAAAGTTCCGATACTTTTTGCGACAAGAAGCTTGCAAGACGACAATTTGGACAATTAAGCGTTGAACTTTTACGCAGTTGTATACTGTGTGTCCCCAAAAGATGTAAGGTCAGAGGCTACTATGCCGTTGGCAAGAAAGGGAAGTTGAAACGCACAGAGACAACCAAAGAAGCCGGGAATGGCGACAGCCCTCCGTGTGCATCGATGAAGATTTCTTCAGGCGCACCATTGATAGTTTCCGTAAATCTAGACACGCGCAAGATTCCAAATGTCAGCACACACACGCCGAGTTGCTTTGTAGTGACGAACTTGTTGAATTTTCCAGACTCCCCTAGTGCACGCTGAAGATTAGGCAAGGATAGAATGGTGGCCAATACAACTGGGGTGACGGCTTCGAAAAACTTGGCGGATAGCAGACTAGGTACAAGAACGTCATAAGTTAGACACAGTGGACGCGGAAAAAGGGGGAGATCATCCACGCTTACCCATCTTCACCAATATTCAGAATTCCAGGGGCATCCTTAGGACGGTCGTTCTGCGTAGAAGATTAGTGAGAGGCACTCAGTGATAGGGAGAGCAGAATGACTTACGTTTGCGTCAATCAAGCTAACGAATACCCTCTCCCCAGCTTCGACCCTTTTCCCTCCGGGCCCGGGAATAATCACATCCTTCAATGCAGTGCGGTATGTCCCAGAAACGGGTGGGTCAGCGACAAGCACTTTCTTGATAAGTTCTACTACTCTCTTTTTTGCTCCCTCTTCCATGCCCTCCTTCCCAAGATTCACGATCTCCTCTCGCTCTTTCTTCACATTCTCGCTGTCTCCGAGGTAGTAATCCACCACTAGTGCGACACTCTTTGCCCAGTGTGCTGCTGTGGGCACAACCTCGCAGAAGAGAGCAGCTGCGAGCTCGGAGTTGCTCTTACCATCAGCCTTAGCATGCAAAGATTTGAGGAAATCAGTATTCTGTCCCGAAAACATGTTCAGCATCTGGCTGGCTGTGTTTGCAATCTATAGACATATTCAGAATCAGGAAATCGAGAAACAGCAAAACAAGTGAAATTCGGTCGAAGCGAATCGGACGACATACATAGGAAGACATTGTGTTCAATTTATCCGCAACACGTTTTTCGAAGAACCTGAAGAACTGAACGGAGTTCTGGCGAAGCTGCCAATCGTTCTCGGGGGTAACATTGAGATACACATATCTGTTTGACAACCACGCAAATAAGTAAGTTCTTGAGGCTTTGGAGAGGTACAACAAGGAACTGACCGACAAACATCCTCCATCATCGCCACATATTCAGCTTCGGAATAGCTTTCCTTCGACGACAATGGCAAGCATGCTAGTTCATTACACATCCAGCGCACCGGAAGCACTTTGATGACGTCGCTCACGATATCCAAGTATTTGGTACCTTGGGAAGAACCAACATGCTTGATGCTCTTCTCCTCAAAGAGAGCTTTAGTTGTCCGGTAAAAGTAAGCTGCCCAC
Source organism: Omphalotus guepiniiformis (assembly GCA_028554645.1). Lineage (NCBI taxonomy): Eukaryota > Fungi > Basidiomycota > Agaricomycetes > Agaricales > Omphalotaceae > Omphalotus > Omphalotus guepiniiformis. The sequence goes on from JAQOOI010000035.1 coordinate 21,680, forward strand.
TGCGAGGTCTTTGCATCGATCAAACTTTCCGCCATGGTATGTGTTTTGGGTCAAAACGACATCATTGAGAACAGGAAATTTTACATACCATGGTATGCTCCGGAATCTGGCCCGATTTTCCAACGGAAACAACCGTAGCCAGGCGTCGAGCATATCCGCTTTCCCATACATGGTCTTGTTTCTTATTCGTCCCAATCTCCAGCACATCCCGTGCACCCGCATAGCTCTTGACCACATATCCCTCGCCCTCGTTTCCGCTCAACCCTGGGTCGGCAGGTCTCGTCCACACGTACTCTTGTACACCCTGCTCTCCAATGCGCGCTTTCAATTCCTTCTTCAGGAAATCAGGTACCAGGAATGGGAAATGCGCGTAGGCTGAGCGTGCGGGGTAATACATGGGGAGGTGTCGGAATAGCAGTTTCGTGAGCATGCCGCCGAAGGATCCATCGGGATTGTTTTGACTTGGGTGGAGAGTAGTGGGATATTGACAATCATAGTACCCCCATGTTGTGAGATTGAAAGCTGGAGAACGTCAAGTGGTAAGTGAGGCGAGGGGCGGCAAGGGCGGCACTACGTACGTGTGAAGTCGGTGGTCAAAAACCTATCTCCTCGAGTCAGAATCGCCGCATCAGGGAGGATTGCGCGAGAGATGGTGTATCCTGGACATAACCCGGCACCAGGACCAGGAGTTTTCGTTGCCTCAGCTTGCATACCGACATGAAGCTCAAGATTGTCGATGTGCTTGTAGAGCGAACGGGCAGCAGCCTAGAAGAATAAATTATTGCATTTCAATCAGCATATATATTCAGCATCAGCTGCTCACAGCTATCTCTTTGTCGGGATTCCATTCTTCAAATGTGCTGTACGCTTCTAAGCCGATGAATTTTCTGAATTCGTTCAACTGCAACCGTACCTCAGCAGATCGTCAGAGAAAGAATGGGGTAGTTACAACGCACCGAGCATGCGCCCCATCCTCTTGCGTGCTCAATTCCGAGAATCTCAATCACACGAAGGACCTCAGGGATACGGCGTGCACCAAAGGAAGCAGCACTGTAAGAGGTTGCATCCTGCAATAATTTGGCCAGGTCTGAGTCTGAGAATCTATGAGTCTCTGTCGAACGGGTCAATCTTAGCCACGACAGTGGTCAGTATAGATTACGGATCAAGATACATGAGAGCACTTGCCCGCCGAAAGTCCATGTTCTGACGTCACCAGTCTGCCCCAGTGCCTTGCCGGCAGCAGCAAAGAACGTCTGCGGGTCCAACTGGTCAAAAGGAAGATCTTCCTTTCCGATGGACTTGAGCGCGTCCCGGAACATTTGTTCGGTCCACTCAGTGTCCTGACGGGACAGGGCTGCGTGCCATCTGTCGCAATGATCTAGCTCACTGAAAAGGGATGTTCAAGAATACATACCTGTACAACAAGTTGAATTCAAGGGACACAACGTTTCCTTCACCACGCGGAACCCAGGCGTGACTGAGCTGACGCACTTCAGCAAGAGGGTCGAGACGCCAGGTGCGTCCATCACGGGCTTGTCCGAGAACAGTGCCGATATAATCTGCAAAGAAGATGTGTTATGGCACGACACCGGGTGAAGGTAGAAACTTACCAGCCAAAATGACCTTGACAAAATAACCAGAGTTAACAAGCCGAGAACGGTGGAATATCTCGTCGTCCTGTGCTGCGAGCTTGTCGGGCTGAGAAGCGAGAGAAGCCGGGTCTTTGAAATTCCCCCATTCATTTATGGCCAGAAGTTTTTGCGCAATATACTACAATGATGAAAAACATGAGCTAGTGTGAGCCGATGTCAATGGACACGCACGTTGTGGTTTCTGCAGAAGAGCACGAGAAGGGCACAGGACGAGGGAGGCATTAGAAGTAACCTATTATCGGCGAAGACATCTTCCCAGAGCATGCCAGTACCGTCTTTTCTACGCACACTATCTACCTGTTCCTGATTATTGCCATAGAGAATGCTGAGATCAAGGTAAGAGGAAGTGTCGTTGATTGTGATATCTGTGTGATTGGTATTGAAGATACAATGGATGATGAGGTCGGCAAAGGCGAAGAAGAGAGATGATACACCGGCAGGGTGAGGGGTAAAACCATCCCCATCAGGGCCGCCCGTCTTAGGGCGGCGAAGAAGAGTGTCAAAGACGAGACCTGGGTCAGGGAGAGACTTGAGATTGGTGAGGTGCGAAGAGGGAACGGTGCGGGCATAGGGCATGCCCGCCTTTCCAAGGGTTGGCAGGAGAGGGTTGTAATTGCTTCCATCAGCAGAACGGTACGCATAATTTACGTATGTGCCTGGGACAGACGCGGTCGGAGCGGCAGTTGTCTTCGTGCTGCTGGAATCGGACGAAGCTGCGAGAGCCAAGTAGCCGCTTGGAGGGTGCGGAAGGTCCTTATACACTACGTTACATGAGCTCAGGAAGGAACGGGCAATGATTAGATAGAACGCTCACGCAGGTCAATCACGAAGCCTTGAAGATCGGCTGCGATCTTCTTATGCTTTGGCGATGCACTATTGTCGCCCAAACGTGACAAAAGGACAAGTGCTTTCTCGAGCTTAAAGGCGGTCAGAAAATAAATCTATTCAAGCGAGAACGATGAGGACTGACCAGCAATAGGCGGTCGTTGATGCTGTTGGGATGCTCGATAGCATCTAAATAAGCTCGTAGATCGCCCAAGCCAATGAGCGGGTTCGTGACATCGGAGACAAGTTCGTTAATACGAGACTCAATGAGGTTGTAGAGACTAGGCGTTTCCATCTTGCTGGTGGTAGTAGGAGAATAAGAAAGTAATTGACGGACGCGCTTTAAATAACACAATCTTCCACCGGCGAAGGAATCAGAGCGACTGCATTATGATGATCATGACACTGGTTCTGCGGGCGCCTATCTTGAAGTTGCAGTGCTATTAGAATAAACGTTTTTTCGGTATTTCAATGTCGGCTCAGGGTCGAAAGACGACAACACTGGAACTTTCCCTGACATTGACAAATTCTGGAGAGCTCTGGGTCAGGAAAGATGGCAAGTAGCCACTAGGAAGAGCATAGAAGAGCGTCCGACTCCGGGGTCTTAATCCTGTGTTCACCTTGAAGTTTGTGTCAAAGCATGATGGCGAGCAAGTGACGGTTACACCGTACACGACGGCTTCAAATTGTATTTCGAATTCAAACTTCATTTACACGTAAAGACCGAGATAAATCGACACCTCACTAACCAATACTGGCACAATATTCTCGATACTAGACTGTAGACATCGCCACTACAAATGAGGAAGACACCAGTCTAGCAGCATCAAGCCTACGCCACGCCGTGGCATCGCCAAGCCTGTCTTTGTCGCTGGTGTCTGCTGGTGTCCATCGCTGAATATATTATGTAGATGAAGCAGGCGGTACTTTTGATACGATGGTCAAAGCGGAGTATAAAAATGTGATATACAACAAACCAACAAGGAAACGACAAAAGAAAGAGAGAGAAAAAGACATCTTGACTGCCAAACTATGCTTCCCCTGAACCAACCTTGGGTTTATGTCTTTGGTACACAGCTACGGAATGAAAGTCAGTGATATTTAAGGAGATACGAACGGAAATGCAATGTACCTGACACCATAGCATGATCTCTCTCGTAGGGTTCTAAGGGAACCTGCTCAAGAGCCTTGAAACGCCCATTCTGCAGCTGCTGAACTTCACGAGCAAAAACAACGTCCGGAGCGATAGTCGAGTCAATACAGCTGGCTTTAATGGAAATGACGACGTGGCCGCCATCTTTCAAGAAGTGCTCGGCATTGAGAATCACGATACGCGCTTGGTCCGGCTGGGCGACGTCCGCAAAGATAACGTCGACCTGGGAGAGGAGCATACGGTATTTATTGGGTGCTCGCGCGTCTTCGACAATGGCTATAGGGTATCGCAAATTCAGAGATAAACGAGAAGGGAGAGAACCGGCGAACGTACGAATAACGTTTGTTCGTTTTTTGGCCATGTTGATGAGATCACGACCTGACCGTAGAGAAAATTCTACAGCATACACAACACCTTCCTAGTAGTGAATTGAAAGTTGTCAAAAACAATTTAGATATGTATAAAATAGCACCTTCCGGCCCAACAATGTCAGCGACATGACTGACACTCGTTCCACTTGCAGCACCAAGGTAAAGCACCTTTTTTCCGGGCTTGATAAAGATGTCATCCAAACCTCCAAGCACACCAGCGGCAAGTTTACTCCTGAAAGGATTCCAGACTCGATACTCAATCTTCGTTCCATCCACACCACCTTCTACGGATATCCGTTTTTCGCCATACACAGATTCACCTGGGACGAGGTTTTTCGTGACAAGGAGATGTTCTTTGCCTTTAGCAATGAAAACTCCGGGGTGTCTGTGTGGTTCGAGGACGACGTTGGCGCCGCCTCTGGCACCACCTCTACCGCCTCGGCCTCCACGACCCCCTCCTCCACGAGCGCCACGACCACCTGGGGCTCCACGACCACCGCCTCTTCCGCCTCGGCCTCCGACTCCTCCACCTCGAACACCTCCTCCTACAAGAAATGAGCATCTCAATGTCCCTTTTTCAATCAAGAACAAATAACAAACCTCTTCCACCTCGTCCTCCACCACGACCACCTCTATCTCCCCCACCACCGCCTCTACCACCTCGGAATCCACCGCGTCCTCCAGAAGCGCCTGAAAAGTGTTGGTTATTAGTCCATCAAGCAACATATTACGCGCAAACTTACCAAATGCCATTTTTTAAATCACAAGAAGTAGAAGGATTTAAGAGGCAAACTGCTGGGCCCACCGATGTCGACTATGTCCTTCAACTTGGGTCGACAATTTTTTTCTGATTTGACTGTGCGATTGAAACAAGTGTCAACAAAGGGCAAGGTAGAATCCCGGGCCGGATGCTCCGCTAAAGTGTTCTTGCCTCAAGCCCTAGCTGGCGCGCTCTGGTTCTGTACCATGGGTACCTCCAAGATATTGAATCACAAGCGTCGAAAGCTATCTTCCTCGAAGTCTGTGCCTGTAGCTAGCACCGTCGCTTCAAGTTCTGTTGTAAACAAGCTCAATGTTCCGTTGAATTGTGTATCGTGCCACAGGCGCCTTCTCAGCGCGTTCAGTAGAATGCCACAGGTTGTATTCTGTGCACGGTGGGTCAATTTCTGACACTGGATTGTTGAATGAGTAAGGAACTAATGAATCATCAGGTGTGCTTCACCGACCTGCGCAGTCTGTTCTCGGACGTGTACTACACGCTTGCCTTCACCCCCATCACCTTCATCTTTGGCCATGTTACCAAGACCGGCTGAGACAGCACAAGCCACGTTCCGCAGATCCGCTTTGTCCCTCAACTCTGCGAATACAAACAGCACCTTCAGCGGGCACGTCAGCGGCCCTTCCAGAAAGAGAAGAAAATCGGAAGATGGGTCGGAGAAGGAAGAGCGAGATGAGCATGAAGAGGTCATAGATCTCTCCAATGACGAGGCTGGATGCGGAAGGCTTGTTTGTAAAAAGTGTTGCTTCGAAGTTAATCATAGGTACGAAGTTGTTCCTTCCTCTTAACCTCACGAAATATACTTAAACACCACCTACTATGTTCAGCAACTCCACGACATGCTACGACTGCTGCGGGTCAGGATGCTGAGTCCGTCTTGCTTCGCTGTGCTATTTTTCTTCTATTTTGCAATACCTATCATACCACCTGTCACGCATTTCTCCCGGACCTTGTTGCTCTACTTGCCTTCGCTGTTTTGCTGTTTTGTATCACCGACATATTGTTTCCTCGTGGAATGCTTGTAAAAGTAACTTAAACGCTGTTGCGAATCTTCCAGTCTTGCCTGGCTTCTGACATCATGATCATCTCACTCCTGCTCATTCTGCACTCACCCCGTCGCTTAGATAACGACAGACCAGCGTGTATGTATATGTATAGGTGAGTGATGTACTTATTTGAGCAATAAATTGTACTAAATTTTAGCCAAGTAATAATTACATTTCGTGCGGTATCAAAGAGCCTGTCCAACGCCATCAACACGCATGCCCAACTGTTGAAATGTAGAAGCCACGAAGGCGTTGTAGGGCGCGAGGCAGCGAACGCCTTTCATGTCTCGATTGGCGAGCGGACCTGCAAGTAGACGTACATGAACCCCTTTGTCTGGGGTTTGAGCCTGGTGTGACGGAGTGTAAGTTATTCGGACGCGAAGACAAGGACGTACAGCACTGACCATTACTTGAGCAGCCGTCCAAGCATTAACATTCGGTTTCACATTGACCAGAGCAAATACTACAAGCTAATCGGAAAGGATACTTCATAAGTACGAATGTCAGGCACGAGGCTGGAAATACTTGCTTTACTAATTCGTTTTTGTCCTCCAGGTAATTGCTCTACGGATAATAGGGGCCCAATCTCTCGGAGGGACGGTGAAAAGTCGGATTCCTTGGTTTTTGCATTCCGCGGATCGAGATAGGACACAAAATAGACCCTCTCGTTGCCATCATTCTACGTACGGCGTTCTTGTGAGCGATGGACGGTCAAGAAATGCAGAATACACCACTTACAGACAGAGGTCGCAAGTGAGGTCTATTGACTTGCCCGTAAACCCAGTCCGTGTATGATTGCTTACTTGGGATGAACTTTCTGACACGAACGATCTCCCCAATCTAGTGAGTCAAGCATTTCGATGAGGTTGGTCACAAGAAGAGAGTCAGGGAAGGTGCAATTTGACTGACTCTAAAGTAATCGACTCCATTCTCGAGACCGGGGTCAGTAAGCCTAGGCAGAGGGTAATGGGCGGAACCCGAGCTTCCGGAACCTCTCGCCGTGCCACTAGAGATGTATGCTGCAGAATGGGAATCCGTGGCTTGCCATGGGATCGGCTCCCCAGGTCTCGATGGAGCTTTAGAGGCGTGCTGCTGAGGGTACGCGTTTGAAGTCAGATTGGTGTATTGATGAGAAGGCATGGCTGATAGAGTGGGGAGAAAAAGATGCAAAGAATCCTCCCCAATTCCGAGCATAAATACGAGAGAGCTTTGGCCAACCTTTGACCAACCTTTGACCAGCAGCAGGGTCATCAGTAACGAACCACAAAGGCAAAGACGGCGGACAAAAGGTGCGCCAAAGGTGCTGGTTTCGACGAGCACTATGCACCATGTGCTAAATTATTCTGAGATGCCTTGTTTCAAGTTTGTAGACACGGTGATACAATACCTGCTAAAGGCATTTCGACGTACCTATCACTTGCTTACAGCAGAAACTTGTACAACCCGCATAGTAATAAAGATGATAACACAGATAGAGAGGTCAATAGCATGTGTATCTGGGAGAAATAATATGTTATAGCAAGAGAATTTAATACGTGGTCGATCCTCGGGTGACATTGGCTTGAAATTAGAAAAGTTTTGAAACGCGCCAAAGCTGAGGATCACGTGAACGTGATGGCGCATTTGCGACTATTGGCGATCAATTATAATCTCAGTCTGCACGCATTGACCCCGTCGACAACTGACGAGCATGCGAGCAGTTCACCGGTTATCTTCCAAGAACACACTACTGAAGCATACTCACGTTACTCTACCTTCCCATCGTCTGCAACTGGAATATCCTTCAAAGGATGAGCGGTATTGCCCATCAAAGTGCTCTCGACTCAACGAGGATGTAGAGGCTGTTTCTGGGGTTTGTCCACATTCTCTCAAGCTAGAGATGTTCTCAACTGTGAGATAGATGTTTGAAAATGCTTCTGAGTCTGAACTTCACAGACGTGTCTTCCACGGACTTCAGAGCCCTGCTGCCGCCCGGCAAGTTGGCTGTAATCCATATGGCCTGTATTTGTCTGGTGTATCTTTGGAGTGGACTTCTCCAGTGTGTAGACTGCCTGCTGTATCTCGGCTTGTACTGACCGTACCCGCAGTTTTCTGAAGGTCCTCTTGGAGTTCCTGGTCAAGCTCGGTCCGCGGAAATTCATATTTCTAGGTACGCTGTCTTTGTAGCCTTCAAGCATTAGCTGACGTCTGCACATAAGACCGAAAGTCGATTTAACACAGTTTTCGAGTCGTAACGTCCGAACCAATTCCGGTCGCATCAAATCATCTTCGACATCTGTCCTCTACATCTCCCTGTCAGCTCCTTCTCCCAAACGCCAACTGAGCACACGCTGGTTGCTGAGCACGCCCAAAATGCTTGCTCCTGCCCCGAGAATTCGCTGCGCCTCATACTCCACGGTCGTGAAACTTGAATACGATGAAGAGATTCACCTTCCTCGGTCACCATCTCCGGTAATGCACAATTCTGATGCATCGCCCTCCGAAACGAGGCCGATGTCTGTGGCCGACGTAGAGCGGTATCAACGCACCTTGCTACCGACTCCGGACTGGAAGTCATCATCTCCCAACCCTTTGCTCGAACTAGATCTCTCAAAGTCATTATCTCCCAAACCCAAACCCAAACCATTGCCCAAGGTGTGTCAGCTAACCCCCTCGCACTCTATCATGACATGGGAGATCGATGGTGATGATGCGATCTCGTACGCTGCGGTATCGGTGGGCAGGGAGGATATCATTACAGACGTGTCCCAGTCATTGTTAGACAAAACCTTACCGCACCTGGGCTCCTCCATAACAAGGGAGATTGACGATGGTGTTGCTTCAGCCAAGTCTCACACCAAAACCGGGTCTAAGCAGTTAGAATCATTTCCCTTACCCCAAACAAATTGCACGTCACCATCGGTGCAATGGAATAGGTTGATGTCTCAAGCCTGGAAGGTCTGTTAATCTGTCCTAAACACCTCAGTGCGCTCATGGTTTGGAATTTCAATACAGTCGCTGAAGACGCCACCGTCGGTCAGAATAGATCGAGCACAGACTCTTTATCGACTTGAAGAACTCATCAAATCAATTTATAGTTCAGAGTACACACTCGAACTTTTTGGTAGTGCGAGATACGGAGTTTCCTCCCGTCGCAGTGACCTTGATATAGTCATTCTTGTGAGTGTCATTCGGCGTACTACGGCGCGCATACCGTATGTTTTTCATCCTGTGCATTTAGGATTCCGAAAAACCACAGGGAGACATCACGCGTCGTCCCAAGCCGCGCCCAGGCTCTATCTATCACTTGAGGTATGTTCAGAGTTCCGTTTAATGGCAGTTATCTTGTCTGATCCTTCACCAGGACTTTAGCTCGTGAACTTGAAAAAGCTGGTTATCAGAAGGTTGTCGCCATCCCTAAAGCAAAGGTACCTATTGGCGAGTATCTCGTTCCACAAGCTGCTTGCGCTCACTAATAGGATTACAGTCAAGTTTCATGACCCAAAAACTGGACTAGATTGTGATATCAATGTGAATGATCGCCTAGGCTTGATCAACACCCACTTGATCAAGGAGTATTGCAGGCTTTTACCTATATTGAAGCCAACGTTGGCATCTCTTAAACTTTGGGCTAAACCTCTAGGTCACAATAGCCCTAGCATTGTTAGTGGTCCCCCAACTTTTAGTAGTTACGCTCTGGCTTTGATGACGATCGGTGTTTTTCAAGTGAGTACTTGCTGTGGTGGACACTTGCAGAAATTAATGGATTTCCCTCGACTAGAACTTGGGTCTATTGCCCAATCTCCAGAGTGATGTATCCAACCTTGGCAATGGTGGCTTTTACTGGTGTGATGGACAACGATGCGATACTAGGTTCCACCGCCTTGAAGGTTGGACGGCACCTGCAAAGTTCTCCTTGATAGAACTTCTATACTTGTGGTTCAAGTGAGTATCTCACTAGCCTCGATCAACTCATATGGACTTGAATCGTTACAGATATTGGGCCACCGAATACGACTATAAGAACGACACTATTAACATACGAGCGGGTCCAGTACCACTCCGCCGCCGAAAACCACAATCATCTCTTGAAGATCGCATATTTACCGGACCTAGAATCCTAGTGTGGGATGCCTTTGAGCTTAGCAGAGTGGGTGTTCAGTCTTTGACGCGAGGCAAACCTTAACAAACTCAACAGAATGTGACGAGGAACATTTCATCCGTGTCTCTGGTCAAATTCCAGAAAGACTGTAAGCAGGCAATGGAAACATTGCCGATTACCCTCCGCGAGCTATCGATGCTGGAGCGCAAACGGCGTGCTCTGGCAGAGCTTCAAAAAGGCTCCATTAGCGGCTCACAATTGCGGACATGATTGCGCAAGCCGCGCCTGAGGTTTTTCGGGACTCTCAGGCTCTTGCCGCGTCGAGGGCCCGCCCGCAGAATTCGCATCGAGCCTATCTGCGAGATGACTCGATGGAACCTGACGCATATCATCTGGAACTGCGTTACCACCAGATATTTGGCTCTAGAAATACAAAGTAGATCTGTTTGTTATTTTTACAGCAGCGTGCTTTAGCCTTTGAGTAACACATCGACATTTCGAGAGTTTGAGTTTCAGACACCAATCAAACACAGCCAGAACGCTGAAGTGATAATTGTCGTGACTGTGACCATCAAGCCGATCTTGTATAACCGTCTTATAAACCATTTACTAGTTGCCTCGTTCTCTGCTCTGTACTACCACCATCTTTGCTTTTTCTTCAAGTAATCCTATATTTTATACATTATGTCCTGGATGCTCGGGAAAAGTGCGTTTTTATGACCACCTTTCTGATATCTGTTATCAAGTAACTGAGCTATCGTCGGTCTTGTTCTCTCTCACCCCAATCCCGTCCAGAAGGCAAGGAAACCAAGGAAAATGGTGTTATTTCAAGATCCGTCACTCCCATACCTTCTAGACCTACAACACCCAAACCCATGAGCGGGTCCGACCAGTTCAGGTCGGGTATGCTTACTATCCGTATTTTTTCCGGTATGTATGTGTCGGTGGGATGCCGTTCGTGCTGCAAAGCTTGAATTTATCTAGGGCGTGGCCTTGCTCTTCCCCCAAATGTTCCCCTCCCCGACGTCATTCAAAAGGCTCTCGAGTCCGTACCTCCAACTCGGCGTTCTACAAGTAATCGCGAGAGTATGCAGCGAAGACGATACTGGTGGCTGCCCTATGTTGTACTTGAATTCGACAAGAATGAGATCTTGATTGATGCTATGGGTGGGGATCTCAGTAGTCCAGTCTGGAATTATCGCGCGAACTTGTGAGTATCACTTTTTATCCAGGTTTCCTTCTCACATAGACCTATTCGTAGCGATGTGTCTCGTACTTCGAACATATCCGTCTCTGCTTATCTGAGAACGGTCGCGATGCAAGGGCCGGATGATATGGGCAATGACCTGCTCCTGTCCCGTGTAGATCTCACTCCCATGCTAGATGGTCATGTGCGGTCTATTATCTGAGTAGCAATCGCTCTTCACTGACAGCAACTCTTGATAGCACGCCTCAGATCAGTGGTATACCGCAACCGCCGGCTCGGGTTCCTTCCATCTTAAGATCGATTTTAAACCAACCCGAAATGAAGCGCTCACCATCGAAGCATTCGATCTACTCAAAGTCATTGGCAAAGGAAGTTTCGGGAAAGTCATGCAAGTTCGCAAGAAGGACACGCAACGAATATATGCTCTCAAGACCATTCGAAAGGCTCATATCGCTCAGCGGCCAGGGGAGATTACTCATATTTTGGCAGAACGAACTGTTTTGGCGCTGGTGAACAACCCATTCATTGTTCCATTGAAGTTTTCGTTTCAAAATCCCGACAAATTATATCTGGTTATGTCATTTGGCAAGTAACAACCTGATCTCTATTTTTTTCTATACTAATGCGTCACCGTAGTTAATGGAGGGGAACTGTTTTATCACTTGCAGAGAGAAGGCAGGTTTGATCAGGATCGAAGTCGGTTCTATGCAGCCGAGCTTCTGGTTGCCCTGGAGCATCTACATAGCTTCCACGTCGTCTATCGGTGAGCGGTACAGCCAAGTATGTCATTTTTGCGCTAAGTTTCGCCCAGTGACTTAAAACCTGAAAATATTCTTCTGGACTACACTGGACACATTGCCCTTTGTGATTTCGGTACATATATCACTCTCTACTTGCTCTAAGCCGTCGTCAATTTTCGCCTTCCAGGTCTCTGCAAGCTCAACATGTCAGAGACGGAAAAAACAAACAGTCGGTTTGGGATCATTAGATGCCTCTATCAGGGCTAATGAATGACTTTTGTAGCATTCTGTGGCACACCCGAATACATTGCTCCCGAGCTTCTGGAGAATCAAGGTTATACCAAGACCGTGGATTGGTGGACGCTCGGCGTCCTTCTCTACGAAATGATGGTTCGTCGTTTCCCGGACTAATATCCTCGGGACTGTTGATGATAGGTATGTTTGCAGACCGGACTGCCTCCTTTCTATGACGAAAACGTCAATACCATGTATCAACGCATCCTGACCGACCCACTAAATTTTCCACCAGACATGCCGCCGGAGGCGCGGAGTGTCATGATAGGTCTGTTGCAGCGGGATCCGTCGAAACGCCTGGGCGCGAATGGTGGTGACGAAATTAAAAAACATCCGTTCTTTGGGAAGTATATCGACTGGAATCGGTATATCTCATCTTAGTTTGTGCGGAAAGGAGTCGTTTTGCTTACTTGTCCACCAGGCTACTCGCAAAGGGATATCCACCTCCATTTAAGCCGAGTGTTGTATGTTTATATTGTTTATTCGTCTTCCGATTCTCACAGATCTTTGCTTTCTTAGGAATCCGTGCTTGATGTCGCGAATTTCGACCCCGATTTCACGAATGAAGAAGCCCAGGATTCGGTCGTCACGGATTCAGCCTTGTCAGAGACTGTGCAGGACCAGTTCCGAGGTTTCACGTATAATCCAGCAAACGAGCATCTGAGCGAAAGTGTTAGTTACCCGGCGGGAATGTGAAGGAAGGACGAGTCACAACGGTATTGGGTTTCAATCACTCGGCCCTACGGGAGGGACACTTTGTTTAATCTGTTGCTGTCGTTGCAATTTATTTATACCCTCTTTGATAAGGCATCTATAATGTCACTTGTCTACTATATTTTCATGCAGGAATGTAAAATTCGATACAGGAGACATCGTACACGAATCATGGAAGAGGAGAAACAGGAAACGCCTGCAGGCGCTTTGATACAGTATAGCGGCAAAGGCGTCTTCATCGAAACATTTGCGGACACGTGAATAAGGCATCCAGAGTGAGAAACAGCAAGCGCTTCATACAAAATATGGCATATTTGTCTAACACAAAGGATGATGACAGTCAGCTGAAGATGAAAAGATCGCGAATACAGGAGAAAATGGTAAGGGAGCGAGTCACACAGAATATCACGAACAGATACATGAAAGTAGAGATAGAATAAACAACGGCTTACCATCTTCCTCGTCTGCATTCCCTTATCCCTTTCATTCTCCTCCGCCGGTCCATACACTTCAAATGTTCTTTCACCATCTTCATGTACCGTCATCACGGACGCCATATTTCCGCACCTAGGAATAAAAAAGCAACAAAAGGAGGTGATAAGAGAATTCATATATACGACTGCTTCACCGATAACAGTAATTTGGTGCACTCCATACAGTGACAAGCTGTTCCTCAAACATATATTTGTATCCTTCTTGGACGAGTTGGTGTGCACGCGCAATAAGGGAAAGTGAGTTGACGTGATTGAACTGGGTAACACCTTAGATAAGAGTGAAGAGGAGGGAACAGGCGTGCCGACGTACTTCTCGTGTAACACTCCCACCAAATAGCCAGCCTGCACCGCGTGGACTGACTGCCCAATTTTCTATGTCCTCGGGGTCAGACCACATAAGGTCTACGTTGAATGTTTTTCAGAATTGGAGAATGCAGGAACGAGAAAGGATACACACCACAGAATGCCCCTTCATGGGGGATCTCTTGAGCACGCGAAAGGACCCGAATTTGGTCGAGGGTGCGGATATCGGGAGAGAGGCCACCATGGACACATAAGGTAGTACCATCTATTATCTGGAAAAAAGATGTACTGATGAAGGCTCCCGCGGCGAGACATTGGGAAGACGCACTGCAGCGAGATTTAGATAATCGAATACACTACAGCATGCTTTCCAGACCGTTGCACTTCCATATTTTTGCTGGCATTCATCTGTTACACAAAGACACGAGAGTCAACATACCGCGGTAGAGTTTCAAAGCCTTACTCACCATAAAACCCGTAGACCTGTGTTATCTGGCGACTCTCATGGTTCCCTCGGAGAAGAGTAACTTTATCGGGGTATCTGGAAACGGTCTTAGGAAGAGTCGAGATTTTGGCTAACATTAACAGACGATGCCTTCAAAACCAATAGCAACGAAACTGTTTCTAGACTGTAGTGACCCCGGTCTACAAAGTCACCGTGCCAGTATCATGATCATCAGGATAGCTATTAAAGATGATGTGAATGGACACCTACGTGCCATGAATATGTAACTCGTCGAGGGCACATCCCCACCTTTTCTCAACAATTCTAAAAGGTCCCAGAACTGGCCATGAATGTCACCACAAATGGTGACCGGACTTGAGACGGGTTGAATATTTGATTCTTCCATGAGAATAGACCTAACACGTTCACATAGGCCTTTCATTGAGTCTTCAGGAAGATGTTTGCACTCGCGCAACTGGGATATCCATTGATCGGGAGTGAATGGTGGCATGTATGAAGCTCGAGTCTTTTCGAAAAGTGAATTGCTGAGTAGCGAGTCCGTTAGCTTACTAAGCAGCTTCGGATTCGCCACCCTCTTCGAAAGTCTCCACCTACTCTTTCATCTCTACACAACCTATGTCACCACAATATCACAGCATTTTTCAACATAAATTCAAGGGTCTTATGTATTTGTGAAAAGTCATGTGCACTTTCTAAGTGATTTTGTCAGAAATGAGTACTAGTAAGTATTGAGTTTTAAGTACTCAGGCGTGTGGCAGTTCAACGTAGAAAAAGACTTTTGCTCACCTTCGTTTACTCATTTTCCTATTATCTAATCCTCTCGGCCGAGTGCCGCCTACTCTCTTTAGACTTTATTTTCCCATCACTTACTCGCATGTATATACAGTGAACACGACAATTGATGTCACTACCAAAAAAGGAAAGGCTGCTGGGAAACTCCGCTATCCTCAATGTACCCCCAACAAAAAGTACGAGTACTTGTGAGGCAAAATTTTTTTCCATGTACCAAAAATTACAGCAAGAATTATATACACTGTCTCTTCAATCTGGCCTAAGAAATTTTGCTAAAAGCATGCAATATTGAGCACCTTCCTTTTTAGGTAGTGACATCAATTGTCGCGTTCACTGTATATTCAACGTACTTATCGCTCGAGCCCCAGTGTTATACTGAATACTAGTGCTTACACCAGTCACTCGGTCTGACTCTCTCATGTCGCCCTACCTGTTGTCTCGATGCTAGTGCAACATATTTTTGACTGTTAGCAACACTCTACTTGGTTCTCTCTTTACTCTCTCTCTTGCTTTTACTCTCGTTGTCGTCTCAGCTTGGATACCTCTAGGTCTGATCAACCCGGACTCTTGCTTGGCTTCGACACCCCAAAAACTCTCTCACTCAATCTCTCGTTTTAATTCACTTGTCCTCAAGACTGTTCAAGATGTCTACTAGGAATACTGGAATGGGTTCTCAAGAGCCGAGCAGGTACAACCTGCGATGGGCTCAATACCAGACCACGGTTCCGCCATCTGAGGATGGCAGCAATACCCCAATGGCTCCAGGTGAGTCACCACTTAATACTCAACAATCCCCTTCTGTCACAGCCCCAATCTCTACTTATAGTGAGGTTGTGGGTGGGCGTGTTCCCTCTAAGGATCTTAAGGGTGACAAGGCAAATGTTAGTAGTAAAAATACTAAAAATATATTTGTTTCTATCCCATCATTGAGTGACAACTCAGATGATGACAATCCCAATCCATGGGTAATGGTGAAACCACGCCGTCGTATCTGAAGTTTGGATTCATACAGCTTGCGAGCTGTTCAGCATGCGAGCTGTTCAGCATGCGCCACGTGTAAGAAGCTAACAAAGGAACAAGAAACTGTCATTTGGCGAGCTTAGGAGCAATTGACTTCAGATTAGCAGAATCTCATTAAAGAGAGGATGAAATCTTTTAAGGCTACAGTGGAAGACTGTGGAGATACAACCAACTCTGAAGGAGTATTGTGAGAAGAGGAACATTCTTATAAAGGTAAAGCCATTGACCCTAGAAATTGGGGTGCAGCTGGTTTAGATGAATCTGAACTAGATGTGCAGCAACAGCGCAGTGCGTTGGAGCACTGGAATAGGGCTAAACCTATTGATACAATCCTTCCAGGTCCTAGCAACCATATAGTACCAGAGGTTCAGAACACTAGCAAACAGGTTTCTGATGTAGGTGATAAGCCAAAACTTCCCAAGACCAAGCAGAAACATTCTTGTGCTAAGGAGAAAGATTCACACAAGACTCAATGTGAGCTTTCAGAGCCCCTCACTGATCTTGTTTAAAATGAGATTGTTGATATTGTTAAAGAGTACTCAATAAAACGGAAAAATACAGTAGGCCGTGTACAGCCTACTGACTCAAGTGACATGGCCCAGTTGAGACCTATCAACCAACTTGCCCCTCACAGCCACTTAGCTCGTGTTCTAAAGACTCCAACTAACCGCAAGCGGGAATCTCGTCATAACTCTGCTGGAGACCCTTCTGACTCTTTGTCAAGCTCCTCATCCTCTGACAACAGTTCTGATGACTCTTCAAGTGATTCATCTAGTTCAGACTCATCAGTACTGGTCAGACACCACTATTGTTGCAGAAGACATCATAAAAAGAAGGTTTTGCTCAAACCCGACCCACCAGCTGCATATGACGGTTCAGTGAATACCTGAGATTTCCTTAAATTTGTCACGGAGGCTATGGCATATGTACATGATGGCAATGTACCTCCAAAACGTTGTGTTTTCAAGATATCCAAGTATCTGTCTGGAAAAGCATATGAGTTTTATGTGGATACTATCTCGGATGCTCCATTTGAATGGCATACTCAGGAATTTTTTATTGAGCTGTACAACTATTGCTTTCCAGTGACATACCAGATTGATCAACACTGTAAACTCAAATGATCTTTCCAAAATGATCGGAAGGTCCGTGATTATGTCACAGAACTTTGTGAACTCTTCAACACTGTTGGTCTTCTTGATGAAAGGGAAAAAGTACACAAACTGTGGGATAGTCTGAAAAGAAGCATTCAGCAAGACTTGTAGAAGGAAAAACTGAACCCTGACTTCTCTTCATTTAAGGAGGTAGCCCAACAAGCAGAGCTAATGGAGATTATTCAAGGCATTCAGCCTGACGAACATAGCCAGAAATCTAATGGCAATTCTAACATCAGTCAGATACAGATGTCTTGAAATCATAATCAATGCACCAATACTCATTGTATGGTCAATACCATTCAGTCGAGACCTTCTTGTAACCATCAGAGCAATGGCAGTGGTCACAAACAGATGTCTCGTGGACACTCAGATAACAGTAGTTCTCGAAATAGATGAAAACCAGATCGTAATTGCAATGCCAAAAACAGCTGAAAACTTTCTGATAAGGAAAAAGATGAGTACCGAGCAGCCGGAAAATGTTTTCTCTGTGGCGAAACAGGTCATTTGTTGAGACAATGTCCAACAGCAAAAGTAGTTACCTCAGGTTCTGGAAATGGTCCACCTGGTGTACCTAACTTCAACATGGAATGGAACCTTGTTGATAACTCTCAAATTGAGGAACTCGCAGCTACCACTGAGGAAGCTACTGCAATTAGTCTCAGAATGATGGAATATGATGTGCTTACCGATGAGGATGACATTGATCTTGTTAGTGACATCTTTGACAAAGTCAATTGGGACTGAGCAGATGATTCTGTACATCAATGACTACATGAGTATGCAAAACCTTTATGCCGAAATGCTAGTGAAACTGACTTACCCCCTCTCAGAGTTATTAACCATTGTATTCCACTAATCGATGAGTCTAAAATCCTTCCTTGGCGACCATCTAGATGCCCTGAAATGTTCCGAGAACAATGGGCAGTGAAGTGGAATGCTTATCTTCGAAGTGGTTGTTGCAAAATGACTAGTGCAGATAACACTGTCCCAATGTTAATGATTCGGAAACCAGGATCTGACCATCTACATACTGCAGTTGATCTTCGTGCTCAAAATGCCAACACGCACAAGCTATCCTCATCTCTACCAGACATTGATGATATTTTGCAAAGGACAGCTCATGCCAAGTACTGGTCAATCATTGATGGTGTTACGGCTATGCGCCGGAACTCCGGGTCAGACCTCCAGTTTCTAGAACTTCCTTGATTTCTTCTTCCTGACATCTATTCAATCTTTCCATATGGTTCGCTTTACAAATTCACGCTTTCCTATTCGTTCTTATTATTCTTTTCTACTCCGGACATCCGAACATCTCCGACGTTCCATGTCCTTATTGTTCTTTAGTTTCATTCTTTCTCACACTATTGTTTTATTACTCCGAGTATCTCCGGTAGAATACTCATATAAATACTTCACGCTTATACTGTATATACTTTAGTTTTAAATCAATTTAGTCTCCGGACTACTATCTTGAATTTTTCGTCTGAACTCTTATCTCTCCTCGGACTTCCAATCCGGGTGCAGCACGGGGGGCAGTATCAAAATAATACTGCCTACCGGGTGAAGTCTTGTTGCCGGAGCAATTCAGAGCTCCTGGTTTATCTTGTCTTGTTCCTTTCGCACTTCTTCTCTTGGACCTCCTCAGAGGTCCTCGCTCTCTTACCGTCTCTAGTCCGCACGGACTTAACAGTATTTAAAACTCTTCTCTGTGCTGCTATTTGATCATGTCACAACATCCTACAAACCCTTTACTTGAGGCTTCACAGTCTCATGCACCATTTTACCAAGGTCGCGATCCCAATGCTCTTCGTGAGCGGCGGAGATCCGGTCTGTACTCAGTTCGCGCAAGCAAATTCGTCTCATCAAGCCGAGGCTCACGCCTTTCTCAGCAACCTCCGGTCCTATCGACCTTATTTTCACCAGGTCATTTGCCTGGTTTTCGAAACCCTCCGATAACTCCGACTCGTCGAACTTCCACAATGCCGGGAGTATTACCGATACATGAAGATGTTTCCGATACTGCTCCTGAAGAGCAGAATGACGAAGACGATGACATTATCGCAGCGGCAACGGAAGGAGAGGCTGGGGATCAGCCAGAAGGAATAGGAGGTAATGGTGGGGATCCTGGAGAAGGCGATGAAGGTAATGGTGGTGGACCAGGCCGTGGAGGTCTGGGTGGACCTGGCGGACCTGGAGGACCAGGTGGAAATGGTGGCGGTGGACCGGGTGGTCCTGAAGGTCCTGGGGGACCTTCCGGGGGTACCGGTGGCACCAGTGATGAAGATTTTAGGCGGATGATGCAGGAGTTTCTTACCACTAGCATGGCTGGTTTTACTAACATGGCTAGGGCATTTAATACACAGGCATCCGCGGCTCTGGAGAGCAAATCGCGCTTGAAGGAGCCAGACGTTTTTGACGGCTCGGATCCGCGGAAGCTCCGGAATTTCATCATTTCCTTGGCTCTTCACCACTCAGATCGGCCTCAATATTTCTCTTCCGACGATCGTAAGATCACTTTCGCGCTCTCTTATTTGTCTGGATCGGCTCTGGAATATTCCCAGCCAGAGCTTCTGAATCCGGATCCGGATGATCCTCCGGCATGGATGGTCAATTATCAGGCCTTCATGCAGGAGCTGATGGAAAATTTCAGAGAGTACGATATGGAAGCGGAGGCTGAGCAACACCTCAGTGGGCTCAAAATGAGGGATACAGATCGAATCCGTAATTACAATGTGAAGTTTGGAGCCTACGCAGCAATGGTTCTTTGGGATCAAGCTGCTTTATGTTGGGCCTATTATCAAGGTTTGCCTTCTCGTATTAAGGACGAGCTAATGCGGATCGAGTATCCAAAAACCTACCAGGGGACCCGGAAAGAGGCCACCAAGATTGACGCTCGTTACTGGGCTCACTCTGCTGAAAAGCAGCGAGAACAGCGGACGTCTGGTGGAGGCTCCGGGAACTCCGGAAGTGGATCCTCCACTTCACAATCCGGTTCGCAGAAGAAGAAGAGTGGCAGTTCCAACAAGCCCTCCTCTTCCTCTAACAACCGCTCGAACTCCGGAAACTCCGGATCTGGTTCTGGTTCTGGTTCTGGCTCCGGTTCTAACTCCGGTAAGGCAAATTCCTCTTCGACCACGCCAAAGCCATACGCAGATAGGCTAGGAAAGGATGGGAAGTTGACGCAGGCGGAGAAGGACAGGCGCCGGAAGTTGAAGTTATGTTTCTTTTGTGGAGGTAATCATACTATGGATAATTGTGATAAGCGGAAGAAGTTGAACGAGGCTCGTGGACGAGCTTCGGAGGTAACTTTGGAGGACTCCAAACCGACTCCGAAGGAGTCGGAAAAATAGTCCGCAGCCCAGATGCCTCGACACGAAATTTGGGTTGCGTTGGCCACGATCGTGTCATCTCCGAGGTTACTCTCAACGCGTCCGCTCTTTTACACAACTCTGATTCGCTTGTATTACCACTTTGTATCAATTGGAGCTCCTCGGGCCTCAGGGGCCTCGTTAGGGAGCCCAACAATCAGTCTACTTCATTTTTGAAATTTTCTACATTACTTGATTCTGGTTCTTCTCATAGTTTCCTCGATTCAAAATTTGTTCATGATTATTTTCTTCCAGTAACTCCGGTTCCTCCGGTTCGACTACGCCTTCTTGATGGTTCAACCGCTTCTTCATTAATTGAAGAGCTAGTTACTTTACCAGTTCAATTTCCTTCCGGAGAGACCTTGTCTCTTGACTTTTTTGTCACTTCTTTGGATTCGTCTTGTAAAGCTGTTTTAGGATACAACTTTCTTACCCGCTACAACCCGTTGGTTGACTGGGTCACAGGAGTTATTTCATCCCAGAACACTGACCAAACAGTTCCATCTCCCATTCCGCAGGCTGCATCTTCAACTCCGGTTGAGGTCGCGTCCATCGACGCATCTCCGACACCTACCTCTCGTCCTCGGAAGGCGAACTTTCCCTTTGAACCCATCTACTCATATCCAACCGTCACACAAATGGGAGCAAGAATTTCGGACCCGTCGGATCCGGATATTGCTTTTATTGGTGCTGCAGCATTCATACGGGCTTGCAAGGAAGCTGGACAAGATCCCATTGTGATCTACGGACGTCCAGTTGCCTCCGTTACTGGTAACACAGCATCTATCCATTCACCTGTTGATCTCTCCGGAATACCGGAAGAGTATCACAATTTTGCTGACGTTTTTGATGAAGGTCTTTCAGAAGTCTTACCACTGTACCGCCCTTACGACCTTAAAATCGACTTAGAGGACAGTGCTGAACCTCCCCTCGGACGTGTTTACCCACTGTCCACGAAGAAACTAGAGGCCCTTAGGGCTTTCTTGGACAAGCATCTCGCCAACGGATTCATTACGACCTCTTCATCTAAACACAGAGCTCCGGTATTGTTTGTTCCTAAAAAGAATGGCTCACTCCGTCTCTGTGTAGATTTCCGTGGCTTGAACAAGATCACCCGCAAAGACCGTTACCCTTTACCATTAATTTCTGACCTCCTCGACGCTCCTAAAAAGGCGAAAATCTATACCAAGCTTGATCTTCGACATGCTTACCACTTGGTCCGGATCGCCGAGGGAGACGAATGGAAAACTGCTTTCCGCACCAGATACGGCTCTTACGAATGGAAGGTCATTCCCGAGGGACTAACCAATGCTCCGGCGGCTTTTCAATGGTTTGTAAATGAAATATTTGCCGACTTACTAGACGTCTACGTTATTGTCTACCTGGACGACGTTCTAATCTATTCGGACAACCGAGCAGACCATCGAAAACATGTCCGCGAGGTTCTCCGACGCCTCCGGAAGCACAGCTTATTCTGCAATCCCAACAAATGCGTCTTCGACTCCGAAACTGTTGAATACCTCGGTTACATTCTGTCACCAGACGGTCTTCGGATGTCCGAGGAGAAGGTTAAGGCCATCGTCGATTGGCCCCTTCCTCGACCGGGACGCATCAAAGACATTCAGTCCTTCCTTGGTTTCTGCAATTTCTACCGCTGTTTCATTTTCAATTATTCTGGTATTGTGGTTCCACTAACTCGTCTTACTCGCAAAGGTATTCCTTGGAAATGGTCCGAGGAGTGTCAACATTCTTTTGATTCACTTAAATCTGCTTTTCTTTCCGCTCCTGTTTTAACTCACTGGGAACCTGACCGACAGATAATCCTGGAAACGGACGCCTCGGACTACGCCATAGCGGCAATTCTTTCACTTCGTATGGACAATGGAGAAATCCATCCAGTCGCATTCCTGTCTCAGACCCTTCATGCCGCCGAGCTCAACTACGACACCCACGACAAGGAGCTCCTCGCCATCTTTGAATCTTTCCAACACTGACGGCATTACTTGGAGGGCTCCGCAACACCGGTTGACATGGTCACAGATCATAAGAACTTGGAGTACTTCAGTACTACCAAGGTCTTGACGCGCTGACAGGTTAGATGGAGTGAATACTTGTCTCACTTTAATATGGTAATCCGGTGTTGCGTCAAAAAGCCTTTCAGTACTGAAATCTATCAGATTGAAGTAAAAATGGAATGTTCAAGCATTGGAAACTGAACATAAAGGACTAGAGTCACCCCAGACTGCTAGTTAAGACATGAAACATACTTGTACCCACAATGCCTGAGTGTAGTGTTTGCTACAGTACTAAATCTGGTGCTAAGCAACTGTGACCAATGGGTTATACAAAGAGATACTAGTTATGCCTCTCCAGATGTGTTGGAATTCCAATGTTCCATACCAGATTGAGTTGGTCAGACCCACCCTCTAATAACTAGAGACTCTACCAAGTGTTGTTGACTGTAATCCAAGGGGTTGATGGATTTTCACTTCAATTGAACAACTATCTAAGTCCTTTGCACTGATCAAAAAGTTCCAGCTGGTCTTGCTAACTAAAGTTGGCACTATAAGATTGAATGCTGAGAATATGGGCAATCTTGAAGATTGTATTACCAGAGAAATATTGTACATTGAGTACTATGTGAACATAATGTCACTAAGATGAACTGCCAATCTGTGTAATAATGGAAGTAGATTCAAAGTTACATCTGCACAAATGAGTTAGATACTCAATACTAATGATGGAAGGAGTTAGATACTGAAAATGAGTATCTCTCTGGATCTGAGTATCTATCTGAAATTCAGTAACCCTCTGAACTTGATGAAAGACAAAGGCACTCTAATTGGAGGTCTTAGACGAAACTATGGGATAGAACACTGTCTCAGGAGAAGCTGAGAGCTATCCTAAACAAGAAATATAACCTGAGTACAAATCTGACCAAAAAGAGATGTATAGGGGTAAAAATTGAAATACACAGCTACTGTACCTTACTGTGGCTGATAGAAACGATGAAGCATGGTCTAGATAAGCTCTAGAGCTTCTACACAACTCCTAATGCTACCCTAGTAGAGGAGAATGTGCCAATTTTGGAGAAACTTATAGGGGACCAGATTTGCAATGCACTGAGGAGAATGTCAACTGTCATGATACTGGTTGCTATTTACATGTTCTGGACCTTTATTTAGATACCCTGGGTACGCCCTAACACTCCTAGAATGCAGACAAAGCGATATATTTCTGTTTTTATACCAATCTATACCCAAATTTCCTACTTTTTGACTATCTAACTGGAAAATTACCTAGAAAACTACCTAAAAAGAATCCAATCTCTGCTCAATTGATACTTACTTACTTTTGACTCATTTACTGTTCAGATTACTCTTTTAATTTCGAGATATATGTTTGATTTTATGATTTAGTATATATAGCTTACAGAGTATCTATTTAGATTTTCTTAAGCAAGTACTGCCCAAAGCTACAAGCCAAAGCAGGAAACCCTTCTTAGACGGAATATAGCCTGGCTCTTTAGAGTTCAGTTCGAGAAATATCCAGTTGTGAAAACTTCTGTAAAGTTCCTTGTGGCAGATAAATTGAAAGAGATACTGAATCTTTGCTGAAACTGCTGTTCTGTCTGTGCTGAATCTGCCTGCTGAAACTGTCTGTGCTGCATCTGAAACTGTTCCCTGCATTGTCTGACCATTGGATCGAGTTTAACATCGAGATTGATTGTCCTGAATCCCTCCTGAACCCTGAAAACCACCCCTACCTTCTGTCTGAATCTTGTGTTTTGAGATATCCTCTGCCATTTTTCACCCAGATTGAGATAAAGACATCTGTAACCCGGCAGATTCGAAGTTCAATTGTTGCGTCTAACTGTGCGGAATCTCTGACAACGCCAGTCACACCACACCCTACATCATTTTTGATTTGAGTTGGATTGTGCTCATTTGAGTATCTCTCTCGTTCATTTCACAGTCATTACACCGGTTCCGACCGGGGCGCCTCGGAGCAAAACCTGACGCTCTGACTCGACGTTGGGACGTCTACCCAAAAGAGGGAGATAGTACTTACACTACGGTCAATCCACAGAATCTGAAACCGATTTTCACCCAAGAACAACTATCGACTTCACTTCGAGCAACTTTCCTAGAAGGTCCGGTCCTTCACGCTAGTATCATTATGGATCTCGACAAACTACACCAGTCAATCCGGGAATCTCTAGCTTCAGACCCGGAGTCCAAGGCAGGTATGTCACTTGCCAATGATGATGCTAACAAATGTTGGACTTTAGACAACTCCGGACAACTCCGGCTCGACAGTCGCATTTATGTTCCAGACTCGGGTGACTTGCGGCTTCAGGTACTTCGATATTTCCATAACCATCCACTTTCAGGACACTTTGGGCAGAACCGGACACTCGAGGTCATCCGAAGACAGTATACCTGGCCTCGGATCCGAGAGTTCGTCCGGTCCTACGTGCAATCCTGCACTGTTTGCGGTCGCAACAAGAGCCGTAGACACCGGCCTTATGGTCTTCTTCAACCTCTCCCAGTTCCGGAACGTCCTTGGGATTCCATATCCATGGACTTTATTGAACAACTTCCGGATTCTCACGGCTTTACAGCCATTCTAGTCGTGGTAGACAGGGCATCTAAGCAAGCCATTTTTATTCCTACTTTTGACACCATAACCTCCGAACAGCTAGCCAAACTTTTCGTCCTTCACGTATTCTCCAAACACGGTGTTCCTCGGCATGTCACCTCCGACCGGGGCTCCGAGTTTGTCTCGCAGTTTTTTAGGGCTTTAGGTAAAGCGTTGCAGATGGAGCTTCATTACACCTCCGGTTATCATCCGGAGGCTGATAGACAAACTGAACGAGCTAACCAAACTCTGGAACAGTACATCCGAATTTATTGTTCTTACCAACAGGATGACTGGGATGAACTCTTGGCCATTGCAGAGTTTGCTTACAATAATGCTCCGAACGGCTCCACTGGCATTTTGCCCTTCTTTGCCAACAAAGGTTATCACCCAAACCTTTCAATACATCCGGAATACGACCTCGCATCCGACTGGGCTCGACAGTTTGTGGTCAACCTTGACGAGCTCCACACTTTTCTATGCAATGAGATTACTCTTGCTCAGACTCGTTACAAGGAACAAGCTGACCGGCGGAGGTCCTCGGCTCCGGAATTTCCCATTGGCTCAGAAGTATATCTTAACGCTAAGCACATTCGTTCTACCCGTCCTACAGCTAAATTTTCCGAGAAATATCTAGGACCATTTAAAATTCTAGCTCGACCTAGTAACCTTGCCTATACACTACAGCTTCCGGACTACCTCCGGTCCGTACATCCAGTATTCCATGTCTCTCAACTCGAACCAGCACCTTCCAACACCATCCCTAACCGCACACAACCTCCGCCTCCTCCAGTTGAGGTCAATGGTGAAGTTGAATACGAGATCACTCAAATACTGGACTCCAAGTTGGACCGGAGATGCCGGAAATGTCCGCTATTGTACTATGTCCAATGGCTTGGTTATGAAGGAACAGATGAAGAATTCTCGTGGATCTTAGCTGATGAACTTACGGCTGAAGACTACATCCAGGATTTCCATGTCCGATATCCGGACAAACCTGGACCTCTGTCGAAGTTGACAATCTGATCGGACATCCTCGGATGTTGACGGTCTTGGTGTTTCTTTCTTTTTCACTATATCTTTCCCTTACTATCACGCTTATCTCGTTGTAAAAAACAGACATTTATTTATATACAACAAAACAAAAAAAAAAAAAAAAAAAAAAACAAAAGACATTACAACCCATTTCTTTCTATCTACATTTCATTCCTATTTACGTCCTACTCAGACCTCCGCGCTCTTCTCGTCGCCTCTCAATTTCTTTTCGCCTCTCTGCGAACATCTCCCGCTCCTCCGCAGTATAGCGAGGATTCGTCTCTTCTTCTGTTCTAATCCTCTCTACCGGGACCTCCCGGACGCCCGTGCAGATCTCGTCCACTTGTTCAAAAAATTCTGTTAACTGGGCAGCCTCCCCACCCAGTACTCCCTGGACCATCCTACTGTTCATAACACTAGGAAGGGTCAGTTCTCGGACCCCCGGACGGGCATCCGATCGCTCTGCTTGGTCGCGCTCCCAAGCGAAGTGTAGTTCCCAGCCCATCTCGGCGAGCCGGATTGAGGCGTTGATTATCGCCTGGTTCATGATGTACGACCCCTGCATAGGAGTCGTGGCACCCATTGCCATTCTCAAGCAAGGGCCCAATCGCGGGTTCGCTCTGCCAAGAAAACACCCCAACTAGAGACCTCTTCTCTAGTTGAGTAGACGGCGGCGTCCACATCGTCAATCCGCCGGTTGACCAGGTCCAACTCAGAGAGCTCCGCGGAGTCCCGCGGTTCTCCGGCTCGTCCCTCGACCTTCTTCTCTAACCTAGCTAACCTGGACAGTATTTCTTCATTTTGCTGCATAAGCAGCTCGAAGGAAGCCGGAGAAAAGGAAGTGGTGGTGGTGCTCGGAGCACCGACTCGCTCCGAAAACGAGCATTTTGATTTTTGTTTCCTGCATTCGTCGCAGGAGGTGGATTTGGTGTTCCGAGGGCGCCCGGAACAGTGGTATCGTCGTGCCCGGCACTGCAGGCAGGCGGGTCGGGAGCTAGGAGCTCTGGTTTCTTCTTCTTCGTCTTCTTCATCTGAAATGACAATAGACTAATGTTTTGTTATAACTCAATTCCAATACTGGTATTCATTTACTTACCGCCGAAATCACGTTTTTTCTCTTTTTCTTAGGAGACCCACCGGCCTCCGGTTCCTCTTGTGCCTGCCTCTTCCCATCCCTCTTCTCTTTCCTCCTCCTCGCTTCCTCAGCCTTCTCAATAGCCCTCCTGGCTTTCTTCTCCTCCTCCGCCTCACTTTCCTCCTCGGCCCTCCGGTTCTCCTCATCCAAAATTCTTTGCGCCTCCTCAACCTCTCTCCTCCTCCGCTCTCGCTCCTCCGCCCTCCACTTTTCTTGCGCCTCCTGACACCACTCCTGAATCCTCTGGACTTCCTCCGTCCACTCATTCTTTGCCTTATCGTACTCAGCCCACTCCCTATCTTCTTCTTGTTCAACTAAAAGAACATTGAGTATTGGACATCCGCGGACAGTAAAAACTCACCCATGGCAATCGCCAATTTGATTCTGTCATATTCCTCTGCATTCTCCGGTGTTTTCCTGCGAGGCAACGCTGGCTTGACTCGGGGTTCAGGTTCCGGACGTCCGAATGGCGCCGGAAGGGGGTATTCAGTTCCGAACGTGGGGGTGTTGGCTCGAGTTGCTGGCATCTTTGTGTTGAGTTTACGGGGTTGAAGAGCGCGGGGTTGGGGGGAACTTAGAGGTTTGCAAGCTAGGCTTTTATATCAATCCATTGTTTGGCAGGATTTGGTCGATGTTGAAAATTTGGACACATCTCACTCCGAGGGGCAGGGTCGGACTTGGGACTTGGGACTTGGGACTTGGAACTTAGGGTTCTTGAGGGCAAGAACCCTAAGAGGGAGATACTGTTACGGCTATGCGCCGGAACTCCGGGTCAGACCTCCGGTTTCTAGAACTTCCTTGATTTCTTCTTCCTAACATCTATTCAATCTTTCCATATGGTTCGCTTTACAAATTCACGCTTTCCTATTCGTTCTTATTATTCTTTTCTACTCCGGACATCCGAACATCTCCGACGTTCCATGGCCTTTCTTGTTCTTTAGTTTCATTCTTTCTCACACTATTGTTTTATTACTCCGAGTATCTCCGGTAGAATACTCATATAAATACTTCACGCTTATACTGTATATACTTTAGTTTTAAATCAATTTAGTCTCCGGACTACTATCTTGAATTTCTCGTCTGAACTCTTATCTCTCCTCGGACTTCCAATCCGGGTGCAGCACGGGGGGCAGTATCGAAATAATACTGCCTACCGGGTGAAGTCTTGTTGCCGGAGCAATTCAGAGCTCCTGGTTTATCTTGTCTTGTTCCTTTCGCACTTCTTCTCTTGGACCTTCTCAGAGGTCCTCGCTCTCTTACCGTCTCTAGTCCGCACGGACTTAACAGATGGACAAGATGCCTATGAACAGATTTGGATTGAGCTGGAGCACGTCGCTCGCACGACCGTAACAACTCCAGACACTACACCTGGGCCAATCTTTCCAGCCTGAGAAAGTGCTTGAGAAAGAATAAAAAAAGGAAAAAGAATTTTATAATAAAACTGATATTTAGATGGGAAAATTGATAGTATTTTGTGTCCAAATACTATGTGTTTTTTGTGTGGGAAAGTATAAGTATTTCTCAGAAAATTTTACAAATTTTTCAAAAAAAAAAAAAAAAAATTTTATTTTGAATTTTTAAAAAATTTCAGCCGGGAAACAAAATGCCCAACTTATCCTGACACTGCTGGGGCCCATAAATCTTTGGTGGCAAAAATGGGTGTGGCAAAAAGGAAGACAAATTTTTCAGCTTAATTTTGATAGCACAAATATTTCATTTTTGGTACAAAAGATGTGGGAAAGATGCAGCATCTTTGCCATATCTTTCCAGATAATATGTTTACATATATACACCATGAGAAGTGACAATTTTGCAGGCAAAAATTTGAGGATAAGTATGTGAGCTATTGCAAAAATTAAGGGAATCATTTTTGCCTCTGAAGATGAGAATAAGTAATTGAACTATTTCAGGGATAAAGAAAATCATTTTTGCAAGAAAGAAAGTGGATTTTTGCTACAATAAAGCAACATTTTTGCTCTTTAAGATTACTAACAGCAAAAATGGTTTTAATTCTCTGTATTTGTATCTTGAAGAGCAAGAATGTTGCTGTTTATTGTAGCAAATATCCACATCCTTTCTTGCAAAAATGATTTCTTTAATTTCTGTAATAAGTTATCTTTATCCTCAATCTTTGTGCCCAAAAATAATTCCTTTTATTCCTGAAATAGTTTATATACTTACCCTCATCTTTGCAGGCAAAAATGATTTCCCTAGTCCTTGCAATAGCTTACATACCTATTTGAAAAGACTTGGCAAAGATGCTGCATCTTTGCTGCATCTTTTGCCTCAAAAATGTAATATTTGTGTTCTCAAAAATAAGCTAATAAATTTGTCTTCCTTTTTGCCATCCCCATTTTTGCCACCAAAGATTTATGGGCCCCAGCAGTGTCAGGATAAGTTGGGCATTTTGTTTCCCGGCTGAAATTTTTTAAAAATTCAAAATAAAATTTTTTTTTTTTTTTTTGAAAAATTTTTAAAATTTTCTGAGAAATACTTATACTTTCCCACACAAAAAACACATGGTATTTGGACACAAAATACTATCAATCTTCCCATCTAAATATCAGTTTTATTCCAAATAAAATTCTTTTTCCTTTTTTTACTCTTTCTCAAGCACTTTCTCAGGCTGGAAAGATTGGCCCAGGTGTAGTGCTAGATGGGAATATGGTAAGCCTTGTTCTCCAGCAAGGTGACTGCAATGCACCAGCAACCTATCAGGCACTAATGAACTATCTGTTCTCAGAATTTATCGGATGATGAATGAATGTCTATCTTAATGATATAATTATCTATTCTGATTGATTAGATGAGCATGAAAAACATGTTAAGAGTATTCTTCATATCCTTAAACGTGAAAAACTGTACCTGAGTGAAAAGAAATTAAACTTTCTCCCCAAAGAAATGAAAGTTCTTGGACGAATCATCAATGAACACAGCATTCAAATGGACCCGCACAAGGTTGACTCAATTCTGAAATGGCCAACGCCCACCAATTGAGACTTGCTCCGAGGGTTTCTTGGGTCTGTTGGCTACCTTGCCGATAATATTGCAATGGTCTGAGTACCCATGGGACACCTAAGCTCCATCACCGGTGACACTGTACCCTTTCGGTGGACTCACACAGAGCAACGAGCATTCCAGGAAGTGAAACGACTCGCTGCTGCATCACAGAATCATCACCAAAAGCCTCTCAACTACCCAAAAGAGGCACCATCAGTATGGATGGTGACAGATGGATATGCTACAGGCATTGGAGGAGTTGTTCTACAAGGAACAGATTGGAAAATTGGCACCGTTGCAGCCTTCTATTCAGCCAAACTCAACTCTGCTCAACAGAACTATCCTGTGCACAAAATTGAGATGCTTGCTGGCATTGAAACTATGTTACACCATCGTGATATCCTACAAGGATTGAAATTCAAATGGGTTACAGACCATAAAGGATTAATTCACCTCTTAAACCAAAAGGACTCGTTCGGTAGACAGGCCTGCTGGCTTGAAAAGATTTCTGAGTTTGACTTTGAAATCATATATGTTGCGGGAAGTGAAAACGTACTTGCCGATGCTCTATTGCACATCTATTCCAACAATCAGCCGGAATAGTTCGTTCATGAAGCGAATACACCTACCATAATGTGATAGACAATGATGTCTTGCTCGCACATAACATTACCATGCCACTTCTCGTTGACATTGAAGCAGCTTGTTTGATACCTCAACTCAATATGGTAGTTACAAGAAATGCTGGAAAACAAAAGGAAGTCAGTTGAGAATTTGCCCGCTGCATGCGTGATCTTTTCATACTTCATGGCCCAAGAGAACAAAAGGAGGGCGAGGATACCCAAACAACTCCAAAACCTTCTACCAAGAATGAAATTGAGGCATTGGATACTACTCCAAATGTGGAAACACCCACCAAAATAGTCAACAACTCAGAAACTCTTCCTGAAGACCCTGCACCACCTGCTGAGATATTAGCAGGATGAACTGAAACACCCCTCTTGGAAGTTGCATCTGGAGGGCGGGTCATGCTCAAGCTCGAGAAAGCTATTAGTAATCGTTACAGTGAAGACATATTCTTCGTGAAAACCCTGGAACGACCACGGGAATTTAAGAATTTTGAGGGCCAAAATGGCACCAGATGTGGTAGGTTCTTTTTAAAAAAGAAGGAAGTCACTCACAAGCTGTATTGCAAAGAATCAGGACAAGGCAGGGTTAGAAGTAGGGTTTATAAATCTGCCATACTCTGGCATGTAGCTGAGTTTGAAATCAGTATAGAGGTCTGCTTGACTGCTTTGGGGGACCTTTTTTCTCATGGACTATAGCTCTACATTAGGATACTTTGTCCACAGTCCATAGATTTACAGTCCACAGTACACCAGTCCACTTTGGGTATATATTTTTTCCATGGTCAGTAGACCTGCTTTAGGTTACCTTTTCCCACACTCACTATGTACAGTCTTGTACACCTTGTACACATATACTGGTGGTTTGAATGTGCGCAATACACCATGGAACTTAGGACTACAGCGTTAATAGCAGCGAAATGAGCACTCTAAGACGTAGGAACTCGTCTAAACTCAAAGGTTGCCTTGTAAAAGCGAGTGTAGTCTGGCGTTGGCAAAGATTCCACACGCAGAAAACTGACTAAAGTCGAGCTAGACTGTTGGAAAGACTAACTGAACTGAAAGATCACCGTCTAGACCCTTCGACGAGTACCAGAAACAGCAAAAACAGACAGACACAGACAGACAGACACAGACAGACAGACAGACAGACAGTTCAAACACAACAGATGTTCAGATATTTAGCACTCTATTAAAGCACTGCAATTCCTAATAGTCTGCCTCTACCAGCTCGAAGAACCGGGGCCTGACGTTCACAATCAAGAGGCCTTCTGCGATTTAACGCTCTAGAAGATACGTAAAGTTCTCCAATTTGGCGGGCAGTCGTAACCTGGGGTGCTCGACCCTATACATGACAGTATATGTACTCTACTGCTTGTAAGTATTTCATAAATAGATAGAAAACTGAGTGGAGTAATTAAAAGGAACAGAGGGATAACATCGAGTATAAAATGGATATAAACAGAAACAATGTGACTGAGTTGGGTAAGTAGGCACGTCTAGAGGGTAATTATGTGCAGTTCCTGGGTATATATGTGTAAGTATTATGTTTTAGTGATGTTTTTGGTACATCTAGACCCTTCTTATCATGCGCTCGAGCCATTCTAAACAAACTACTCCTATGCATTTTGTTATTATTCATCTTCGTAACTGTTTTACAGTGTACTTATAGGGGCGCCGAGGGCAGTTTCTAGTCATTTATCCCGTCGGGCTTCCGTATTCTTCTCCTATTTCGACATCTAGACCCCATAGCACCTCGTAGATATACCAATATCCAGCGCTCGAAGGCCAATTCTCTCATTACTTTACTAATAAGTTATTATACAGTCATCGAGACCGATCATTTTCATAGCTTTGACCATCTAGTATCTCGGAACGGAATCGTCGATCATATATTTCCGATCATAAAGTGTTATCTCCAGTATATCATCAATCTGCAGGTTCTAGAAGGTCGGCTTAGTTCGAACAAACCATTTTGATGGCTCGGCGATACCTCTAGCTTTGTCCTTTCGACGTTATTTAGGCTCATGAGGCTATTACGCCCGTGTGTGTGTGTAGTTTCTTCCTTCCTAAGTCCCGTGGATTACACAGATACTAGAATAGCGACTTCCAGACGAAGGGCTCTTTGCCAGGCAGGGTGGATCTGATCATACTGTACAGTCTCGCAGCAGGTAGTTACTTCGCCGAAGGTCTAGAGGCATATCAGCCATAAGGTCTTGATGCATACTCGTACATCGTAGTCCTTTCACTTCAAGCCTTTAACTATTTGTGTTCTATGCTTTAGCTAGCACTATGGGACATAGTCTAGCCCTTTATTCCCATCATATTCACAGTAGAAATCGTTTAATTTCAGGTATTTCAGGTGTGTATGCGTTTTCAGCGCAACATCTCCCCCAAACCAAATCTAGACCGTCCCCGGTCTGGTGATCGGTCAGTCATACAGCCAAAGATACATTCTAAAGCTTCGTAGACAGCCTGTTGATTATATAATACTTATTCACACACATCTCAGAGTTCGCCGAAGCAGTGGTACACTGTTCATTGCTTTTGCCGGTCTATGCCGATCATCAGATTTCAAACTCCGACCAAAATACTCTCGGCCAGCTGTTTGCCTTCGGCAATTGCCGTATGTTCTTTTCAGGCAAGTGACTTTCCGTCTCTTTTCCTCTTTCACGTTTCTTATTCAGTTTCTTGCTTCTCTATTCTTTCTTTTCACGCATCTCTCAGCCTTTCACTGGTCCGTGCGCCGTGGGAATCCGGTCAGGTGAGTCGTTCCATAAGTAAACGGACTTCAACTTTTCACGCTCATTCTTCCTTTCTCTCTATTTTTCACTCAGAGTGGCTCTAGCCCTCTGTCTTTCTCTATACATACTTGTTCTTTCGTTACTTCTAATGGCGCGAACTACCGGCAAATCTTCGAAAGGGAAGGGCAAGGCAGCCTCTTCCTCTCAAATTTCGGCTGTGGCAAAGAAAACTCGAGCCGGTTGAAAGACAGCGCAGATCAACCCTCACGAACAAGCCAATGAAGTCATCGCGTGTATTGTCGACGTCTATCGTCGTTACTTTGATAAACCACGAAAGAATCCCCCCAAGGTTTCAGAAATGACCAAGGCCGTGGAAAGTGCAACTCCCTTCATGGTATGTTGTATTTCTTATAGTTTTAATCTTTTCATTCTTACATTTTCTTTTCTAGGATACTCTCTTTGAGCACGTCGACTTTGACATCGAGGATTTCTGTCTGCATGTGCGCCCGGTGTGGCTAGCCCTAGTACGACTCTGCAACCCCCTTGAATCTCGACTCCCATCCCTTTACAAAACTGGTTGGTACATCTCGAAGGACGACCGTCAGGAGAAACATAGTCTCAAGCCTGTGAGCCCTTATTCCATTGTAATCTTTATAATCTTACTCAATATAATTTCCTAGTTCCATGACTTCGATACCATCCTCGGCGACGATTGTGGCGACGACGATACCGTTCTTAGCAACTCAGAGGACGAGGTCCTCGAGTCTGACGACGAGTCCGTCCAAGTCAAGCCCGAGGTTCATTTTCTTCTTCCTATTCCCTTCAAATTTCTTTCTTATATCCTTTCTTATTCTAGCCTGTTCTGACTTCGAAAAAGCGAGCGCTCGAGCTGCTAGAAGACGACGACGACATGGATCTCTTTTCCTTTAAGAAGCCTCGAGCGTCCACTCCTTCCAAAACACTCAAGACTGGTCCACCCGTTCGCGCAGTGAAGCCCAAACCGAAGCCCAAGCCTAAAGCAAAGGCCCCGACTCCCAAAGAGCCATCTCCTGTTGCTAGCGAAAGGTCGCCGACCCCTGCTCCTGCTTCATCAGCGAGGGCTGGTCCTTCTCATCAGGTCTCCGAGGCCGGCCTCTTCACACATCCTGCTAGCGACACGGTTTTCAACCTCGCCGACTTGCTTCATGCAACTCGAACCATCGACGCAGTAAGTCTCTTCCTTATTTATTTTATCACTCTTTTATTTATCTTTTATAGCTTACTGGCAGCTTGCCATGTACGCGATGTACCGCAGCTCACGCAGCAGAGAAGTGTGTCCCTCCCGGAATACAGAGCACCTCCTACAAATGCGCTGTATGCTTCAAGAGCAGGCAACCTTGTTCATGGACCCTGACGCCGACTCGCGCCCTCGAGATGCGAAATACGATCTACGGGTTGGCTCGCCAAGGATCTCATAGTAAGTTATTCATTTATTTCTTTTTATTTAACATCTTTCTCATTTCCTCAGACCTCGGTGCAGAAGTTATTGGTCTCGTCGAGAAGATCTCTGTCTACGACCAACTTCGACGCAGCGTCTTGGACCTCGCCGACAACGCCAACAAGCTTCGCGAGTCCATCGAGCGGGACCAGGAGCACCTTCGTGGTTCAGTCACCAATCCTACCCTTCTTTTCAACATTCTTCATTGTAACGACCCTTCATTCAAGGACGAAATCGAAGATTTGAAGATGATAGGTGTGGGCTTGGGCTGGGACATGTCGGTTTTGGATCGAGACTCGAGCTTGGTGAAGATGGACTCTGGTTTTCAGATTCAACCAACTTCGTCGCGCCTCCCCATCGACTTCTCTAAGTCCGACACTCGCAGCACCATCGAGCGCATGGTTACCTCGGCTCTCGCGCCTCTTCGCTCTTCGGCAAATGCTTCATCTTCCCGGGTACCTGCGTCGGCTGGCTCTTCCTTTCCATCCTCCCTCCCTACCATTACGACACTCAACACCGCCCGTTCCCCGGTGGAGGAGGAAAGCGTTGGTCGGATCCTGGCAGAGGACAGTCCAGAGAGGTGACTCAGGGTCTTTGTCGAGGCGTAGCCTACAGTCTTCGGACTTTAAATAATATTTTCATTACATCGCAGCAAGGAGTCTCTTTATAGAGCTCCAAAATCATTATACCTAGCAAGGGTTCTCTTCAAAGAGGCCCAAATATTCTTGTTTTCATTTCTTGTACCTTGTACATAGAAATCTCGTGGCCTTAGTGCCAAAATAAAAGCTTTCATGTTCCTTTCTTATGTGTGAATTCTTTGTTAAGTTCAAATTTAATTTAATATCCTTAAGATTGCCTTTGTCGAAGCTGTAAGTATGGACTCAACTTAGAGAAATCCCAGCTCGAAGGTAATAAGTAGTAACTAGACCCCTTTATTTATAAGTCTCGTGCCCTTACTTATCACTTCTGTGCCTCAGGCACTTATTTGTTCGTTTCAACCAATCTTAGATGTTGATTTATTGAAATCTAAAACACTTAAGTTTCGATTTTATGAAATCTTTAGAAATTTTAAAATTCTATGTCCTAGACGGACTCCTCTCCCCCAAACCAAAAGAAGTTCAGCGTTCAGCGTTCCCGCTGCATATCTCGGCTAGCACTTAGTTAAGTCCAGGGTGCCTTAATCAGTTGGGCATGTTACTTTGTCGAAGGGACCAGGAGTTCCGCTCTCAGACAGAAAAGTATAAAGGAGGGTCGCCGAAGGTGGGTCCAAGTTATCAGTATACTTTAAGACCTTCAACCTGCATTCTCGACCTTACTTTCGTCTTCTTCTTGTTCATATTTCATCGTCACATGGCTCGAGGATCCAACAAGACCTGGCCCGAGAGGGATCAATGGTTAAAGGAGACTCAAGAGGCTATTACTGCCGCTCAAGCCGTTCAAGCCTTCCCCAAAGCCAGTCCCAAGCTTCTAGGACCAGTCGTGACGGCTCTAGCCAATCATATGGTTTGTTTATTATATTCATCAGGCTTCGTCAAGCTCATATTTCTTCATAGTCAAAGCCTTTGAATGCCAAAGTGGTGGCCAAGGATGATATCGCCTTTGATACCTTCCAGAAAGGACTCAACACTGTGATAGGTATTACAGAGATTGATGGGGTCAATCGTCCCTACCATCTAAATGGGCTCGAGGAGTTCTTTGCCAAGCTCGAGGTTCTTCGACAGCCCACTCGTAAGCGCAAGGTAACTCCCTTCTTTCCTCATTAATCTTTACAAGTTTCATTCTATACTCTTCGCAGAATGTTAAATCCCCTCTTATCATCGAAGACGATGATGATGATGATGAGATTGAGTTCGTCGGAGGTCGGATTGCTTCTACTCCAGTAAGTATCCATATTTCTTAGGTCGAGACTCCGACTTGACCTAAGTTTAGGACTATAAAGCCGGACTCGCAGCCGCCTTGGGTCTTTCTGCATCTATGCATGCCCCTTCTCAAGAATTAAGCCTTCCTCCTGGCCTCAAGTTCAACAAGAAGGTCAGGGTAAGTGCAGTGTCTTCTTATTCATCATATTCTAACTTCGCCGAACATTCAGGACGTCGCGAATCGTTCTTCTACTCTTTCATTGGCCCTCGGCGATGTACCTGGAATGGATGTACGTTCTCGTTCCTACCTCAAGGCCATGTATTACTTATCAGTTGCTCAGGATAACATTGCAGCTGCCAATGGCAAGCGCATTCGCCTCGAGCAACCCATTTCCGATCTTCGTGAGGATATTGAGGGTAAGTAAGCCTGGTTTCTCCCTGCCTCGACCCTTACTGACCATATTGATCAGAGGATAAGACCCTTCGAGAGGCCGCCATCGCTACAACTTTCCGCCATATCACGCTCACTCCATATCTCGAACTGCCCAAGCTTAGCGTCGAAGCTTTACGCTCAGTTCTCAATTTCCTTCGTACCGAACAAGTCACTCTTCAGCATGCTGTACATTTCCATGCCAATCAGTACCAGTTCGTTGTTAAACAGATGGACAACATCCAACGAGAGCAATTTAGTCGTCTCTCAGTCGAGGACAAACAAACCGCTGATTCTTCATCTTCGGAGACCCCTCAAGATGCTACCATGGAGGAGGCTGGGTCTAGCTCGGCTGATACCACAGCTACCAACTCTAGCAGCGCCTAAGTAAGTTTCGTCGATCCCCGTAATCTAGTTCTTTCTAACTGAATTGTTGTGAGAATAGGCGCTAGACCCTGTATTCCGAGTCTCCAACCTACTTTACACTCCCAACTTATGATATAGTTCATATACCTTCGTACATATAACTCTTTCGAGTTTCTTATTACTGTCATTACTTCGAGCCTTCAGAATATCGATTAAGTACCACTTCGACGCAATAGAACAAACTGTTTATTGCTTCTAGTTCGCACTCCAGTGATCTCTTCAGGTTCTGCGCTTAAATCCCTCTCAGGAGAAGGATGATCATCTTCTTCATCAGAATCATCTTCATATTCCTCATCCCGAGGCATTCTTAAGTTCGGAATGGAGTCAAAAATGTAATCTCGACTTTGTTCGTCGTAAGTATCCTCATCTTCGTTCACCATACGTTCTAGCTGTTCTGCAGTAAGGTCTATGAGGTCTAGCACGTTCGTAGGTAGGTCTATAGGCTCATATCTTGCAAGATGCGGCAGTACACGAAAGGCAGCAATCTTTTCTTTAAGTACAGAGCCATCCATTTCAGCAATAATGTAGGCACCACCCTTAGTTCGTCTGATGACAATCATAGGTCCTCTATACCTTGGATACATCTTCCTGTCCAAGCTCTTCTCAATTTGAGTGTTTCGAACTTGTACTAGAGTTCCAGGTTTGAAATCATAGTCTTTTATTACATGTTCATAATCTTGTTCAAACTTCTTCATAGTTCTTCTTTTCTCTTCGTCGACCCTGGAAATCATGTCCATAACATGAGTTCTATGCTTTGCCAAGGCTCTAGCCCTGTAGCCGATCAATTCTTCGTAAGTCAGGACTCTATCTGGTACCTCTACCAACCAAGTTGATTCTATAAGGTCTAGAGGCAGTATTGGTTCTGCTCCAGTTACTAAGAAGTAAGGAGAACATCCAAACCCTCTTCTAGTTGTTACTCTGTCTGCCCAAAGCACATGTTTGAGAAACCAGTACCAACGTTTAAGATCACCTCCCGTTGCTTTTACTAAAGCTTGACGGATATCAAAGTGTGCTCTTTCAATCTTTCCATTGGCTTGAGAATTATAGGCTGAGATACGAATCCCTTTAATCCCATACTTCTCTTCCAGCCATTTCAACATTGCAATCATGCTTCTAGCATTATCAGTTACCACTTCCTGAGGGCAACCCCATCTACATATTATATCTTCAAAGAACCATTCGCCTAAGGCTCGAGCTGTCTCATCTCTGATTGCTCGTCCCTCTGACCAAGAAGATAAAGCACATCGGCCATGTACGACGTTCTTACAGCCATTACTAGCCGGAGATACTTTGAATACATCCACATGTACCTTCTGGAACAGAGAAGGGGTGTGAGTAAGGATAGATGGTATTTTCAATAGCGCTAGAGCTCGATCTTGACATGCCTGACACGTTTTCACGAACCAATTGACATCTCGCTCCAGTTCTGGCCACCAGAACCTCTTTTCTATCACAGCCTTCGTAGCATACATTCCTTTGTGTCCCAAATGATCATGAGCACTATGCAGGATATACATACGACATTCTTTCTCAACTATTAGCTGATGTTGTCCCCCAACTTCATCATTTCTTCGATACATACGTCCTTTCTTGTCGACGAAGTATCGAGACGCCTTCAAAAGAAATTTCTTTCGAGCTCGAGCATCCATCTCATCCAGCATATCCGATTCAGGATGCATTAAGAACTCTTTTATTCTCGGTAGCAGTTGATCTAGCTCAATCCCTATGGTAGTTCTATGTTCTTCCATATAAGGATGATCATGTTTCCATTCTTCTGTCGATTCAGGAGCTACTAGAAGCTGTGCAAACTGGTCTAGAGTCTTTCCTTGTTCAAAAAGTATGTGCTCTCGCCAGTAGGCGAATCTTCGCTCTTCTTCAATTAATTCTTGAATATCATCTTCGAAGTCTTCTACTGACAAGGCTAGATCCTGTAAGTATCTACCTCTAGAGTCTATCTCATGCTTAAAGTCTTCAAAGTCATAAGGGCCCTGCTCATTCTCATCTTCCTGACGAAATCGCAATGGTTCCCCATCATCTTCATCTAGATAATCTTCCTCTTCTGCAGGTAATCTCTCTGTTGGTTCACTACCCGGTGGTGGTCTAGATAGTCCATCTGGTCCATGTATAGACCCCTTGATATGTACCAATTCAAAGTGATACTTTCTTATTTCTTCAATCCAACGATTAATAGTTGCATTTGGGCCACTACTTGGGTTATCTAACATCCCTTTTATGTAGCTAGCATCCGTTTCTACAGTTAGATCCCTACAACCATAAGTTTGGTAGTAAGTATGGGCTAGCGCGAGCTTGAGCCCATATAACTCTCTCTTAGGCTGTGAGAACCTTGCTTCTCGTTCATTTAATGTTATAGATCCAAAGTAGTTATAAAACTTCTTTTTAGGATCAGTAGGATCTCTTTGGTATAAATAATATCCTACAGCCATCCATGATGTATCCACTGCTAGAGTAATGCCGCTAGACAACGAATAATCAATTGCTTTCAATGCAGGAGCGTTTCTAATGCCTTCTTTTAATAGCTCGACGGCTTCTAACTCTTTTTCTCCTATCTCAAAGGGAACTTGTGAACTAGTCAACCTTGTGAGGGGTCTAGCCTTCTTTGCATAGTCTTTAATGAACATCCTGAGTTGTCCTGCAGTCCCCAAGAATGATTTAACGTGTGTACGCTTCGTCCATTGAGTTGCATCCCATGACAAAATAGTCTTAGCCATCTTTTCTTCAGGTAATTCACCCTCATACGAGACTCTATGTCCCACA
Source organism: Omphalotus guepiniiformis (assembly GCA_028554645.1). Lineage (NCBI taxonomy): Eukaryota > Fungi > Basidiomycota > Agaricomycetes > Agaricales > Omphalotaceae > Omphalotus > Omphalotus guepiniiformis. The sequence goes on from JAQOOI010000035.1 coordinate 62,289, forward strand.
ACATTTCCTTCTGCGCAGCAAATGAATGCTTTAGGTCCTGAGAAGGTTCCTCCAGCATGTTTCATTTGTTGAACAATTCTATTCATATTTTGCATGTGTTCCCATACAAACCTTCTAATTCCACTGTTCTCAGGAATTGTTTCGTACCCTCTACCTTCGAGCTCATACCTAGTAGACGGTCCTTTCACTGGAACATCATCTATATAGGGTCTCATTATATGTGGAATTTCTTCTTTCAATATATAAGTGATATCATCATGATAGATTGGTACTGAGTTAGTCCATCCCATTGGTAGTTTTACAAGTCGGTGAGGGCCAAAAGGAGTTTGAAACGTCGTCAAATCCCTAGATCCCTCATCTACTAGCCTTTCATCATAGCCTACAAATACATCTAGTAGTCCAATACAAGATCTGCCTGCAAAGCTTCTAGCTATGTCAGCCGTAGCAGGAGGTATACCTGAGTGTTGAATCGTGACCTTGTTTAACGGTTCTAGACTGTGTACTAGCCGTAAACTTTTGCCATCTTTCTTCAAAACACAGAACCTTCTGGATCTATAAGAGGAGCTCGAGGGTTCGTAGACCCCAGAATCAATCTTATCTTTAATTATTTTGCATACATCTTCATAGATCCCGGGCGGAATAGGTATATCCCTCTCGACCCATGGAGTATGTGGTATAACAGGAAATTTAACAGGTGGAAAGAACTCTGTCTTGAAAGTTCCCCCTTCTGAAGCTTCCCATGCGAAACCTTTCTCTTGTACCTTCATTAAGTGATGTACTAGCTTCATTTCTTCAGGCCATAAGAAGTCTTCATCATGATTCTTCTCAATAATAGCTTTTCTTTCTTCATTATAATGTTCTCCAGGTGTGACGTCCGGTGGATTTGGTGACAAAGTCGGCATCCCTTCTAGCGGGTCACCAGTTATGTGCCTTTCTATCCTGAACTCCTCTGGAAGCGTAGTTTTTACTGGTTTCACTTTTATTGCCACAGGTTTATACTTACTGCCGAATACTGCAAACGGTTTTCGAAATCTAGCCTTACTTCCACGAGGTAGGATCCTACAGTGTAAGTTTGGCATTCGCCGAACCATTTTCTCAGTTCGAGCAGCCGTATTGAATACAGTAGCTGCCTCGAGACCCTCATATGCAGGTCTCGAAGGTACTTTCTCATCCTGTACCTTAGCTTCACGCCAAGTACAATATACCTTGCAATTATCTTCGGTTATTTCTTTCTTCATGTAGCTTTTAAGCATAAGGGCAGCCTTGGGATCACTCTCTTCAATGCTAGCTCGAGATGCATATACATATGCCTCAGCCTTCTCATTATCAGAGAATGTTTCCTCATCAGGCAGTCTATACCCAGTTATTTCATATCTGTTAAGTCCGTGAGGACTAGAGATGGTAAGAGAGCGAGGACCTCCGAGGGGGTCCGAGAGAAGGAGTTCGAAAGGAACAAGACAAGATAAACCAGGAGCTCCGAATTGCCCCGGCAACAAGACTTCACCCGGTAGGCAGTATTATTTTGACACTGCCCCCCGTGCTGCACCTGGATTGGAAGTCCGAGGAGAGATGAGAGTTCAGACGAGAAATTCAAGATAGTAGTCCGGAGACTAAATTGATTTAAAACTAAAGTATATACAGTATAAGCGTGAAGTATTTATATGAGTATTCTACCGGAGATACTCGGAGTAATAAAACAATAGTGTGAGAAGAATGAAACTAAAGAACAATAAGAACATGGAACGTTGGCGACGTTCGGATGTCCGGAGTAGAAAAGGATAATAAAAGCGAATAGGAAAGCGTGAATTTGTAAAGTGAACCATATGGAAAGATTGAATAGATGTCAGGAAGAAGAAATCAAAGAAGTTCTAGAAACCGGAGGTCTGACCCGGAGTTCCGGCGCATAGCCGTAACAGTATCTCCCTCTTAGGGTTCTTGCCCTCAAGAACCCTAAGTCCCAAGTCCCAAGTCCCAGGTCCGAAGTCCCAAGTCCGACCCTGCCCCTCGGAGTGAGATGTGTCCGAATTTTCAACATCGACCAAATCCTGCCAAACACTGGATAGATATAAAAGCCTAGCCTGCAAACCTCTAAGTTCCCCAACCCCGCGCAAATCCACCCCGTAGGCCCAACACAACAATGTCATCAAACTGCGCCACCACCCCCAGCTTTGAGGAGGAGTACCCCTTACCGGCGCCCTTCGGACGTCCGGAGCCCGAACCTCGTGTCAAACCAGCGCTGCCTCGCAGAAAGACACCAGAGAATGCGGAAGAATATGATAGGATAACATTGGCGATTGCTATTGGTGAGTCTTTTCTGTCCGCGGATGTCCGATATTCATGTCCTTTCAGTTGAACAGGAAGAGGATAGCGAGTGGGCTGCCTACGACAAGGCGAAGAATGAGTGGACAGAGGAAGTCCGGAGGGTGCAGGAGTGGCGTCAGGAGGCGCAAGAGAAGTGGAGGGCGGAGGAGCGAGAGCGGAGGAGGAGAGAGATTGAGGAGGCGCAGAGGATATTGGATGAGGAGAACCGGAGGGCCGAGGAGGAGAGTGAGGCGGAGGAGGAAAAGAAGGCCAGGAGGGCGATCGAGAAGGCTGAGGAAGCAAGGAGGAGGAAGGAGAAGAGAGAAGGGAAGAGGAAGGCACAAGAGGAACCGGAGGCCGGTGGGTCTCCTAAGAAAAAGAGAAAAAACGTGGTTTCCGCGGTAAGTAAATGAATACCTAGTATTGGAATTGAGTCATAACAAAATTTTAGTCTATTGTCATTTCAGATGAAGAAGACGAAGAAGAAGAAACCGGAGCTCCTAGCTCCCGACCCGCCTGCCTGCAGTGCCGGCCACGACGATATCACTGTTCCGGGCGCCCTCGGAACTCCAAATCCACCTCCTGCGACGAATGCAGGAAACAAAAGTCAAAATGCTCGTTTTCGGAGCGAGTCGGTGCTCCGAGCAACACCACCACTTCCTTTTCTCCGGCTTCCCTCGAGCTGCTTATGCAGCAAAATGAAGAAATACTATCCAGGTTAGCTAGATTAGAGAAGAAGGTCGAAGGACGAGCAGGAGAGCCTCGGGACTCCGCGGAACTCTCGGACTTGGACTTGGTGAACCGGCGGATCGATGATGTGGATGCCGCAGTGTACTCAACTAGAGAGGAAGTCTCTAGTTGGGGTGTGTTCTTGGCGGAGCGGACCCGCGACTGGGCCCTTGCCTTGGGAATGGCAATGGGTGCCACGACTCCTATCCAGGGGTCGTACATTATGAACCAGGCCATAATCAATGCCTCGATCCGGCTCGCCGAAATGGGCCGAGAACTACACTTCGCTTGGGAGCGCGACCAAGCAGAGCGTTCGGATGCCCGTCTGGAGGTGCGAGAGCCGACGTTGCCTAGTGTCATGAACAGTAGGATGGTGCAAGGAGTACTGGGCGGAGAGGCCGCCCAGTTGACTGAGTTTTTTGAGCAGGTGGACGAGATCTGTACGGGCCTCCGAGAAGTCCCGGCAGAAAGAATCAGAACAGAAGAGGAAACGAATCCTCGCTATACCGCGGAGGAGAGAGAAATGTTCGCAGAGAGGCGAAAAGAAATTGAAAGACGACGGGAAGAGCGAGGAGGTCCGAGTAGGACATGAATAGAGAATGAGTTGTAGATAGAAAAGAAAAAGAACTTGTATATAATATGTCTTTTGTTTTGTTTTTCTTGATAGCTTTTGTTTTGTTTTGTATAAATAAATGTCTGTTTTTTATAACGAGATAAGCGTGATAGTAAGAGAGAGAGCAAAAGGGATAGAGAGAAAGAAAGAAACACCAAGACCGTCAACGTCCGAGGACGTCTGATCAGATTGTCAACTTCGACAGAGGTCCAGGTTTGTCCGGATATCGGACATGGAACTCCTGGATGTAGTCTTCAGCTGTGAGTTCATTAGCTAAGACCCATGAAAATTCTTCATCCGTCCCTTCATAACCAAGCCATTGCACATAGTACAATAGCGGACACTTTTGGCGTCTCCGGTCCAGCTTGGAATCCAGTATCTGAGCAATCTCGTATTCAACTTCACCGTTGACCTCAACCGGCGGAGGCGGAGGTTGAGTGCGGTTAGGAATGGTGTTGGGAGGTGCTGGTTCGAGTTGAGAGACATGGAATACTGGATGTACGGACCGGAGGTAGTCCGGAAGCTGTAGTGTATAGGCAAGGTTACTAGGTCGAGCTAGAATTTTAAATGGTCCTAGATATTTCTCGGAAAATTTAGCTGTAGGACGGGTAGAACGAATGTGCTTAGCGTTAAGATATACTTCTGAGCCAATGGGAAATTCCGGAGCCGAGGACCTCCGCCGGTCAGCTTGTTCCTTGTAACGAGTCTGAGCAAGAGTAATCTCATTGCGTAGAAAAGTGTGGAGCTCGTCAAGGTTGACCACAAACTGTCGAGCCCGGTCGGATGCGAGGTCGTATTCCGGATGTATTGAAAGGTTTGGGTGATAACCTTTGTTGGCAAAGAAGGGTGAAATGCCAGTGGAGCTGTTCGGAGCGTTATTGTAGGCAAACTCTGCAATGGCCAAGAGTTGATCCCAGTCATCCTGTTGGTAAGAGCAATAAATTCGGATGTACTGTTCCAGAGTTTGGTTAGCTCGTTCAGTTTGTCCATCAGCCTCCGGATGATAACCGGAGGTGTAATGAAGCTCCATCTGCAACGCTTTACCTAAAGCCCTAAAAAACTGCGAGACAAACTCGGAGCCCCGGTCGGAGGTGACATGCCGAGGAACACCGTGTTTGGAGAATACGTGAAGGACGAAAAGTTTGGCTAGCTGTTCGGAGGTTATGGTGTCAAAAGTAGGAATAAAAATGGCTTGCTTAGATGCCCTGTCTACCACGACTAGAATGGCTGTAAAGCCATGAGAGTTCGGAAGTTGTTCAATAAAGTCCATGGATATGGAATCCCAAGGACGTTCCGGAACTGGGAGAGGTTGCAGAAGACCATAAGGACGGTGTCTACGGCTCTTGTTGCGACCGCAAACAGTGCAGGATTGCACGTAGGACCGGACGAACTCTCGGATCCGAGGCCAGGTATACTGTCTTCGGATGACCTCGAGTGTCCGGTTCTGCCCAAAGTGTCCTGAAAGTGGGTGGTCATGGAAATATCGAAGTACCTGAAGCCGCAGGTCACCCGAGTCTGGAACATAGATGCGACCGTCGAGCTGAAGTTGTCCGGAGTTGTCTAAAGTCCAACGTTTGTTAGCATCATCATTGGCAAGTGACATACCTGCCTTGGACTCCGAGTCTGAAGCTAAAGATTCCCGGATCGACTGGTGTAGTTTGTCGAGATCCATTATGATACTAGCGCGAAGGACCGGACCTTCTAGGAAAGTTGCTCGAAGTGAAGTTGATAGTTCAACTGTTCTTGGGTGAAAATCGGTTTCAGATTCTGTGGATTGACCGTAGCGTAAGTACTATCTCCCTCTTTTGGGTAGACGTCCCAACGTCGAGTCAGAGCGTCAGGTTTTGCTCCGAGGCGCCCCGGTCGGAACCGGATTACCATATTAAAGTGGGACAAGTATTCGCTCCATCTAACCTGTCGGCGCGTTAAGACTTTGGTAGTACTGAAGTACTCCAAGTTCTTATGATCGGTAACCACGTCGACCGGCTCCGCGGAGCCCTCCAAGTAATGTTGCCAGTGTTGGAAAGATTCGAAAATGGCGAGGAGCTCTTTATCGTGCGTGTCGTAGTTGAGCTCCGCTGCATGAAGGGTCCGAGAAAGAAATGCGACTGGATGGATTTCTCCATTGTCCATACGAAGTGAAAGAATTGCCGCTATGGCGTAGTCCGAGGCGTCCGTTTCCAGGATTATCTGTCGGTCAGGTTCCCAGTGAGTTAGAACAGGAGCGGAAAGAAAAGCAGATTTAAGTGAATCAAAAGAATGTTGACACTCCTCGGACCATTTCCAAGGAATACCTTTGCGAGTAAGACGAGTTAGTGGAACCACGATACCAGAATAGTTGAAGATGAAACGGCGATACCAGAATAGTTGAAGATGAAACAGCGATAGAAATTACAGAAACCAAGGAAGGACTGAATGTCTTTGATGCGTCCGGGTCGAGGAAGGGGCCAATCGACGATGGCCTTAACCTTCTCCTCGGACATCCGAAGACCGTCCGGTGACAGAATGTAACCGAGGTATTCAACAGTTTCGGAGTCGAAGACACATTTGTTGGGATTGCAAAATAAGCCGTGCTTCCGGAGGCGTCGGAGAACCTCGCGGACATGTTTTCGATGGTCTGCTCGGTTGTCCGAATAGATTAGAACGTCGTCAAGGTAGACAATAACGTAGACGTCTAGTAAGTCAGCAAATATTTCATTTACAAACCGTTGAAAAGCCGCCGGAGCATTGGTTAGTCCCTCGGGAATGACCTTCCATTCGTAAGAGCCGTATCTGGTGCGGAAAGCAGTTTTCCATTCGTCTCCCTCGGCGATCCGGACCAAGTGGTAAGCATGTCGAAGATCAAGCTTGGTATAGATTTTCGCCTTTTTAGGAGCGTCGAGGAGGTCGGAAATTAATGGTAAAGGATACCGGTCCTTGCGGGTAATCTTGTTCAAGCCACGAAAATCTACACAGAGACGGAGTGAGCCATTCTTTTTAGGAACAAACAATACCGGAGCTCTGTGTTTAGATGAAGAGGTCGTAATGAAACCGTTGGCGAGATGCTTGTCCAAGAAAGTCCTAAGGGCCTCTAGTTCCTTCGCGGACAGTGGGTAAACACGTCCGAGAGGAGGTTCAGCACCGTCCTCTAAGTCGATTTTAAGGTCGTAAGGGCGGTACGGTGGTAAGACTTCTGAAAGACCTTCATCAAAAACGTCAGCAAAATTGTGATACTCTTCCGGTATTCCGGAGAGATCAACAGGTGAATGGATAGATGCTGTGTTACCAGTAACGGAGGCAACTGGACGTCCGTAGATCACAATGGGATCTTGTCCAGCTTCCTTGCAAGCCCGTATGAATGCTGCAGCACCAATAAAAGCAATATCCGGATTCGACGGGTCCGAAATTCTTGCTCCCATTTGCGTGACGGTTGGATATGAGTAGATGGGTTCAAAGGGAAAGTTCGCCTTCCGAGGACGAGAGGTAGGTGTCGGTGATGCGTCAATGGACGCGACCTCAACCGGAGTTGAAGATGCAGCCTGCGGAATGGGAGATGGAACTGTTTGATCAGTGTTTCGGAATGAAATAACTCCTGTGACCCAGTCAACCAACGGGTTGTAGCGGGTGAGAAAGTTGTATCCTAAAACAGCTTTACAAGACGAATCCAAAGAAGTGACAAAAAAGTCAAGAGACAAGGTCTCCCCGGAAGGAAATTGAACAGGTAAAGTAACAAGCTCTTCAATTAATGAAGAAGCGGTTGAACCATCAAGAAGGCGTAGTCGAACCGGAGGAACTGGAGTTACCGGAAGAAAATAATCATGAACAAATTTTGAATCGAGGAAACTATGAGAAGAACCAGAATCAAGTAACGTAGAAAATTTCAAAAATGAAGTAGACTGATTGTCGGGCTCCCTAACGAGGCCCTTGAGGCCCGAGGAGCTCCGATCGATACAAAGTGGTAATACAAGTGAATCAGAGTGGTGTAAAAGAGCGGACGCGTTGAGAGTAACCTCGGAGATGACACGATCGTGGCCAACGCAACCCAAATTTCGTGTCGAGGCATCTGGGCTGCGGACTATTTTTCCGACTCCTTTGGAGTCGGTTTGGGGTCTTCCGAAGTTACCTCCGAAGCTCGTCCACGAGCCTCGTTCAACTTCTTCCGCTTATCACAATTATCCATAGTATGATTACCTCCACAAAAGAAACATAACTTCAACTTCCGGCGCCTGTCCTTCTCCGCCTGCGTCAACTTCCCATCCTTCCCTAGCCTATCCGCGTATGGTTTTGGCGTGGTTGAAGAGGAATTTGTCTTGCCGGAGTTAGAACCGGAGCCAGAACCAGAACCAGATCCGGAGTTTCCGGAGTACGAGCGGTTGTTAGAGGAAGAGGAGGGCTTGTTGGGATTGCCACTCTTCTTCTTCTGCAAGCCAGATTGTGAAGTGGAGGAGCCACTTCCGGAGTTCCCGGAGCCTCCACCAGACGTCCGTTGTTCTCGCTGCTTTTCAGCAGAGCGAGCCCAGTAACGAGCATCAATCTTGGTGGCCTCTTTCCGGTAATAGCAGCGAAATGAGCACTCTAAGACGTAGGAACTCGTCTAAACTCAAAGGTTGCCTTGTAAAAGCGAGTGTAGTCTGGCGTTGGCAAAGATTCCGCACGCAGAAAACTGACTAAAGTCGAGCTAGACTGTTGGAAAGACTAACTGAACTGTAAGATCACCGTCTAGACCCTTCAACGAGTACCAGAAACAGCAAAACAGACAGACACAGACAGACAGACACAGACAGACAGACAGACAGACAGACAGTTCAAACACAACAGATGTTCAGATATTTAGCACTCTATTAAAGCACTGCAATTCCTAATAGTCTGCCTCTACCAGCTCGAAGAACCGGGGCCTGACGTTCACAATCAAGAGGCCTTCTGCGATTTAACGCTCTAGAAGATACGTAAAGTTCTCCAATTTGGCGGGCAGTCGTAACCTGGGGCGCTCGACCCTATACATGACAGTATATGTACTCTACTGCTTGTAAGTATTTCATAAATAGATAGAAAACTGAGTGGAGTAATTAAAAGGAACAGAGGGATAACATCGAGTATAAAATGGATATAAACAGAAACAATATGACTGAGTTGGGTAAGTAGGCACGTCTAGCGGGTAATTATGTGCAGTTCTTGGGTATATATGTGTAAGTATTATGTTTTAGTGATGTTTTTGGTACATCTAGACCCTTCTTATCATGCGCTCGAGCCATTCTAAACAAACTACTCCTATGCATTTTGTTATTATTCATCTTCGTAACTGTTTTACAGTGTACTTATAGGGGCGCCGAGGGCAGTTTCTAGTCATTTATCCCGTCGGGCTTCCGTATTCTTCTCCTATTTCGACATCTAGACCCCATAGCACCTCGTAGATATACCAATATCCAGCGCTCGAAGGTCAATTCTGTCATTACTTTACTAATAAGTTATTATACAGTCATCGAGACTGATCATTTTCATAGCTTTGACCATCTAGTATCTCGGAACGGAATCGTCGATCATATATTTCCGATCATAAAGCGTTATCTCCAGTATATCATCAATCTGCAGGTTCTAGGAGGTCGGCTAAGTTCGAACAAACCATTTTGATGGCTCGGCGATACCTCTAGCTTTGTCCTTTCGACGTTATCGAGGCTCATGAGGCTATTACGCCTGTGTGTGTGTAGTTTCTTCCTTCCTAAGTCCCGTGGATTACACAGATACTTGAATAGCGACTTCCAGACGAAGGGCTCTTTGCCAGGCAGGGTGGGTCTGACCATACTGTACAGTCTCGCAGCAGGTAGTTACTTCGCCGAAGGTCTAGAGGCATATCAGCCATAAGGTCTTGATGCATACTCGTACATCGTAGTCCTTTCACTTCAAGCCTTTAACTATTCGTGTTCTATGTTTTAGCTAGCACTATGGGACATAGTCTAGCCCTTTATTCCCATCATATTCACAGTAGAAATCGTTTAATTTCAGGTATTTCAGGTGTGTATGCGTTTTCAGCGCAACACCGGGTCCCCTGATAGGTTTTCGGATACTCGATCCGCATTAGTTCGTCCTTAATACGAGATGGCAAACCTTGATAATAGGCCCATCGTAAAGCAGCTTGATCCCAAAGAACCATCGCTGCGTAGGCTCCGAACTTTACATTGTAATTACGGATTTGATCCGTATCCCTCATTTTGAGCCCACTGAGGCGTTGCTCAGCCTCCGCTTCCATATCGTACTCTCCGAAATTTTCCATCAGCTCCTGCATGAAGGCCTGATAATTGACCATCCATGCCGGAGGATCGTCCAGATCCGGGTTCAGAAGCTCTGGCTGGAAATATTCCAGAGCTGATCCAGACAAATAAGAAAGCGCGAAAGTGATCTTACGATCGTCGGAAGAGAAATATTGAGGCCGATCTGAGTGGTGAAGGGCCAAGGAAATGATAAAGTTTCGGAGCTTCCGCGGATCCGAGCCGTCAAAAACGTCTGGCTCCTTCAAGTGCGATTTGCTTTCCGGAGCAGCGGATGCCTGTGTATTAAATGCCCTAGCCATGTTAGTAAAACCAGCCATGCTAGTGGTAAGAAACTCCTGCATCATCCGCCTAAAATCTTCATCACCGGTGCCACCGGTACCCCCGGAAGGTCCCCCAGGACCTCCAGGACCACCCGGTCCACCGCCTCCATTTCCACCTGGTCCTCCAGGCCCGCCAGGTCCACCCGGACCTCCATGGCCTGGTCCACCACCACCATTACCTTCATCGCCTTCTCCAGGATCCCCACCATTACCTCCTATTCCTTCTGGCTGATCCCCAGCCTCTCCTTCCGTCGCCGCTGCGATAATGTCATCGTCTTCGTCATTCTGCTCTTCAGGAGCAGTGTCGGACATGTCTTCATGTATCGGTAAAACTCCCGGCATTGTGGAAGTTCGACGAGTCGGAGTTACCGGAGGATTTCGAAAACCAGGCAAATGACCTGGTGAAAATAATGTTGATAGAACCGGAGGTTGTTGAGAAAGGCGTGAGCCTCGGCTTGGTGAGACGAATTCGCTTGCGCGAACTGAGTAAAGACCGGATCTCCGCCGCTCACAAAGAGCATTGGGATCGCGACCTTGGTAAAATGGTGCGTGAGACTGTGAAGCCTCAAGTAAGGGGTTTGTAGGATGTTGTGACATGATCAATAGCAGCACAGAGAAGAGTTTTAAATACTGTTAAGTCCGTGCGGACTAGAGATGGTAAGAGAGCGAGGACCTCCGAGGGGGTCCGAGAGAAGGAGTTCGAAAGGAACAAGACAAGATAAACCAGGAGCTCCGAATTGCTCCGGCAACAAGACTTCACCCGGTAGGCAGTATTATTTCGACACTGCCCCCCGTGCTGCACCCGGATTGGAAGTCCGAGGAGAGATGAGAGTTCAGACGAGAAATTCAAGATAGTAGTCCGGAGACTAAATTGATTTAAAACTAAAGTATATACAGTATAAGCGTGAAGTATTTATATGAGTATTCTACCGGAGATACTCGGAGTAATAAAACAATAGTGTGAGAAGAATGAAACTAAAGAACAATAAGAACATGGAACGTTGGCGACGTTCGGATGTCCGGAGTAGAAAAGGATAATAAAAGCGAATAGGAAAGCGTGAATTTGTAAAGTGAACCATATGGAAAGATTGAATAGATGTCAGGAAGAAGAAATCAAAGAAGTTCTAGAAACCGGAGGTCTGACCCGGAGTTCCGGCGCATAGCCGTAACAATATCTACCATCTTCTCCTAGGCCAATACTTACAGCAACCTCTCCCTGATGGCCTGTCAGATCTTCGAGGATTGAAAATTTCCATCTTGTGGACTTCTTTCCTCTTCTGCAGCTTTTTGGGTAGCTGGTGTAAGTTTTTCATCTCCTTCAGGCTTCGGTCCAATACCTCGGCCTCGTTCATATGTTCCCATTGTGCAGGTCATGCCAGAATTAGGGTCTCGAATCGTTAATTCTTGACTTCCATCCTTATTTGTCTTAATATTACTTTCTGTTAAAACATCGAAGGGTCTTCCCAACAGAACTCTATATGGAGCTTTATCCATCACATGAATCTGCATATAAATGACTATTTCACCAAAGGTAAACGGTACGTTCCTAGCTAGACCCCTGGTTGGGCTTAGCTGTCCACTAGCACTTTGCATATGGATAACAGTCTTTGGATCCCAGGCTAGACCTAGTCCCATTGCTATATCCGTGTTCATTGATACTATTTGAGACCCACTGTCAAGTATACACTCGACTGGCCCTTGTTTATTAATATCAGGAAAGATAACTCGTAGACTATCACTTGGTCTGGCTACAATGATAATCTTTCCTCGTTCAGACGGCGGAACATCTTCGAGATATTGTTCTACAACATCTACATGGACTAAAGATCCTGTTTGCAAGCCGCTCAAGCCTTCGAGGACCTGTACAAAGCAGTCTCCCCATGCTAGATCATCAATATCCACCACTTGAGTGTCATATGGCAAAGAGATAGAATCCTCAGGTAGATCAGTGTCTCCTGGGTTTTCCTCATCTCTAATCTCTTGTACAAATGCCTTTAGAGGCCTCTTATATACTCGACTATTCTTAGTCTTTCTATTCAATATTTTCTGCAAAGTAGGGGAAATAGCAATTACTTCTTCCATACTTATAGGTATTTCACTCTTTAATATCTTCGTTGCAACTTCTTCAGCAACCCCAGGCCTGTACACGCCACTTTGTAGTTTGTATTCAGGTCCCTTAGGCAAATCAAATGTTACCTTCTTCTTCGCCGAGCCTCGAGACTCTTCTATATCCACACTAGGTGTTCTAGCGGTCACTGGGAACGTTTCTATACCCTCTTTTGGTGGTTGGATTCGTCTCTCAATAGGCTTTATGTTATCAAATGGTCTTTTATTTAAGTTTTCCGTTTCCGGGACGTTATGCGCGGGCGCCTCTTTGCCTAATTCGGGCTCAGGGGTTTCCAACGACTCATCCGTCATGTTTATGGGTTTATACAAGTGTCAATTAAAGTTCTTAGGACGCTCTAGCACCACTTCGAGGCGTCTAGACGTCTTTCCAGCATTGTCTTCCTCCGGAGCTTTGCTGGGAACAGGGCTAGGTAACTTCTTTGCACCAACTAGCACCTGTTTAAGCTCCTTCATTGAAAGTATTAGTTTTTCGAACCTCCAGGAGTGTTTATAGACACTTGTCCATCAGACAAGGCCTTATACTCAACTCCCATCCTTTCTAGCTGTTCAAGTACTTGTACAGCCAATGTATCAACTTCATTATTTTCTATTCCAAGGGGGCTAGCTTCGTGCAGCTGCACCTGGTATACATTTGGCATAGATTCTACTTCATATAAGAACTGATCTGGGTGGACTTCTACATCCCATCCCTTCTCTTTTGCAATTTTCTCAATCTTTTCCTTTCTAGTTTCTTTATCACCTTCATTTATCCAAGGAAGTGGTGAACCATCCTTTAGTTCCCATCTATTCCTCGCATTTCGCTTCATCCATCCCTTACTTACAAAGTGATGTTGAGCTGGACAGTCTTGTGAACCATGTCCTCTGCCTCCACACATGAAACAAGCTAGATCACGGGCAGGCATAACTCTACTCGTGTCCAGGAGTCCTCTGGTAGGCATAGAAGACATACCAACATTCGTCGAAGACGCTAGACCCATATTTCCAGTGTTTCTACTTGACATTTGTACCATCCTTATCAAGGACTTCATCATCTCTTGATTCTGGTTCGTCATAGTGTCTAGCTTCTGGTGAATGGTCTTAATTTTCGTCTCGTTATCATCTACTGTGTACGAAATCTTTCGTTCCCACTCATTCTGTGCTTCCTCCTGCTTTATAGCAGTTAACCTGTCAGTCATAGATGGTCGGCTCGAGAGGGGTCTAGCTCCAGTGTTTATGACACCTGGTAGGCTCCAACTCGCTCCTACATCATATAACTCCTCAGGAGGAATAGCACATACAGCTTTTGCAGCTTTTACAACTTGCTCTAGAGTCCAAGGATCATCTCTTCGACGAACCCCTTCTCCAGTACCATTAGTTGATAACTTTCGAATAACTCTCTTTCTAAACTGTTCTTCTAGAGCAGCTAGATATCCTTGTACTGCCTCGAAGTTCGAGATGACAGCATGTCCACTCATTAACTTCTTTGCTTCAATCTGATACGCCCTCGAGAAGGCCAAAAGCTTCTCTAGTTGACCAGATGGCACTAGCATATACTTTTCAATTACACTCATGAGCCTCTGCTTCGAGCCATATCCGTCCTTATCACTAGAATCCGGATAGCAGTCAAGCAAGGCAACTCTAAATGTTTCCCAATCATCTCCTGAAGCTGCATCAAGCGTAGCTAGCTCCTTTCTCGTCTCATAAGTCATGTATTTCAAGGCTAGATGGATCTTCGCCATCTCAGATCTGATATTTAAAGTCCTAAAGATTTCCTCTAAGTCCTCGAGCCATCCTGCAAGTTTCTCAGGACGATCTCTATCAAATATGGGTGCCTTCTTCGAGACTTTCGGTAACTGCTCGTTTTGTACTTCGGCGAGCACCTCAGCAGGTAGCTCTCATAAGTATGCATCTACCACTTCAGTTTGTTGAGGTCGGCGTGGCCGATTTCCTCCAGGATTTCGATTCGCCGCTGCCTCATCAATATTTGGTTGTCTCTGCTGCTGTGGGTTTCGCCCTTGACCAGCAGGTCCAGCAGTAGCATTATTTCCTTCATCAGGCATGTTTGTAAAATCAGAGAATTCAGGACTTGGTAGTCTTATATCTCCTATAACTTCGTTTGTTCCTCTATACCTCTCTCTAGACAGAGGCAAGTTGTTTCGAACAGGGATTCTACTACGATGAGGGGGTCTAGACTCGAATATTAATTCTTCTTGTCCAGCCTCACGGGAATTTCGTGTAGTTCTAGGTTTTCCACGACGGCTAGAGTCACTAATCTTTGCAAGAGACTCAGATTCGAAGTAGAATACCTTGAAGTGTTATGCAAATGTACAATCTACACTTCGAGAGGCAAATCAAATCGTCAATTCAATTCGCTGAGGTCAAAAGACAGCGATATTTAGACACAGGGGTCTTTCAAGAGTAAAACTTGGTATAATTGTTTTCTGAAACTACCCCTTGCGGTGGGCTCCAGATAATAGCAGCGAAATGAGCACTCTAAGACGTAGGAACTCGTCTAAACTCAAAGGTTGCCTTGTAAAAGCGAGTGTAGTCTGGCGTTGGCAAAGATTCCGCACGCAGAAAACTGACTAAAGTCGAGCTAGACTGTTGGAAAGACTAACTGAACTGAAAGATCACCGTCTAGACCCTTCGACGAGTACCAGAAACAGCAAAAACAGACAGACACAGACAGACAGACACAGACAGACAGACAGACAGACAGTTCAAACACAACAGATGTTCAGATATTTAGCACTCTATTAAAGCACTGCAATTCCTAATAGTCTGCCTCTACCAGCTCGAAGAACCGGGGCCTGACGTTCACAATCAAGAGGCCTTCTGCGATTTAACGCTCTAGAAGATACGTAAAGTTCTCCAATTTGGCGGGCAGTCGTAACCTGGGGTGCTCGACCCTATACATGACAGTATATGTACTCTACTGCTTGTAAGTATTTCATAAATAGATAGAAAACTGAGTGGAGTAATTAAAAGGAACAGAGGGATAACATCGAGTATAAAATGGATATAAACAGAAACAATGTGACTGAGTTGGGTAAGTAGGCACGTCTAGCGGGTAATTATGTGCAGTTCTTGGGTATATATGTGTAAGTATTATGTTTTAGTGATGTTTTTGGTACATCTAGACCCTTCTTTTCATGCGCTCGAGCCATTCTAAACAAACTACTCCTATGCATTTTGTTATTATTCATCTTCGTAACTGTTTTACAGTGTACTTATAGGGGCGCCGAGGGCAGTTTCTAGTCATTTATCCCGTCGGGCTTCCGTATTCTTCTCCTATTTCGACATCTAGACCCCATAGCATCCCGTAGATATACCAATATCCAGCGCTCGAAGGCCAATTCTCTCATTACTTTACTAATAAGTTATTATACAGTCATCGAGACTGATCATTTTCATAGCTTTGACCATCTAGTATCTCGGAACGGAATCGTCGATCATATATTTCCGATCATAAAGT
Organism: Omphalotus guepiniiformis; assembly: GCA_028554645.1. Lineage (NCBI taxonomy): Eukaryota > Fungi > Basidiomycota > Agaricomycetes > Agaricales > Omphalotaceae > Omphalotus > Omphalotus guepiniiformis. Next base: position 78,078 of record JAQOOI010000035.1, read on the forward strand.
GTTATCTCCAGTATATCATCAATCTGCAGGTTCTAGAAGGTCGGCTTAGTTCGAACAAACCATTTTGATGGCTCGGCGATACCTCTAGCTTTGTCCTTTCGACGTTATTTAGGCTCATGAGGCTATTACGCCCGTGTGTGTGTGTAGTTTCTTCCTTCCTAAGTCCCGTGGATTACACAGATACTAGAATAGCGACTTCCAGACGAAGGGCTCTTTGCCAGGCAGGGTGGATCTGACCATACTGTACAGTCTCGCAGCAGGTAGTTACTTCGCCGAAGGTCTAGAGGCATATCAGCCATAAGGTCTTGATGCATACTCGTACATCGTAGTCCTTTCACTTCAAGCCTTTAACTATTTGTGTTCTATGCTTTAGCTAGCACTATGGGACATAGTCTAGCCCTTTATTCCCATCATATTCACAGTAGAAATCGTTTAATTTCAGGTATTTCAGGTGTGTATGCATTTTCAGCGCAACAGCGTACTTAGTAGGTTTGTACTGAAGTGATCAATCCCACAAGGCCGAAAATGGTAGTGGTATTTCTGCGGTCGTATCAGTGTACTATACTTCATCCCTACCTTATGTGGTGCACCATATGCATTATATCACTTATAACCGCCAAGTATCGCAACATTTGCTTGTACTATGTAAATAAAAATACCGTATATAAAGGATAGAACCTGGGCAAGGAAGGTCAGGTTCCCGAGCCCCCCATAGAGCTAATAGCATTTGTGTGTGGAAAAGCTTAAGTCCCTCTGAGTGTTTAGAAGTTTTAAAAAAGCCGTGTGTATTAAAGTGTGACCTGTCATGTTCGTTTCTAAGTTAGTATGTCTACATGTTTACAAGCGAGATCGTCTGGTACCGCAGAGCTTGTGTGTATAATGTGAATAAGAGTAGATTGTCTGGCTACTTGTTGAACTCATCGCTTGGCAGTTCTGAAACTCTTCTATAACCAACTCCACTAAGTGAGAGGTCGTTTGGCATATCCCAACAATCATCTGGTTGTTGTATTGTTTGTAGTCACTGGTCGCAGCGATTTAATAAGTTATGTGTTAGTTTGTGTTTTAGTGTGTGGTGTATAGCATAGATTTATCTGTGCTGCGTCAGTTTTGACTGTGTCTCAGAGTTCCCCTTACAAAACCTTGCTTGCTTCACAGAGTTTGTTAGTCTCCCAAACCCCACAAACTTAAAGTCTTTGTGTGTTGTGTGTGTGTTTTGAGTGCTTGGTAGATTCATTCAAGTGAGCTAGTACTTCTTCTCATTCATACCCCATACCAAGCACATCAGCGTACAAAGAGCTGAGGTGGGTTTCCCAACCAGTTTCTTGGAATTAGTAGCGAGCTAATTGTCCCTTCTCCCGTCAATGGCTGAGTACAAGTAACAATAAGCTGCTGTGATATAACAAGCCTGATATGTTGGTGTAAACCTCTTTTCAACATCTCTTTCTTACTGTAGTAACCAGGCCATACAATTATAATTTGCTTATCTCACATGTTGTTACAAACACTTTCTTTTTCCATCTTATCTCATTGTTTGTACATATAGACACTTTTATTACCAGTAGATAATTATAGATCTAGGGTTATTTTAGATACACATAGGTAGCATGATGATCAAGATCAAGCATATAGACCTCAAGGTGATCACGATCATTAATGAAACACTTGAGGCGATCAAACTCATGGTAGACACACAGTAGATTAGTCAAGGGTTATAGCCCAGGGTTTAGGGTTTTATTTATGTATATAACAAGTTGGCTTAGGTAGATCTTTCTTTAGCTTCGATCTTGTCAATAACTCCTCAAGTTTAGACTTGTACTTAGCATATTCCTTTGTATTGCTTCTTTTCTCAATTCTATTCTCTGCTTTTCTCTTATTGCGTGAAACTAAGATCTTTGTATTTGGTTATTTGAGTTTGATAACTCAAGTCGCTGATATAAGATTGAAGCTACACAACTCACCCGACCAACACAATTCAAATTTGCCTTCTTGTTGCTATCTCAGTAGCAAGTAAGTTTCTCCTAACTCTTCACACACTTACTTCGTTTTTCTCCCTTTGATATTTGGGTTTCCTTCCAAATTAGGAATCTGTGCTCTAATAGAGTAATTGTGCCTATAGTACAAAAGAGTAACTTTGAGTCCGACTCTGTACTGGCAGCAGAAAGCATCGTCTGATAACTGACCTTCGGGGAAGGGACTTTGCACTTGGGGAACGAGGTGCACTTGGGGAACGAGGTGCACTCCTAGAAAGGCATGCCCAGGTTTACTCAGCAAGTGAGCACAGATTTAGGAACTCGTTTATTAGAGGCAGAAAAAGTCCCAAAATCTCTTTGTGAGGTTATTGACGGACCGAAGTAAACTCTACCATTACGGAATCTTGGGAAAACTTCAGTAGTCTCTTCAAAGAAACCACTATCCCATCACCCGTCACACCTTCTTACAAATCTCTTGCATCATCCCCATATTCTACTCGACCATCTACTCCTATCAGAATGTCCGAAACTGACACCTCACGAGGAAAATCACTCCTCAACAAACCCGATAACTTCACCGGCGTCAAATCCGAATTTAAGAATTGGCAACGGAGATTGTTTACCTATATCCGAAATAAGAAGAATGGTATCACAACAGATGATGAAAGGATTGATGTTGCGATCTCTTTTATGAATGGAAAGCTTGTGGACAGATGGGTGAATAATTACTACAATACCCATTTCGGCCAAGACAACAAGAAGTGGCAGAAGGACTGGGCACATTTCAAGCAAGCCTTGAACAAGGTATTCCTAGACTCTAGTCTGCAAAGAACGGCGCAGGAGAAAGTGGAGCTGTTGAAGCAAGGAGCAGGAACAGCAAAAGAGTATTTCCAGGAGCTGGAGATACTATTGATGGAGGCGGATTATAAGAAGGATGATCTGTATGTGGTGCGGCTCATCGAGAAGGGCATTAATGAGAAGACTATTGATGCCATATATACGAGGGACAGATTACCCAAGGTGTACGATGAATGAAAGGACATAGTGATCAAGATTGATCAGCTATAGAGAAGGTGTCAGGAATGGCACAAGAACCAGAATAGGCCGGTGTTTACGCCAAGAAGGGAACAAAGTCCGCAACAAGCGGCAGGAAGTGGTGATCGGAGAGACGCCACAGGAATGACCTTTGGGGGTACAGGTAAACCCATGGACATTAATGCAGCCTGAAGGAATGGGCAGTGTTTCAATTGCGGACAGAAGGGGCATATCCCGCAAGATTGTCCAGCAATGCGGGTCAGAGAGTTAGACAGCTGAACGTGAAGGAATGGGCAGTGTTTCAATTGCGGACAGAAGGGACATATCTTGCGAGATTGTCCAGCAATGCGGGTCAGAGAGTTAGACAGCTGAACGTGCAGGAGGAAGAGAAGAAAGAAGAACAGCCACCGAGCTGGTTCTTGAACTGGTTGAAATCGGATACGGGTTTTGTCAGAGCTCAGAAGTGAATACAGGTCCTTCTGAGTTAGAATTGGAACAGTCTAGTGTAGATCACAAGGACACAGCAATTTTCACTTTGTATTTAATCATCCTGAGAATAAATTTGCGTCAGTATCTACAAAATCCGATTCAAAACCTGTGAGAGAATGTTATCTGCTGAATTCACCAGAATGGATAGCGCAGAGAGTAAGGGAGGATGAGTCAGAACGAGTGGTGGGAATTCTGAGAGCATGGATGCCGACCTGTCGGGCCAGGAAAGCATCAGAAGAAACAGTTGCCCAGATCCAGTCATTGGACATCAGCGAAGTCGTCACAGCCGTAAAGTCACTTAAGAAAAACTTGCAGTTCGTAAAAGGTACTAAAGGAAGAGATCTCAAGCTGTCTGTTACAATCAAAGACATTAAAAGTGGCAAGCAGATAGAGACATCAGCATTACTTGACAGTGGAGCAACGGGTTCTTGCATCAATAAAGAATTCGTAGAGCGACATGGCTTAACTGTTAAAAAATTACCAGTAAAGATGCCGGTATACAATGCTGATGGTACCTTAAATGAAGATGGTTCAATTGAAGGATTCATAGAAGTCAGATTGGTAATGGGAGATCATGCAGAACGCATTGAACTTGCTGTTACAAATTTAGGCAAAACAGACATTTTCTTAGGATTCAATTGGTTAAGATGTCATAACCCCAATATAGATTGGAATGACTCGACTTTAAAGTTTGACCAATGTCCTAAGAAGTGTGGTTACATACCGTATTACCTAAATTCTGAATCTGATGCTGAAGTCCGGGAACTGGAAGAAGGAGATCAGTTGTTTTACCTGAATTGGGATGGATATCTTCAGAGTATGGACTTTGGAAAAGGCAAAAAGACTGAGTCAAAAGCAGACAAGTACATCAATGAGTACAAGAATGTTTTTGATAAAGCTGATTTCCAAAATTTACCTGAACGAAGATCCTGGGACCATGCAATTGAACTAAAGCCAGACTTTACACCAGTAGATTGCAAGGTCTATCCATTAAATCCTTCGGAACAGAAAGTTTTAGATGAGTTCATCAAGGAAAATCTGAAATCTGGACAAATTAGACTATCAAAATCACTGATGGCCTCACCATTCTTCTTTGTCGCAAAGAAAGATGGGAAACTTCGACCTGTTCAGGATTATCGGAAGTTGAATAAAGCAACAATAAAGAACAAGTACCCGTTACCCGCTCATTTCAAGAACTCATTGATAAACTGAAGGATTCGAAAGTATTTTTGAAAATGGATGTTCGATGGGGATACAATAATATCCGGATCAAAGAGGGTGATGAGTGGAAGATGGCATTTAGGACTAATCGGGGGCTCTTTGAACCAACAGTTATGTTCTTTGGTCTTACAAATTCTCCGGTGACCTTCCAGGTGTTCATGAATCATATCTTAAGGGATTTGATCAACGAAGGTCATGTCATGGTGTACTTAGACAATATTTTGGTTTTCACAAATACAATTGAAGAGCACAAGTCAATTGTAAAACAGATGTTAGATATATTACGACAACACAAGTTGTATCTTAGACCTGAAAAGTGCGAATTCGAGACCAGTAACGTCGAGTACCTTGGAGTATTTGTAGGAAATGGACAAGTGCGGTGTTGCGACTAAAAGTGGTCTAGGCTTGAAATCATGCAGATTGAGAAAGATTTTGGTTGTTCAAACATTGGAAACTGAACAATGAGAACTAGAGTTCACCCAGACTGCTAGTTAAAACATGAGAACACACTTAGTTACTCAAGCCTGAGTGTAGAGTTAGCTACAGTACATGATATAGTACTTAGCAACTGTGACCAATGGGATCATGAAAAGAGATACTAGTTTTGCCTCTCACTTTGTATTGGAGTACCAATGTTCCATGCAAAGTTGAGTTGGTCAGACCCACCCTCTAAAAACTAGAGACTCTCATGAGTGTTGTTTAATTGTAATCCAAGGGAATGTCCTTGCACTGCTTGGGGTATTGTACTTCTCACAGTTGAAGAAGTAGTGTTGATGAATTGTTGTGCTCTACCAACAGTACTAGGCCAATGTACTGCATGTTGAGGTGATTGTACTGAGGTATGGGTTGGTACTCTAGTATATCCTTGTACGTTGGTATGAGAGCTCCTGACTGACCTATTATCTACCACTTGCCAATTTCCATTCACATTAGCAGAGTTCAGAGTCCACTGGAAAATGTCCATTTCAGGATATAGCTGGTAGGATCTAGGAGATGTTGAATGTGGATGGTCACTTGCCTCTGAAAGCAAGGTTGTTCTGGCAGAGTGAGGGGTATTACTCCTTGGAGATGAGACTCTGCTAGATGGCTCTTGCATATTCAAAAGATTGAGCATTATGGGTCTTTGTGAGTTCCCTTGCATTATGAGGGAATTGCAAAGCATGTGCTATGGGCTCTGATAAGTCAGATAGATTAGTTTGAGCCAGCCTGTGCATCATACGGACCCATCCATAATCATTCCTCCAAGAATCATCTTCTACTCCAATGCTGAGTAAAAAGGCTCTGCTTGAAATTGTCAATCCTGCTAGTTGAGTAGCTGCTACACTACACTCCTGTTCATAGTCATTGGTGGTATGAGATCCTGATGAAGCTCTGTGTGAAGGTATACTTCCTCTAGCACTATGTCTTTGACTTCTGTTAGAGTGGATAGTATTATGTGTTGATGATGGAGCACCATGTGAAGTAGAATGTCCTTGTACATTTCTAGCATTTGCTGTAGGGACATGAGAATTGGAATACATACTTCCCAACACATCTCTTAAACCCTCATTATAACTTTGGAAACCTGTGTCCATACTGGCTTCTTGTCATTGTTGAGTTCTGGGTGCGGAGTGTGCAATGGAGTGTTACATAGTTTGTTCATACTCCTCATCCTCTTCATTATTGTCAGATTCAGAATCACTGACAGCCTGTAATGCAGGCATGTCTGCATGCTCATCTTCATCATCTGCTATGTGTTAGAATCTAAGACAATGCACTACCAGTGATACACTGATCAGACACAATGAATAGAGTTCAATTACAGTTCACTGAGATTACTAAAGCGTTGTAATAGTAGCTTAATGCACAAGAATTGCTTTTCAAGTGTCTTAGATTTCTCCAGACATGTAAGGATTTACATATTGTTTGGTCCTGTTGTGTCAGGCTGCGCATGAGGCGTGAAAATGAGTGTCCACATTTTCGCGCGTGCTCTAAACACTCCAGAATGACCCTACATACATGGTAATAACTATCTACAATAGGTATTAAAGTCATTAGTATAGTCTAGGAGAAGTGGTCTGTTGTTGGTTGGTCTGGGTGTGCGTTGTTTGAGTAGACATCTCAACTGTAGCTCTAGTTATTATGTTAGGGAACAGAAGGTAAGGGTTAGTTACTCTGATCTACAGTATGGGGGTTGGGGGCTAAGTTGTATTAATTGAGAATCTACTTAAAGAACACAATAGAGAAACTGAAGTGATAATCTATATCACAGGAAAGGGTGATGTAAAGAGTGATGTATCAAATATCACTAGAAAATTAGGATTCACTTGGGAAAGCTTCAAGTGGAAAGAGGATGTTTTGATTACTGGAAATGCTTCAGTAACCAAGTAAGGTTGGAATACTTGGAAATGCTTCAAGTAATCTAGGAGTAGTTTGAAAACTGGAAATGCTTCAGTTGTTCAAGGAGAAAGTCTGGAAATGCTTCAGATGCCTTGAGGGATATCTGGAAATACTTCAGATATTGTAGGTTCAGTCACTGGTAATGCTTTGGCAACACTTAGAGAGTAAAAAGTACTTGAATTCACAAGACAGATTTACAAGATGGGGATTAACAAGAAAATAACTAGACTACTGTACACTAAGTTTCTGGGGCTTTATATACTACAAACCATGAGGCTAAATATGAGGCATACAATGAGGCATGCAATGAGGCATGCAATAAGGTTGCAATGAGGTTTGCAGTGAGGCATGCCTTGAGTCTGAACATGAGGCCATTTGGACATGAGGCTACAATGAGTCTGCCTTGAGGCCAAATATGAGGCATTTTGAACATGAGGTTGCAATGTGAGGCAGTGGATCATCTGAAATGACTAGTCCAATAGGTAGGTCATTTAAAATGACTAGTCTGATAGCATCCAGAATTTTGAAATTTTTCTGGCATCACTTTTTGCTACACTTTTGTTGACTTGTTCAATCCTCTTGTAGTCATGTCCCCTAATATATACATGAGTCTTTTACTTAACTCACTGGCTAGTACAAAAATATCATATTCCATTTGATTCAGATCATTCTGAATTTGACTGTTATACACATATGACAGCCTGGATTGTCCATCTGCAGAGTCTGCTGCAGCGCCCACTTGTGGGTTATCTGACTTTCTTTTTCCTGCTTTTGCATCAACTGGCCTGCTCAAGTTTGGAGAGTGCACAAGTTGCTCTGGTATAGAAAAACTTGCTGGACAGAGTTGTTGAAGCTTCAGATGTAATGAAGGGTAGGGGAGGGAAGTTCACAACTCACTGTTTTAGACGTGGTGGTGCCCAATACCACTTTATGTGGGCTGAAAGGAAGTGGAGTTTGAAGGCAGTCAAGTGGTGGGGTGGTTGGTCTTCAAATGAGAATGTATGTCTGATTTGCTCATTTCTTGCTCAAAGTATTACTAACAGAAGGCTAGGTGGGAACCATTATGCGCTATCTTCTTGATGAACTCATGGCATATGAAGAAGGATTCACAAACATTCTAATGCCTAATTGTGCTCAGGATAGACATGAGACATTCATGGGCACTCAGGATGTATCTGCTACAGTGTCCAAAAAATGACCTCATATTCTTTCAGCATAGAATGTCTTCCAAGCTTGAGAGGATTGCAAAGAAGCTGCTCACTTCACCTCTTCCCTCTCCTACTCATTCAACACAGATGCCTATTGTATATCAAAACACTGAATCTGCCATTGACTCAGGTGAGAATCATTTTCATATCATAAAATGGGTTCTAAAGTAGAATCAGTATCTGTATCTGTTTCCACTAAGCTCTGTCATCCCTACAGCAACTTCCACCTCTCCTGCTTTGTCTGCCAATCCGACCTTGCCTGCATCTCACTCTGATCAAGTTATTCTGCATCCCTCAAGAATCCCAGCATGTCATTCACTTGATAATGTCATTTTATACTAGGAAAGAGGATGCACAGAAAAGGTCTCATGACACCTTTAAAGGACTGGGATTCTCTGTTTGACAGAAAAAGCTATGGTTCTGCTGAAGCTGTCAAGCTTAGCAATCTCAAATTTGTGTATAATGGAGTGGGCTGTGGTATGTGGGAAGAATGATGCAAGGTTTTGAAATCTTGTTTCCTGGTCTTCATCATAAGTATACCAAGCTCTTAAAAGCTGTGTGAGGGAGGCTAGAAAGAGGTTGTGGAGAAGCAAAGTCTTGCTCACATAAATAGTTAATAGCCTCAGATTTACTCTAGAAAGTCTACATACTATATATTTTTTATATGTTGAGCAAATGTCAAGACAACTATCCTCTTAGTTGACTATAACATTGAAGCTTGAAGTATGTGTGTGAATATTGCAGTTTCCATATAATGTGTGTAAAGGTAGCAGCCTAATTTATGTGTAGAATTAGCAGTTTTAAAGATGGATGTAAGAAATTAGCACTTATTTAAGTGTTTTAAATTTAAATTTACACCTTCTATGTTGCAGACTATGTGGGCTCCCTTTTTTACTATGCCTACATAATAGCTGAAAATTTAACAGAAATTTAAACAGAATTTAAAGTGCAGTATATGTTGTGAAAAGACAGTTTCATCTAAAGTGTACTTTGACGACACTTAGAGATCATGTCATTTTTTGCACACTCAGTAATCACTGTCAATTTCTCCGCATAAATGAAGCATGAGGTCATATTTTGGCACACTTAAAGTGTACTGTCACTTTCTCACAACAATGTGCATATGTGTTATTTGTTGCATACTTGAAAATATTACTGTCACTGGTAAACACAATACTTACAAGTGTTGTTTCACACTTAGAATGATACTGTTACTCACTTAACAGTATCAGGCTATATGTCATTTTTCACATTTGAAAACATTACTGTCACTTTGCCTACACAATGTGCATATGTGTCACTTTTGCACACATAGCCAACAACTGTTTATTGTCAAAACACAACACTCACAAGTGTCACTTTTGCACACATAGCCAACACCTGTCATTTCAAACACAATATCTACAGGTGTCATTTCCTAGACATGTTGGCTTTAACTGTCATTGTTATACACAATATACACAAGTGTCATTTTTACACACAAAAGTGCAGCTATCACTTTTATACACATTTTTCTCACTTAAGTGTCTGTCAACAGAAAGAGAACACAACACATTGAATGTGTCAAGGCCAGGATATCTGACATTGGGATGTCTAAGGGATATATATATTTAATGTTAAATGCAACAATATAACAAGCTAGAAGAAACTTATTTCTTGAGAAGAAAACAAGAAATGATATACAACAGCCACTCTACTCCTCCTCCTCATCTGTAGGCTCTAAAATCTTTTTGAGACCAGCCATTGCAACCTTCAGCTTCATTTTAGTAACAGCATCCTCTTTTTTATCTATCAGCTGCTCCAAGCACCAGAAAAGAGTGGTTGTTGCTCTTCCTGCTCTGAGCTGAAATAGGCTTTCTGGAGTGGTCAGCCCAGAGACTGCACTGAGAGCTGAATGGAAGGCTAGAAGCTCTACTGGATGAAACTTGACATTATGAAGCTTCTTGTCTTTATATTCTGAATCTAAGTTAGCAATAGAAGCAGACATCCTTGCCTTGGCTTGCTCAAAGTTCTGGTCTTGAGCTGCAATCTTCTTTACAAAGAGCTCAGTAAAGGCAGTGAGAGAAAGACAATCACAGTCCAGATGTCCTCTGTAGGAGTTGATTTTCTTTCCTCTAGTTTCTCCATGAGGACAGGCATCTCTTTCTTCCACCCTGTTAAACCAGTTGCTATAAGGTAACTTTTATGTCATTCATAAGAACACCTTACCTTGAGCAAGAAAATTAAGGAAGCCACCTCTGGTTCCTTGCTCAAGATGTTTCCCCTTTGCTTTGTGTCTGAGCTTTGGGGAAAACTGGACATGCTTGCCCTCAGCCTCATCAAAGATGAGGACTTTCAAAGTTCAAATAAATACTGGAAAAATAATGACTAGCAAATAAATGCTTACCTGGTCTGCTTGTAGATAGATCCAACTCATTCTTCTTATCTTCATCATGTGTCTAGAGCAAAAAAGCAAAAGATATTACATGTCAAGTAGGTATCAGAGAGTCAAAAATACTCATATCCAAGTGATCAGTAAGCCATTTGTGTAATTGGACAATATGGGAACCATCATTCTCCATGCTAGGCCAGAAGACTTTGGAGGGCTCAACCTCTAACATCTGGCAACCCATCTTTCCCAGTGTAATAATCTAGTACAGCTAGTGCTTTCAGTTCTTGCAGCCTAGGTAGGATCCTCGAGGGCTCCACTAAGAAGCTTCAGACCCTCTTCCATCACAATGCCTGTTCTTTCTTCCTCCATGGCCTCCATGGATTTTCTAATTAAGACCATAAGGC
>JAQOOI010000034.1:0-48422 GCA_028554645.1 Omphalotus guepiniiformis
ACAAGTGTTCTTCTATAACGACAGGTCCGCCCTCATTGTGGGCAACTTGGGAATATACGGGCGGTCCCTCATCGTTGGCGACCTGGGGATACTCCGGGGGTTCATCATCGTGCAGGTGATTGGCGACCTCGACGACAGGACTAACAGTGGCCGCAGGAATACTGATCGGGTGGCTAGGAGTGTTTCGTGGAGGAACCAGGGCCTGGGTTCATCACGGCGAATGGCGCACTGACTAGCTGTAATAGTAGCTGAAAAAGGAGGGGTAGCAGGGCTAGACATTGGCTGAGAAAGTGAGAATTAGCAATGAAGGTTGATTGGGGCACCTGCTCCCCTGATACAGGATTTTATACGATTGCTTTGGAATCCAGCACAAAGGAACTCGAATGATAAAGAGGAAGGAAGGTCACGCGGGGAAGGGAAATGGCTTACGCAAGCCGTTGGGCTATAGGAAGCAAGCAGGGGAAGATGGATTGGGAATACATTTGAGCACTCCTCATCTCCTTCGTCGATGTTTTTGTCGGAATTTCTTGGTGGCGTTTCTGTATCTCTGTTTCTCGTCGGATTTTCTTGTTGGGTTTTCTGTAATTCCAGAGGAAGTCTTCACCGCATTTGATATCAGTAAGGGATTTGGCAAAGAACAATTGAAAGCGTACATCAGTGTCTTCACGATTACGACGTGTTTTGGCAACGGTAAAGATTGCGACGTGAACAAGGCTGGTAATAGTGCACGAAGGAGTGCACGTTTCGGCGTCGGGCGACGTTACTATAGGGTCTTTAAATAAGCAAGCCTTAGAATTCTGACGATGTATCGAGTGTGAGTTAAACCAGATTGATGGGGGGTATTACATATCGGGTCAGGAACACTGTAAGTAGAGAGAATCCAACTGCGGTATGTACCGAACGGAAGACGCCAAGTCTTCGTAAAACGCAGAAACAGGCTGACACCAAGTCAGACAAATATCGACGAAGACACCGAGTCCTCGTAATAACTTGTGAGTGTTGGTAAGAGTGAGATGATGGGTTGAGAACGTGAAAGCTCGTCGTAGGAGACAGTTTTCGGAGATACTCAAATAATTCACTCACATGTTCGTGCGAAGCTGCGGTTTATTCTCGGCTGCGTGGCATAGTATCAATAAATAATAGGTAGGGATCATGGCTGACATTTCTAGATACTCAAAAGCAGGCATGTAGATATTTCCAAGCAAAATTTTTGTTGGAGGTGTATAGGCCCCACGATCAAACTAAAGAACCTGTCCATGAGCTTTGCATTGTTGTTGTGGTTGTTTGCTTATGGTTTCCTCTGTATAAATTGAAGGATACCCAGGTACGACGTCGGATCTGAACTTGCGTTTCAGATCGTGGACGTGGACGCTCCCACTGCCGCCACATTGGTGTGGACATAACCATCAGTCGAGGTCTTACCAGTGTGGAAGGAAGGAAGGAAGATGTGAGGAGCAACGGATCGTGCCGAAGATCCTGAGGGTACCAGCCTGGGCGAGGCACTGACGAGTTCTGGAACACAACTCAATGCTGGGAAGTCACTTGAGGTTGGCGATGTACTGGTGCTGGTAGTGGATAAAAGATTGGGTATGGTAGACTTCGACTTGTCGCCGCTGAGAGAAGCAAGCATCTAGAAGAGTGAAAGAATATGTATAAGATATGATAGTATATGTTAGAGTGGGTTCAGCCGTTTAACGTTTACCTGTTGTAACTTTCGAGCTTCCTGAAGGCGATCACTCGGTGTTGCATTGAGCTGGTAGCGGTAGAGCAGTCAGAATTTTTATGCGAAGATGAGGAGGATCTGCGAGATGGTATGACTCACTCTGGGCCAATCATAGTTTAGCTTGGAGAACATGGGCTTGTCGTCATCTGGATTGAGAACAGGAATATTAATTCCGGCATGAATAGTAGCTTTTACTGCAGTGGAGTGATCGATTCTTTGTACACGTCGAAGTTCCCGGTTTTCTTGCCCTGGTTTCCTGAAGAAAAATTTCAATGAAAGATCAGAAGTGACGTTCGGTTTGAAGCCGAACCTATTAGAACCTGGCATGCTGGCAGCCTGAACCGTGGAATTTTTCATATATACCACATCCATGACACCATCTTGCAATCTCTGATCCTTCATACACAAAGCTCCCATGCATTGCTGATAATTGTTTTGAATTATGAGCAACTTGTCGAGAACGTTAAGGGCGAGGTGGCTAACCTGACTGTCGTAGAATTCTAAATAGCGTGAACTATAGGCGTAGCGTCAGTGATGAGGTAAAGTTTCGACCCTCAGACGCAAAGACGAACTTTGCTTCATTTTCAACTGGCCTGATACTCTTGACTTCTCCAAACTGTGTAAACTTCCGGCGCAACTCGTCATCATCGATCTTCTGAATAGACCTTGAATACTTGAGCGTGATCTGCAGGACTGCCGGAACCATCTGTATCTGTGGGTATCAAATCAGACTCGAAAGCAGCATCGTGAAATGATATCTCAAGTTTACTTGGTTGGCTTCGCCACGGTCAGCTTGGCCAGCCTTCGGGCGTTCGAACTCGATCTCGATCTGCATGTGCGGGGTCATCAAGGGTCATTATTGAATATCGACATCTGCAAGCAACAATCGCACACCTCGCTTCCACTAATATTGAACCCCTGTAATCGCGTATATGCACGTTCTGCTGAAGTTATATCATACTGCAGGGTTGGAATGACCATTCAACTTTACTTTTGGCTACAGCTAACGAGATGGAGGCTCACATAAGTTACAAAAGCAATTCCTCTCCTCTTTATTAAATCATCGAAGTGTTCAATTCGTCCATGTGCCTCGAAGTGGCATCTAACTGCTTGACTATTACTTTGATACTGCAATATCAATGACACCTTAATCAGTTTCAGGACATGTATAGATTTTCATAACGTGGCCCTTACTGCAAGATTTCGTACAATCAACATTCGACTTGAAGCTTGACTAATCGTGCTTATGTCCAATACACGAGCAGCAGGCTCCCCTGAAGCCGAACGTGCCATTTTGTTGATAGAGTACCGTTCGAGATGTTCACCAGCTTCAGGAGAGTAAGGAAGCCCTGTACAGTTGACTAATGATCAAACCATTGTCATACATAGGAAAACAGAAGAGAATAGTTGGCTATAAGCTCTGAGATTCGACAACGCCTTATCCATTGGAGGCACGCCTCCGAAACTTCGTATATGTGGTGCTCGATGCTCTTGCCATAACTCTCTTCTACTTGAAGTCGTACCTTCCTTGCTGAGACTTCCGCCACGATCATCACAAATTGAGATTGGCGAACGACTTGAGAATGGTATTTTTCGACGGGGCGGACTTCTGCTCCTGCTCCTGGCAACAACCCTGTTCTTAGTGCTCAGGCTGTTGAACTGTTTGTTGAACCGATAGGAATTCTTTCGAGAATGTATAGAATGGCGTTCTCCGAAGCTGCTTGTCGGTGGAGTATGTGAAGTTGTATTTCGACCCCTGCGGTTGAAGAATGCCTCCGCTGAGCCATCCCCTCGCTTGCCACTATACCTGCTTTCGCCAGCCTTGACGTGTTGATAACTTGTGTAATTCCTGGAGTTATTGTAGCCTGAAGGTTCTTCGCGAATTCGACTTTCACGAGAATGAGTATAGTGACCCATCATGTGAGGAGGACGTCCTTGGTTGAAAGCTAATTCTGAAGTCAAGTGTTACTGTAGAACGCGAGACACGGAGTCAGCGCGGACTGTTGCTATGATGACATAATACACGATGTATGACTCAATTCCGAAGGACAATATCTGGTGCAGAGAAGCCCAGAACATGCAGTAGACAGACATAGTAAGAGTAATGATATTGTGCCACAATATGAAACCCAACCTATGGCAGTATTGACGGATCGGAAGACGCCGAGTCCTTGCAAATTTCAGAACAGCCCAACACCAAGTCAGACAGATCAAGACCTATCAAGACACCGAGTCTTCGTGATTCTTTGCAGAGTGACGGGAACGGATTGAACGACTTTAGCCAGCGTGTGAACGTCGATAGGCACAACCGTGCTATGAAAAAGTAATTGCAACCTATGATTAATCATTATGTAGACTCGTTATTCAAACGAGAAAGGGCATATATAATCGGATTTACATAGGAGTGTCAGAAAAGTTCATGAACTACGCATTACTACTTAGAGCCGGTGCAAAGGGATGAGCCGCAGTAGCAGTGCATTCAAAGCTTTGTGGAATAGCGGCAGAAGCCAGCCTGGAACTAGCAGCAGCCATGCTTGCACTGGCAGAAGCCATGCTTGCACTGGAGGAAGCCATGTTTGCACTGGCAGAAGCCATGCTTGCACTAGAGGAAGCCATGTTTGCACTAGACACAGAGCTCAAGCTAGAAGCGATGCTTGCGCTGGCAGAAGCAAGGCCTGCACTAGACACAGCGCTCAAGCTAGAAGCCATGCTTGCGCTGGCAGAAGCGAGGCCTGCACTGAAGCTAGAAGCCATGCTTGCCCTGGCAGAAGCGAGGCCGGCACTAGACACAGAGCTCAAGCTAGAAGCGATGCTTGCGCTGGCAGAAGCGAGGCTTGCACTAGAAACGGAACTCGAGCTAGAAGCCATGCTTTCACTGGCAGAGGCGAGGGCGAGATCTGGGCTAGACACAGAGCTTGTGAAAGTGATGCTTGCAGAAGGAACGAGGAAGTCCAAAGGACGTTCTACACCCCCATTTAGAAAGAAAAACCGAATCTTCGTGTTGAGCTCCCATGAGACCATATTGAAAATGGCCCGTATCTGCAAAAGCGACTACGATCAACCTCATATTCAGTAGCAATGGAAAAGTATACACACAACTACACCAGAATTTTTAGCAGCTGTGTGTGTGCCAACTAGACAAAGAGCCATGATGATCGTCAAGAGAAGGTATGTCGTTCCTAATCTGGGTAGGATCAATAGGGCGTCTCTCTGCTGGATGCCGGTTGGCTTTGCTACATTAGCAGCTATGGTAGACCGAGCGCGGACATGCTTCTTCCGGAAGACGACAACATCAGCGGCCTTCTGAGATGTCGAGCCAGCGATTGCGATGAGGTAGCAATCAGCTTGTGTGCACGCCTGTTCATATTCACATCAGTAGAAGCACAAGAAACAAGATGATAGGGCTTACTGCCACGGTTTGCACTAAGCTTTCCTGTGGGTAGTCGAGACTCTGCAAGAAGGTCCCAGTGTTGGTGTCGTATAGTACAGCGCAGCTGCGATCAGTGCCGCCGACAACGATACTTCCCCCTTCTGCGAAAGCGACCTGCTTCGGAAAGTGTATCATGGGAGCTTTGTTAGTGAAGGTGCGGATATGCTCGAGATTGCTGAGCTTGAAAAGTTCGAAATCCTGCCCAGTCCAAGCAGCCAGCAGATCCTTCGACTCGTCGATAACAACAGAACCCCTTTGGAAGAATCAGCAGCGTCCACAGTCGTGCGTCAAAACCTACATTATGTCCGGGCCATGAGAACGATTCCACTTGATGTTACCGGTTTTATGCTCGAGCTGAATGCTGACAATGCTCACTTAGAATGCAATAGATGAGAGCATAGACTAAGAATTTACATGTTGCCGCCCTCTCGTCCAAAAGTGTATACATCGCGCGTTCTCTTGCAAAACAGTACAACCCTTGGTATAAAAGGCTGCGCAAGGACGACTCGGAAAACGCGGAAAAGCTCCCGTGAAGACGGTGAAAGAGTCCATACACTCACAGCACGATCTGCTGTAGAAACAGCGATGCGCGCGTTGTGTCCGTTGGAAACGTGTTGTTCATGGACGTCAATCGACATGACCTGATTTCCTTCTTCGCAAAGAGTTCTCTTAGCCATAGAATCAAAAAGCTGCATTTCAAGTAGTCAGCGCCGATAGGATGCTGCAGAACAGAAAACACAAACTTTACGCTCGCGATCCCAATCCCAAGCCATGAGCTCACCCTGCATCGATCCAAGGACAAGAACATGGCTATCACCTCGCTCAAAATGTAACCAGGACACGGCGTGAAAGGCGCGCTGGGCATTCGAGGCGCCAGTTGGTGATAACGGAATGGAGAGCAAGGTGGTTGATTCCAAGTCCCAGACACTAACCCCTCCATAACCTAGAGAAAGACTGAGCGTTACAGGGAGGTGCGGATTGAATCTGATTACCTGCTGCTGCCACGAATTTTGCGTCTGCTGAGAAGGCTACAGAAAGAACGGCATCGCGAGCACCTTGAAGCTTAACGAATTGGTTGTATCGATTGTTTTGAGATTTGAAGACGGACTTGAGTATTTGCATATCCGAGGGATATTGTAATGGAGGTGATTCGAACGCTGTCAAAGATGTGAGATTGCGTCTCCATGTTTGAACAAAGACTCGAGTAACTCACGAGTCTTTGTGACATCAGCAATATCACGAGAATGGATTCATGATCAGCTCTGCCTTTCAACTTACCATCGGTCCCCGTCGTAATTTCAGGCTCGAGCTACGGCGTGCTTTGAGCCACCTGCCCTTATCTCTCTTTGTCTCGTACTGACTACTGACATTCAGAACCTATAAAATGGAATTGAAAGCTTGCAAACTTCAGCTACATTTTACCGATTCCCAATGGCCCACTTTCACGACCATACAGATATTCGACCTCTTTCTATTGACCACATGGAAATTTACTCCTCGAGGGCTGCTCTTGTGTCCGTCGACCACGAACCTGTCTCTTTTTCGAGCGGAGCCCATCGTACTCCTCGTTCTAAACCCCATCGAGCGCCACCCTACAGTTCTCCTACCTCACGACACACATGTTCTGAGCCATGCTCCGACACATCTGCTCCTAGCTCTCCCTCTGCTTGCCATTCACCAAAGGTTGTTGCCAGCGAACGTGGCGGCGAATATTCTGACTCAGATGTGCAAGCTCGTTCCCCTTCCCCTTCATCTGATACCAGCTTCTTGGATGCCGTCTACGTCGAGGAACGCACAGTCGGGGACGATCAAGCTTCTCGTAAGAAAGTTCACTTCGCTGAAGAGCATACCTCTGGCACTCGCGCTGGGAAGGATGGTACGAAACCGACTAGGAAAGGAGTCGTGATTACCAAGCCGCAGGGTGAGGTGGGTAGGCCAAATCGTGGGGGCTATAATTTGCAGAAGGCTCTGGGTTGGGATGATGAGAAGTATGCTGAGGTGAAGGTACGCTTTTCCGCTTTCTCAAATGCCGGATTGACGGAGTAAATGAGTCCCACAGAATTATATCAATGGCCTTGTTGAAGAGCATCTTCAATGCAGCCTGCCAATAAGCGATCAGGATTTAGAAGCGCTGAACAAGGTTCGCAAGCAGGTGCGTAATTTCCGCTCTACCGGTCTTCGAGATGCACCTCTGACGTTTTCATGTTTGAACCCAGGCTGGTATTCGTTTTCCTTTTTTGAGCGAATACAAGAATAGCTGGGCGACCAACGACTTCATCCGATGTCGTCTGAAGTATAGAAGGGTAGTCATCACTAAGGAGATAATGGAGGCTCAAGTGGAAGCCAAAGTGGAAGCCAAAGTCGCACAAGCACTGGGGAGCAGAGCTTCCCTCCGAAAGAGAACCCAATAGCTTATACATCTCCCCTGCTCACATCATTGATGTAATAATATCTCGCCGTTGTCAATTTATGATTTTTGTATTTCCTGGGTTTTCATACCTCACAAAAATACCTCGTATTTACGCAGCACTCATGCAGGGAAAATTTTATTGCTTAGTTGCTAGTTCACGTTTGTTGTTGCAATTACAGAAGGCGGAAATCCTTAAATGTAGGTAAAAATCCAAGAGCTATTCGCCAACAAGTCCTCTTCCTCTCTTCTAGTTCAAATTCTTTACCCTGAGCTTAGCGAAAAGACCTTCTGCTGCTGAAAGTCATACTCAACCCAAAGAGGCCGTCCGCTGAAAAGTGCGTGTAAGATTATTGTCATTTGTGTCGTCAAACTCGGGTGCTAGAGTGTCGGCAAACAGAGGAGGGGATGGCGAAAAGACATTCCGGAGAAAATTCAATGACCGTAGTCAACGCCCGATGTATCTGCCTTCGATGTAGTGGTACTAATCACCTAACATCCACAAGGGAAAATGGGCGTCATCTCTTTATGAGGGAGACAAACGGTGCTGAAAAAACGTATTGACCATCGTTGTCAAGAAGTTTTGGGAGATCCTTCGCGCGGTAGTAAACTTGGACATCCAGCGTTGGAAACAACTGTAGGCTGGTGAATGACTGAACGAAGCCAGAAATATCTACTCATACCCTCGCGAAACCTGATGGCAGTTGAAAGGACCAGTGAGAAGTCGACCCCTTCAGTACCTTTGTTATGCACCATAATACCAGGCGCCTGTGAAAATGGTGAGTACCACATTACACACAAAGGTAGAGAGCCTACAGTCTGTCCCCCACCATATCCCATTTGAGAGGGCTGGTCAAAAAAACCACGACGATGGTTCTGCTGCGCAGCTGCTCAAAGCAGCACAATGGCGCTTTCCCCACTCAAGATCGTTTGGATGGCCCACTAAGAGAGCAAATACTCGGTTATCTCCATCGACAAACGGTCTGAAAGCTCTGAGAAACATTGGGCGTTAGAATATAGCAAACTCGGGCAACGTTTACAAACACGTACTCGGGATCATAGATTTGAGATCTTGGTATCAAGAGTGTCGTGACGGACGTCTGAGGATCAAGGTAAGGACGAGGGATGAGAAGTGAGAATGAGGATGAGGATGAGGACGAGGACGAGGATGAGGGGTGAGGATGAAGATGAGGATGAGGGGTGAGGATGAAGATGAGGGGTGAGGATGAAGGGATGAAGGTGACGTCGACATCGACCAGTAACCGTAAGCGCTAACCAGATCAGCCAACCAACGCACAAAATCCCTAGCTATCATTTTCCTCCCAAAACCGACCTCAACTGAAAGCCAGACCTAATCAAAGCCGTGGTGGAGGAGAAAGGACAGGTATGAGTCAGAGTTAGGTTTGGCGGAGGTCCCGAGGTTCTATTGAAGAATATGGTTCAGGCAGAAACCCTAGAGGAATGGAGCCGAAATTCGCATGACCTCCCCTCGTACGACGACGACAACCTCGGGCCAATAAGACGAATGTTGTTCCAACTACGCTTGCTCCCAGCCGTCCAACGAGCAAGATTACGCACGGCTGTACTAGAATGAGAGAAAGTGGGTGGGCTCCAACTCGGGTGTTGATGCAAAAGATCGAAGAACACTACTTCCCCCGACGTCGGACGTGGAACCTATTTCTACAACATTAAACAACAAACGTGAGGTCCTCCGGAATAATCCTGCCTCAGAAACCAGCATGAATGAACCGGGTGTAAGTTTACTCACCAGCTCACCAACACTAGCCCGGACGTAAAAAGCCCGGCCAACGGCGAGCAACCTCAGCAAGCGTTTCGGCCCAGTATCACGCCTCAAGGCCTCATGCCTCAGCAACCAGCACCAACTTGGTAACGCTGAGCCCACCAAGTCCAGCTGGAAGGCGATGACACCAATCCTATAATGCCAATGAGACTGGTGACCGTCTTAAGAGGCCAGGACTTACGAGTTCTCTGATGCGGGGTAACCTTTCCACTGTGTGATTTGATCAGTAACTTGAGCGTTCTAAGTACGGGAATAAGTAGTACCTTGATAAAATGTTCCTGTGAGAGTGTTATCACTAGCACAACATGGAGCAATCGTTGAATATTGATATTGAGGGCCTACCGGTTCATCCTTCAATATTCGAGTCAATGACCTAACATTCTTTCTGGTAGTAGTAAGTAACAAATAACTTTGGAAACCACTGACCAGCCTCCCATAGCTCAACATCATTCTAAGAATACCGTCTCCTTGGCATGAATATTGTCGCACTTCGAACTGGTCTATGAGTGAGCGCTAGTGAGCGCGCAGCGTTGATTGTGGTAAGTATAACTTAGCGCCTGGCAGCTTGCGTGGGAACATTAGACTATAGTAGCAAGTTCGGCGCTTATGTAAAGGCCATAAATCTTATTTTCGTACTACATACGCGCACATTGCAACGCCAGTATCATAGGGTACGATAGGGTACGATTCGCAACTTCCATTACCTGAAGTTCTTTGACGCTCAAGCCTGCTCAAGCCTACCCGGGCCCTATCATAATTCCGTAGCCGAAGACGGAAGGAAGGAAGGAAGGAAGTTTATCACGGTACGGTCCCTAGACACGGACTAAGTGCCTGAGCGCTGAGCGCTGAGCGTTCAACCAACCCACAAAGCACCACGAGGACTCGGTGTCTTCTTCGGCGTTGTCTGACTTGTCTGACTTGGTGTCAGGTGTTCTGAAATTTGCGAAGACTTGGCGTCTTATGAATCGTTGCTGCCGTGCTTAGGGGTGTTGGACTATTCCTACGTGATGATTTTGTCTGTCGATTCATTGCCTCAAACTTATGCACCTGGAGATGCTTCAATCGCCATCAGTCTCGTTCGAAGGATGTACTTAAGTCTCTGTGTAGAACATGACATCGGCGTCGGAAAATGTGCACGGCCCGCTCTCGGAGCCGATCATCCGGCGCTTACTCTACCGTTCTACGTTCTTTGTATCTTAAACACATTTCGATTCAAGGGCTTATGACTCGGAAATCTAGCTACAGAGCCTTTCTGGCATCCAACTTGAAGGATGAAGCTATTTCATCTGGCCATTCACATCACACCCGTCTTCTCCCCAGTAATAAAGTTTCGTCAATATCAAAATTCGAGACTCTCTTGGGAAAGCGTCGACGTCAAGAAGTTGAGGGTGAATCATCCTCTCGAGAATCTATTCGCCTTTCTCCTCCTTCACTCTCTACTTCAACCGCGTCGCTCCATCAACTCGTGCCTCAGGCTTCCTGCAGCTCTGCGGTATCTGTACCTGACTATGATCAGCGTATCATGGCTACTGCCGTCTTAAACAGGGACGATGACCTTCCTGCTCCAAATGCCCTTGGAGAGTCTGATCTGGATGATCTCTTGAAGCAGGCTACGGAAATGGCGGTGAGTATCCTATGTACATTTAGGAAACCACCAATTGATTTTATGTCATGGTCGTAAGAGATCAACAGCGTTTCGAGATGAGCAGGACCAGGAGATGCAAGAAACAACTAATATCTCTCCATCATTCGAATCAATTTTGGTGCCTGGGAAGGATGGATATCTTCACCCCTTTGGAGAATCGCATCTCACGCATATGGCGACAAAACGTCGTTTCGTAAAAGCAACCTTTGCACAGGAGGATATAAAAAAGTTGGAAAGTAGACTCGGTCAGCTCTCTGATGATTCCAGCGTGTCTACCATTCAGGCAACCCTGCGTGAAGTCGAGGACACATTACAAAACACCCAAGAATACGCCGCATCGATTCCGCAGTCCGATTTGACAAAGCACATCACCGAAGGGTCTAATAAACACCTTAACTCCCTGCGCGATGAACTGAGGATTTGGCGTGACAAACACCCTGACACAACGCCACTCAGAATTGATAACAGTGAGTTGTTGTTTCTAATGCTTTTCATCCCATGGAGATCATTGACTGCGGTGTGTTCAGGGAAGGCTTTCATGGACCCAGGTGCTCGCCATCAGACTCCCACACTGATTGCGTATTGCATTGCCCTAGTCAATAGGGTGTTTGAAGGAGCTGCTGAACGCGGTGCTGGCTTTATGCTCAAAGCGCTGAAGCTATTCGGCTTATCTCTGACGTTACTCAACCCGGATGGGCCAAATACTTTGCAGACAAACGCAATCTCTGCGATTCCGGAGTCCATCACTACCTTAGAAGAGCGCCTCAATCTTGGTATAACTAGTATTCCTTATGTGGTCTGTCCGACCTGCAGCTTCACGTACCCACCCAGCTATTCCGCTGAGGGCACGGACCCCATGTATCCTAGCACATGCTCCCACAAAACGACTCCGGCCAGTGAGCCTTGCGCTACACCACTCATACGGTATGGTAAACCAATCAAAACGTACCATTACTACCCTTTCACCGACTGGTTCGGAAAATTCATAGCACTTCCTGGTATTGAGAATTGTGGCGATACTTTCTGTGACGATGTTACCCAAAATGCGGATGCTCCGGTGGACAAACGCGATGCTCGGGATGGGAGCTTCATCAGGGAAATACCTGCGGAAGATGGTACAAAGTTCATTGTCGACCGCGGTGAGGAGGGAAGATGGTTATTCAGACTGCATGGAGATTCCTTTAACATTGAAGGAAACCGCATCCGTGGTCGTCACAAATCCACAGGTGTAATGGCGTTATTCTGCATCAACCTTCCGCTTCAGATGGCGAACGATCCTGCTTACATCTACATCCCTGGTATAATTCAAGGCCCGCGGGAGCCTAACAGTAAACAGGCTGCCCACTCTCACTTTTTGAGACCCCTCATCACAGACTTGGAGATCGCCTACCGCCGTGGGTTGGCGCCCTATGCCACGCACAACACCCATCGTCTTAGCAAGGATTTATCCCCATATGCAAGGACTCATCGAGCGGCACTTGCAAACGATGTTATGGACTTCAAAGCTGCACGTCCTTACGCAGGGCTGTTGGATGTAACGTCACATCATTTTTGCTTTATATGCATGTGCTGGCACACAGCACACTTGGGAAGGACTGACTATGAAAACTGGAAGCCTGTGGATGATGACTTCTTGAAGCGTGGTGCACACTTATGGAGAGATGCACAGAATGAGAAAGATCGCAAGCTGGTAGAGCAGGTGTACGGTACTCGTTATTCTGAACTCTGGCGCTTACCCTACTGGCAACCTTCGAAACAACTTGTCGTTGACCCGATGCATACTATCTTCCTGCGGGTCCAGCAAAACTTTTTCCGCGTAGCTTTGAACCTGGACCAGTCCGAGAAGAACAAGGAAGAGCGAGCTAACTTCGTTGGCTTCTACTATAACTTCACATCGCCTCCTCACCCTACAGTTGTCTCCTCTCCAGGATGTGAAGATCAGTCGTCAAAAACCATTCCAGATAGTCTTCAGGATATAATGAAACCCCTGGATTTGGAAGAGAAACACGACGAGGGCCAGCGGCTCTTGTTAGTGGAGTGGAGCCACCTGTCGTCAGAATCCAAAGAATATCGAAACCAGAGAATGCTATCGCTCAAGGATGCCATCTGGAACGATGTGCGGGCATTCCAGGATATTTATGATATTCATACAGAGCTTTCTGGACGTACCCCGGAAACGACAGTCGACAGCAAGGCTATGTGCCGCCGTCTCAAAGCCCGCAAGTGGAACGCGCTCGCGTATGTTTGTAACGACTTGGCGGTCTTACCCCACCAGTATGAGCAGCGGTCGTCTATCTCAAAAAAGGATTTGACCAAGGAAGTCATGGCCTGTGCTCTTGTGAAATGGGTAGGTCCTTTGTTGAATTTACAACCAAATGGAGTCACTTACTTGACATAGCGGCATGATTTCGTTGAAGAGCAGCCATTCAAATGGCCTTTTTTTGTACCTAGAAACTCCGCCGCTCCTTCAGTCCCATGGGCCAAACGCCCACTCACATCAGAGCCCACCTTCAGCGGGGATCCTGGCTCACTTGAATGCTATGCCCTTTCTGTTGAAGATCGTGACAAGCTTTTTGCTGCTTTGATTAGCAGAATGAATTACCACGCTACCTATGCAATCGGACACATTCATCGGAAATTGCAGCAACCCTTTGTAGATGACATTGACGGGTGTCGTTCACTAAAGAAATATTTGGAAGGGAAATCAATGGCTGCGTTGATGTACGTTTGCATCGACATTAACCGATTACCAGTTGGAAAATTTCGCAAAGAACAGCTGATTCAGCAATTGATATCTTGGGTGAGCTTCTCTTTGCGACAATGATACTCAGAACGACTCACTGAAGGGGTACTAGCGAAGATCAAAGCCCCACGAAAGGATGCTGTGGACGGACATTGATTCCGATGCAATACTTCAACGGGTTCAGAAGGCCATTCGTGACGTCATCACGCCAACCTGGCTCTCCAAACCACCAACAGATGTCGGACTTCCACAGGCGGGAACACTGAAGGCGGATCATTGGCGAACTCTGTTTGCTGTATATCTTCCCCTTGCCTTGCTAAGTCTTTGGAAAGTCCAATCACCCATCTCAGTTGTGGACGATATTTCGGATCAGATGGATTCAGTCCTCGAAACGTCCATGTCACTGACGTGCGCATCCATCATCATGACGAAGAACACCCTAACCTTGAACGACCGAGAGTTGTTTCGGCAACTTCTCAGAGCGCACGTCCTCGGCTTGCAAAAGAACTTCCCCGGATTTTTACAACCATCCCATCATCTGGCTTTTCATATCTATGATTGTATGGAATCTTTCAGCACCGTTCGAAATTGGTGGGCTTTTGCTTTTGAACGGCTGATAGGGAAACTACAAAGGATACCGACAAATCACGTAATAGGTCGGTACCTCTTCCCCATGTCTATCGTCGTGCTGAAATTGGTCGTTATAGGGAAAGTAGAAAGAACAATTTTGCATGCCTTCAACAAGGGTGCCTCTTTCCGTCAATGGCTGTTACGAACGGACTGCCCTCCACTATTGCGACATTGCCAGAAGCTTCTAGACAAGGCCTACGCCTACGACTCTCATGTGGCCACCTTCACTTCCAACGCAAGTGAAGATTTGAATATCCATGATGAAAAAATATCCACACCTTTCCCCCCTGAGCTTCGCCGCCTTCTCCATACCGATGCAGGCGGTTGCTATTCGCGTATACCAGCCCCCCGCGGCTTCTATACAACCGCAAGCTCAAAAGAGGCTGCGAACAGCTACGTGTGCTTCAGATCTGATAATCAGCACATGAAAGAGTGGTGTGGCGGTCAAATTCAACATATCTATGAAGATGATGGGCACATTCGCATGGCAATCAAGCGTAGCAAAGTGCTAGCTGGGACGACGACGGATCCTTTCAAGTCCTTTTGGGCTAATGGTTTTCAGGCAAAGATGGTTTCGTCGTCTTTCTCAGATACACTAGAAATCGTGAATCTCGAGAACATTGTTGCCCACACGACTAGGTGGGAGGTGTGCCCAGGCATTGCAGTGCTTCTCAATCTCTCCCGAGTAGGCTTTGTTTACTTTCCTACTGTTTCTGAAATTCATAAGAAATATTTAGGACTAGTGAAGCGGGCGGGTTTCGCGTTTGCTGCTTAGTGGTTGCACTTCCCTTCTGGCCTCACACTCTAGATATGTATCTGTGATATGTCTCATTTCAGACAATATTTTACACTTCACGCTATCTTATCTTTAAGTAAACAAATTCATTCTTTAGCGCTATACACTGTACATTGGGTAGGTGAAAATATATGTCGAAGTTTGGGATGAAAGTTTAAAGGCTGAGGCTGAGGAGAGGTGTCAGTAATCTTTCAGCCAACGAAGTACTTCGGGGCATACCTTGGAATGAGAAGTTTGGCATCTGTGCCGGCTGCAAGCTCCGTCCATGGGACACGGCCTGCTCTCATATCCTCCAGGTACTCCGGACGATAGTAACTGGAAGGAAGCTTGGACGGGGGATGGCGCATGTCTTGTAGCTCGTTGTGATTCTCATTGCTGATGTCGTAAATTCTTCGAAGACGCCTCCTCCCAGCACCTTTAAACACACCCTCATCCTCAACCCGAATATCGTCCACTTGCTGAAAAAGCATTCGAAAAGCCGGGTGACGAAATCTCATTGGTCTGATGTACTTGACTGGCTCGTCATCATCGAACCCATCCTCTTCATCAGACATACCATCAACAGTGAGCTTTTCGATACATTCCAGCACACGTGCCCAGATGCTCAAACTCTCCTCGTCACCATTGTCTCTGAAGAAGCCTATCATGATGGTGCAAATCTGTTGACGCCGTTCGAACTTCTGACGTGCGACCACGGTGAATTAGGTCCTCTGGGTAGCAAATGATGACTCACAAAGCGCAATTCTCGCCTGTTCTTATTACGGGCCTTCTTTCCAGCACGATTGGCCGTGGTGGCTGACACAAACTCCAGCAGATCAGACTTCTTTGCTGCCTGAATCTCCAAAAAGATTCGATACAGACGTTCCTTGAACAGGCTTTGCCAATCCACGGAGAGAACCGGAACCTGCGAGCCAAAGCGCATCTCTGCATCCTTCGCTAATTCCATTGCTAATGCTTGATTCCATGCAGACTGCCGCATTTCGACAGCGGAACTAGCACAAGTATCCAACCGCATTCTACTCGAGTCCGGTCCGAATCTCAAAGGGTCCTGCTCAAATAACGCCAGCCTTTCAGCGGTGACTGGCTCCAGTTTCGCAATCTCTTGCACCTCCTTTACTTGAAAGCATTGCTGAAGGGTGCCGCGAGCTGTCCTCTGCGCGCGTAGCATGAGTCTCGTTTCACCTGTCTTGGCTCAGCACGTACGTTGATACGGTTTCGGTCCATGCCTTTAGCATTGATATATATGTGAGCTGTTCACTAATTCAGAAACAAAAACAAAGAATTGACCACCCACGTACTTTGGAGTCTTGCCTGTACGATGCGTACGAGAAGGCGACAAAGATTAGACATCGTGTCGAAGTGGGCAGTTTTTCCGCTCACGTGCAGCCTCGGGGAAATAGTCACACCAGAGTCACACCAACGCGCACACAAGTTCTGCCAGTGCGTGCCAAACGTTATACATTAATTGTCAAGGAATAGTTGATAGTACAAGCAATACAATAGGTACGAGTTACAATGAAGACGAAGAATTATCAAATTGTAGTTGGAAAAGTCGATGCGCTTAAACCTGCATCTTGGAGGGGAAGTGATGTTTGGATCGGATGGGATGGAGACGTTTCATGAATCTGAAAACATGTCAGTTGAGGTGAGGTGGTTTTCTGAGTCAACGTACCGCTGCACGGCCAAATCTGCAATGCGTTCCTCAGCCTTGCCGCGTAAGTTTCTGATGTTCACCTCCTTGCCACAGGCGACAAGGAGGATATCTCCTTCAGCGCGGACCTGCGCTAACTCTTCGATTGCCTGGTTGGCGGGGAGCATCTTGTGCCGTTTGAAGAAGACCCGGAATTTGTAGGGAGTCCTGCGATGGACGATGGAGACCGTG
The DNA here is from genome assembly GCA_028554645.1 of Omphalotus guepiniiformis. Lineage (NCBI taxonomy): Eukaryota > Fungi > Basidiomycota > Agaricomycetes > Agaricales > Omphalotaceae > Omphalotus > Omphalotus guepiniiformis. Next base: position 17,058 of record JAQOOI010000034.1, read on the forward strand.
CAGTCATGCACGTAAGGCTGTATTTTTGGATCATCAATCAGATCCGTCGCCATAACATAGCGGGACGTGGGGGAATCGTTTTGACGATACCACACGGGGACAGCCTCGGGACGAAGTTTCCCCGTACGGTAGATCCGTCCTCGTACGGATTTCGAGGTTGTCTAGAAGGGGCGGAGTCAGATGCCAGTTCTTTGTGAAAACTAGTGACCATGTGCTTACTTTTGCCGTGACAGCGCAAGGAGTTTGGTACATTCCCATCTGAAATAGAGGACGCAAGGAAGAACGAGGGGAAGAATGTTCAAGGATGTCCGCAAGTTCTGTCCTCTAGGCTTGACTAGCTATATATTATATCCGCCCCTTTGACGATTGCAGCCGGCGCCCTTTGTTCCCTTCACCTGTACAAGTACTCTTTCTCATGCACTTGTCTTCATGTCTTCGATGAAAGGATCCTTTGCCTTTGTGGGGTTGCTATCAACTGCGCAAAGGAGCGCGACATTGGGCGACACAGGGCGACACAGGGCGACACAGGGGATACAAGGCGAAGTGATATATAAGCTGCATATTCACCTAAGAAGGACGGCAGGCACTTGCTACTCACGTGGTCTCTAATTTTGGCCAGCCTTCGCCTTCACTTCTTTCATTGCCACTGCCAGCAATTATAGTTCTCAAGTATCAAACAAAATATGCGAAGGCGACAGGAGTTTGTAGAGGACGACAATAAAACGGATAGCGACAAAGTCGTACGAATATTTCCTGTTCTTTCATTTCCACAACTCATGCTGGAATAGAAAGTGCGATTGGTGTCGCACGCCAGTGCTGAGATACGGCACCAGGATGCCGTCAATATCCATCTGCGTGAAGAAGTAAGCAAACTTAGGGATGAAGTGGAAGAACTTAACAAAGAACTGGACGTTCTACAGGTGAGATTATCGCCTCGAAATTCACTGGTGCTGACAAGTTGGCGGTATAGGACTGTGAGTCGGCCAAAGCTTCGGAAGTCGGGGACAAATGTACCGAACTTTGGCGTTCTCTTCGCAAGAAGGATCTAGAGGTCGGCGAACTTCAGAATCGTATCTCTGAACTAGAAGAAGAGTTGAATCACCGTATCTCTGAACTAGAAATTTTGAATGCTCCCAAGGTTCCACGTTCCTTCTTTTTGCCTGTATCGCGCTTACCGGCTATGCTTAGGGAGGTTCTAACAACATCGGCGTGCAGGCGACCTCGGTAGCCCAAGCAGGTGATACTCCCTCTGTGCAACGCGAAGGATTGCAGGATGGAGACAATACCGACGTGTGTCTGATTCTGCTTTCGCATGTATGAACAGACTTACCGTTAGATTCAGTTTGCAGGTGATTTTGAGAACGAGGCTCTGGCCCTCATGAACTTACCATCCAACTCTGATATGCGAATTCCGTACCCTTCCGACGTCCCTTCCGACGCTGCGGCGGACTGGTTTATCGCTGCGTTCAACTACCTTAATATTGATTTGGGACAAGAGTACAACCTCCTATTGACAAGGTGGATTGCTTTTGAACGCGCGCAGGGATGGAAAAATCCACGATCTGGACTTCCCCCAGCGGGAAGGCCACAACATCTCACCAAGTGGATCAACACTGGGCGATATAATCGCGCGAATAACGACCCCAAGCTGAATGCAAACCTCATCATTAGTTTCTCGCAGGAGGTAGAAACCTGGTGGACGTCCATCTCCCACAAGCCTGGGCAAAGTTGGAAAACTTTAACTAAAGGGGGAAAGAATGGTTGGTTTGGCCTACTCGTGTGTTTGAAGTGGTGGGGTTCTGCGTTGCCGCTTGTGCACTTGGAAAGCATGAATAAGTGGCTTGCAGTGCTAAAAGAGATTTCGAAGCAGTTAGATGAGCTGACCAACCATGTTACCAGAACACAACATTAGTCTAGTTCTGCGGGCAATTTAAACCCGTTCTTTTCTTTTTGTTAGTTTTGAGCTCTGCCAAAAACACATTTGATGACCAATAAGAGAATGGGAAGAACGGCGCCGATATTTTGAAAGATTACGTACCCGGAAGGCGTAACATTCGAAGCAGAACATTCACTGTAAAAACAAAAAGATACAATATTATTCATTTGGAGCTATAGCGACAGCGGGGGACTACGAGGCAAGGTTGCATATCGACCAAAAACATCAAAAAAAGCTTGTGCATAATGCTGCGCCAAAGCTTTCTCCTGCTGCTCAAAAATATCTTGAATAACAGACAGCGGTCCTTGTAGTGTTTCGGGGAGAGGCACTGACCAGCTGGCCATAACATCTCGGAGATGCTCAAGAGACACAGAGCGGTAGCACCATTCAGGGGAAGAAAGGCCAAGAGGTGATTTGTCTATCTCAACTTTCGTCAGAGAGTCTTCCGGAAAAATGTGTGTCAATAGCCTTGAATGTTCCAATTCCAGTCGCTGGATATCGTCAGCACAAGAACCTTCTGGTGGCTTCAGCGAAAAGAGCTGTGCATCAAGACGAAATAGTTCACTCCGGAAGTGAAGCTCACAAAGCTCCCAGAAAAGTTGTTGGCGCAGGATAAGGGAAGGAGTTTCTGACTGCGTAGGAGGAATCAACTCGAGTTCGATGCCCTGCAGACTGAAGCATTTTCCCAGAATATCTTTCGCAGTGTTGAAGCCTGCTTGTGACTGAGTGCTCCTCCCTCCCTCTTTTGCCACAGCAAGCCCTAAAATGTTTCGCCACTCCTGAGGTCGACGATCTTTATCCTCGGTGAATGGTGATTGCGCACGAAACACTAACGCATCTCGAAGATGTTGCCATTGAGCAAAGTAGAACGCTTGACGGGTCGAATTTGCATTCGTGAACAGAGATGGAGGGGGGAAAAAGTACGTATGACGGATTGGACGCTGTGAAGCGAATCGATTGGAATTGACATCTACTTGAAAGTTTGCAGCTGACCAAGCTGGAATGGCGGGGGGTACAAAGTCTCCAACAAGATCCTGAAATGAACATTTGGGCTTGTCTAAGAATGAAGTCAGGAAAATACAAAAAAGGTATGGGCAAGGAACACACTTTGGTTTGAAAGTCTGAGATGGCCGCTAGGAAACTGGCGGTGTCGGTTTGAGCTCTGAGCTGACGTGTTGCGAGAGGGGCCGATGGTAACTTTGGCAGCAGCGCTGACCGTAAGAAAGGGGCTGACGGTAGCTGTAGTGTCTTTTGAAGCGGCTGCGACAGTGACGGAAGACCGTTCATGTGAAGTCTTGAGATACGACACGGGCTCGTGAATATACGACAGGAATCGAGCATAGAATGTATATGCCGCATTCCACTGACTTGGGTCATCAGGGTGTCCAACAAATATATCTCCAAATGCAATACTTGAAGCTCGGAATGGTGGAGGGGACTCGAGGTCGCATTGTCTAAGAACAATTTGGCCTTTGAAGCTGGTAATGGGCCGGATGAGATAGATAGGGACTCGAGCAAGCCAAAACATTTCCACCACGTCAACACGGTCTGTGAACGCGCCCATTACTCTGATACGTAGTCTTGCCGGTAAGACAGGTGCGTTTCCGTTCAGGATAGGCTGATAGACTTGCATGTACCGGAGCGCGGCTGCCAGGTCAAGCCAAATATGTTGAAGACCGGCCACTGTGACGCGGATTGAGATAAGGTCACTTCGAGGTTGTCGCAACCGGTCTCTAAAGGCCTCGAGGCGAGCGATGCGTAGTCTGACAAATGCAGCAAAGCCAGAAGAGGTAGGATTCTCTAGATAGGTGTTTGCCTCCCGCACGATAAAGTTCACTGCTTCTTCAAATCGAGCGAAAAGAGGGTGTTTGAGATCGCCGATGCCGCTGAGCGCAGAATTTCCAGCCCATTCTATGTCGTTGTCAAGTACGTTTTCCCAAATGCATAGGTGGTTTATATACGGATGCTCAGGTTCAGATTCAAGGCAAGGCCGAAGGGGGATGACGGCGAAATGAGGGTATGCATCTTGATAGTACTGAGGCCAAAGTGTGTAATCATGATCTCCCAGTCGTCCGTCTTCGATGAGCTGTACAGCATTATTAGAGGGAGGCGCAGGTAGATATTTCGAATGAATAAGACTGGTTATATAGTAGTCTCCAGAAAGTGCACCAACAACACCGTCCTCCGCTGTCAGTCGGACTTGGCTACGCTCTGCCGCGGTTTCAGGTGCATTTTGAGTTAGATTCAAGGAGTAGGCAGACATATTGTGAAGCCCAACCCTACAGTCTGGACGAATCGGAAGACACCGAGTCCTCGCGAATTTCAGAGCAGTCCAACACCAAGTCAGACAGGATTCAACGAAAACACCAAGTTTTCGTTACGCTCCGCGGGTGATGGTTAGAGAGAAACGGCTGACAATGAGAGGAATGAGTGAGTTCAACTCTGGTAAGCGGTTCAACTTCAGCTTTAGCGCCAGCGTGTGAAACCGACGTCTCAACCTCGCGTGCCTAGTCTCTTGGATTCACGTATTGTATCACTTTCTCTCACTGTCCCACAAAATAAGGTCGTGTATCAGAAAAATGAATAGAAATATTGTACCATAAAATCAAGTACATGATAGATTAAAGAAAATATTGACCAGTAATTCTAACTTGTTTTACCTATACAATAACGATCCCCAATGTGCCCAAGTGTATAGTGTATTTAGCATACATTTTAACATTTAATTACCACGCCCTGCACTGCGATTTGTGTGGAATACTACTAGTCGAGGATGAGGGGTTGGGGTTGAATGCTAGGGCGGAGATTACTATGCCTGAAACCGATGATATGAGTTAAGGTATGAACGACTGGGAGAAGTGTAAGTAGTTTTTTCTCTCTAAAGTACGCCCCAGCCCGTCTATGTGGTCGTTTCTTTGCCAATTCCTCTTACGAGCCGTGCTTAGTTTATTGGCCTTATTTGATACTCGTGGCCAAACCCAGACTGATCTCGTTGTATTTTGCTATCTAGTTTGGTGGCCTGCCTAAAGTTTTTGTCTGCCTGTCATACGAATGCCACCAGTCCACACTTTTTAGGGGAGGATGAAATACAGAGAAAACCCTTGCGTCAGCTAACCTCGTTGCGCATTGTATTGGAGGCATACGACATTGAAATTTTGTTAAAAAACTAGTTGCACTTCTCACGTAGGAACTTCCTTCAAACCATTGGTTGGAAAGTGCAGAGTGAAAACTAGGGGGAGACACGATCGTGACGAGAATGTAGGCTGGCGGGTTAACATCGGCTCTAACGTTGTCTGCCTTGCGTTTCCAGCAGTAAGCCTTGCAAAAATAAAACGATTCTCATATCCCGGGTCGCGCTTTCGTGCGGCCGCCAAACTGAATACTCTACATTACTTGTCGGTGCGATAAGTAAATACGTGTCAAAGGGAAACCACTACGAGATCTGAACCTCGCGGAGTGGAAACTCCTTCTTGCTGAGATGAAGGTCATCAATTTGAAAAGGAAACTTTCCCAATTCCTCCAGGTAGCCTGGCTTAAAAAAGGAACGAGGAAGATGTGGAGGTGGTGCGCGTGTACTAATCTTGTCGACCCGAATGCGCTTCATTTTCGTCCTCCCGATCTGTGAAAAGATACCCTCTTCAACTCCTGGAGTACTATCGACCATTTGGAACAGTTCTCGAAAGGACGGGTGTCGCCAATCCACCACAAGAACAGCTTTCACCATCTCGCGCATGCTTTGACCGTTAGTTGTAGTTGTGACGAGTTTGTCCTCCTCATCCGACATACCACCGGGCCCTAGTAATTTCGTAAGTTCAAGGATGTAACTGAACGTTTCTATCCCGGTTTTGTCTTTCACATCGCGGCAGGCTCGAATCATGACAGTAGCGCCGGAACAGCGCGCCTGATATTTCTACAGGCATGACAGGGGTGACGGTGAGCGACTCTGTCATCTTCAGTAGATGCACTTACCACATGTAAGATATTGACTCCCTTGTTCCTTTGCTTCACGACATCGTACGCTGCTGCAAGACGGATAACGACATCTTTGGTCGTTTCGCCCTCTCGTGGCCGAGCCGCAATCACATATTTGACAACTTCGTACAGTCGGGTGCGCATGAGTTGTGTCCAATCAACCGGAAGGCCAAAACGGGTATCGGGAGCAGATTTAACGATCGCCTTTCCTTCACGTGCCAGTATGTAAATTAGAGATTTATTCCAGATAGAATCCAGAATGTCGCTGGAATCGGCGCCTCGCTTGTCAATACGGGTATTGCAAAGCTTAGGTCCGTGTTCTTTAGGTTCGTCCAAAAACTTTTTAAGACGCGCGTCCGATACTTGATCCCGAGAAAAAGCTTCGAAGACTCTTTTGCAGTGAAGTGCCGTGAGAAGCAGATCTCGAGCGAGTGCCTGTTAAAGCGTAATATTCAAGGTCTGCAAGTCACCAGCTTGGAGCTGTGTGTAACTCACGTTGACGTTGCGCTTCTGTTGGGTTTCTGTGTAGCTTGAATGCCGACCTTTCATAGCCCAAATCTTTCGAACCTTGTGCTCGTTGGACTCTATATCAGAGTCCAGCTCTGAACCACTACTGCTGAGATCGAAATTGAAGTCGCCTGGTCCATCAGAGTTGGGATTGGACCCCTCGGGATCGGTGTCAGTATCAAGATTGATGGCCCGAGCTTTGCCCTATATAGATAGTAAGTATACATAGGGCTAAAGCGGTTGAAAGTACTTACCTTGCCGGATTTAGTCTTTTTGGACGTAGATTTCGCCTTGGGGTTGCAGTCGTCCGGTCCACTCGAGTTGTGGTTGGGACTGGAGTCGTCGGGATCGGCGTCAGTATCAACATTGACGGTCCGAGCTTGGCCCTATGTAGATCGTAAGTATACATAGAGCTAAAGCGGTTGAAACTTACCTTGCTGGATTTAGTCTTTTTGAACGTAGATTTCGCCTTGGGGTTGCAATCGTCCGGTCCATTCGAGTTGTGGTTGGGATTGGAGCCCTCGGGATCGGTGTCAGTATTAATATTGACGGCCCTAGCTTTGCCCTATATAGATAGTAAGTATACATAGGGCTAAAGCGGTTGAAAGTACTTACCTTGCCGGATTGAGTCTTTTTGGACGTAGATTTCGCCTTGGGGTTGCAGTCGTCCGGTCCACTAGAGTTGTGGTTGGGGCTGGCATCGTCGGGATCGGTGTCAGTGTCGACGACCCGAGCTGTGCCCTGAATAAATAGTAAGTATACATAATAGAGCTAAAGCGGTTGAAAGTACTTACCTTGCCGGATTTACGTTTTATGAACGCCTTTTTCGCCTTGCCACCACCGCCTCTACTTCCACCACCGCCAACGCCTCCGGTCCCCTCGTCATCAGCCGGTGATTCGTCCTGAAATACGGTTAGAAACCTTGGTTTTTGAGGTTGGATTTTGACGCATACCGAATCCGTGTCCGACAATCGAGTATTCTTTCGTTTCCTACCAATGACCTAAAGCAATCATGAGATGAGCTTCGACAGCAGTGCATGATAGTCATCTTACAAAAGGTGAGGATTTAGTTTTTGGCCACGGCTGAGCTTGAGCGGGCTTCGAGGGAGTTTTCGGTTTAGCCCGCGTAGACGACGGGCCCTTCAGCAAAACGAATGTCATGAGTGATACACAGATCAGAGAAATCGAAACCTACTATTTCATCGCCCAGTTGATAAGCTCGTTTCTTGTACTTGATTATATTCAACTCGTGACTAACGGGCGCCGATTTCAGTGTGTGGCCCAAACCTCGTATGGTCCGAAAGTCTACGTGCGGAGCATCGCCATAAACTGTGCCATCTCCAGTGCCTTCTGGGACATCCTCTGCACCCTCTGGACCCGGAGCAGAGCTCGATGCCCTGTTTAGTTGTGCTCCACTTGAAGGTGCAGGTGGAGAACTCGAAGCACTTCCGGAATGCGAAGCCTTGTGCCCAGCTCAGCATCTTGGATTCAAATTGAATATACGCATTACCTTTAACGTCTGAACTTCCTTGCGTAAAGATTCAATCTCCTGGCTCTTCTGTTGATTATCCCCTCTGACTTTCTCGCTTTGAGCCTATTGTTCACTCTCAAGTCAAGGTTATAGGTGATGTGCCATTGTTGTTCCTACCTGTAAAACGGACAACTTCTCCGACACGTCCTTCAATTCAGTGTCCTTCGCAGCACGGGCTTCTTTCCATTTCTTCGCTTTTGCTGCGTGTTGCTCACCATCGCTAGAAATCTGCGCCTGCAAAGTAAGTCAAGGCGATCAATTGAGATGCTTGGATTCAGTTCGAATAAGCACTACCTTCAACTCCTGAACCTTCTCGCGTAAAGTTTGGATCTTCTCACTCTTCCCTTGATTATCTGCCTTAACTTTCTGGAGTTGAGCCTGTTGTTGACGGGCAAGTCAGGTCCGTAAGCAATGTGCCATTGCTGATCGTACCTCTGAATCATTCAACTTTTTCTCCAAGTCCTTCAATTGAGCATTCTTCTGAGCACGAGCCTCTCTCCATTTCTCCTCTTTTTCTGCGTGTTGCTCACCGTCGTGAGCAATCTGGGCCTGCAAAGTAATACGTAGTTAAACAAGGAGATCATTTAAGGGAAGCATGAAATGAAAGTATATTCTGTACCTGGAGTTTCTTCTCCTGCTCGTTCATTTTCTCCTTCAGTGCCTGCAACTCTGCAACTTTCGCACCATGTGCACCTGTTAATTCCTTTTCTTATATTAGTCTCCATATATCAGAACTGGGATAAAAAGTACCTCGACAGTCTTCGTTCGTTCCTCAATGCGACCACGTAAAGATACACTTGAGGATTCGAGGACCGAAATCTGATTCTCCTGCGTTTCTAGTGCAAGCTTATGAGCAGCTCGTTCGTTCAGAAGATCTCGTTCGATATCTTCGATCTTCGTGACAAGGTTATTGACCGTTGAGGAAAGCTCTTCGTTCTCATCCTAACATCGGACTTGAGTATATCGAGTACACAAGACTTGTTGAAAAGAACGCACATTTAGAGCCCCCTTTTCTTGAATCAAGGTTTCAATATGCTCGCGTAAAGAGTCCTGCGAAGACTCGTTCTTATCCGTCTGTAGTTTCAGTTCCTCATTCAGGTTTGAAAGCTCTTTGTCGAGCGTTTCAATCCTTCCTTTGAGATTTCCAATTGTCGTCAGGGACTCTCCTTGCTCCTCCTATCAGCGAGAAATGAGGATCGAATTAACAAGATCGGTGAAGTAACGCACATTTAGAAGTCCGCTTTCGCGAGTCAATCTCTCTATTTCCTTCTCCAGCTGCAAGACATCTTTCTCTCTGTCGGCCTCCAGATTTTGCAGCTTGCCACGGATAGTTACGCAAGCTTGCTTGGACGACCTAAGCTGTTGCTATAAAACGATTGGGGATATGTTCGCACGAAGGATGACACCGCGACCATATAAGCGAAATAGCGCACCTCTAACGTACTCTTCTCTTGGGTCAGAGTTTGTATGTCACTCTGGAGTTGGGAGATTTCCTCTTGATGTTGGGATTTGAGCGCTTCTACAGCACGCTAGATTCCAAGAGAGCCGACGCAACGTAAACAGCGCATAAAACGCAATGAAACAACGCAATGAACTACCTTTTCTGTCTCCACTGATTCACGCAGTTCCTCCTATGGCGGTGACTCAGTATGCATGGTAGGAGGGTGGGGAAGATACATACCGAGGTTAATTGGTGTTCTATGAATAGTAGCTCGTATTTTTCCTGTATTTCCAGTAGTGAAGATCATGTAGAATGCTCGATCAGGTGGTTTCTCGTTCTCACCTCGAAAGATTCAGTTGTTTGTCCAGAGGAGTCCACCTTGTTCTGGTGCTCCAGCATATCATCCGCGTCCCTCCGTGCGTTGTTGCTGCTCTATGAGCGAGGAATGAGCGTAAGTTTATGTAAACGAAGAGGCCGCTACCGCTACCTCTTCAAATAATCGTTTTTGCTGGTTTAGATTCTCTTCGAGTGATTGTACTTTGTGCTACGTCGTGGAGCCTTGAGTATGAATGAGAAGAGCCAGCTAGGTACGACACGTACCTGTAAATCATGAACCTCGTCCTAACGTCATGGATATTTTACAATGAGTGCGAAGAGCTAGCTAGGTACTACACGTACTTGCAGCTCCTCTTTTTCAGTTCTTAAACTCGTCACCGCATTGCGCTGAGTCTCAAATGAGTTTTGCAGTTCCATCCGTTGAGATTCAGCCTCCGTAGATTTCTTCTCCTGTTCGCAGTGAAGCAGTTAGTGTTAGTGACATGTATCGATGATAGGGAAACTGCCTACTAGCTCTCGAGCGTGCTCTCGCTGCATTAGGAGTATAGTCTTCTTGTCCTTCTCAACATTTTCTTGCAGGCTTTTCTTCGCTTCTTCTAGGGTTCGGATTTCAGCGGAGAGCTCGTCAAGCCGTTTATTCGCGCTCTGAAAAAATATCAGCACAAGGTACGGGTATTGTCGTGAAGTAACCTCACCTCTAGTTGGGGTTCTAGGTAGCGAATCTTTTCACTTTGCTTGTTAGTGTCTTCGGAGAGTTTTGTGACTTGTGACTTGAGGCCAACATTGTTCGCCTATGTTCCATGTCAGCTCTATGCACGAAAGCAGTATAAATTGGCGGCGAACAAGAAGGTCCATATTCCTGCTTCTCATACTATTTTGCGTAGCAACTGAATGGGCGAGCTCGCGGTCCCTGGTCGTTAGAATAGAACAAAGTTTAGAGTTCTTCTCGGCCAGGGTGAATGGGGTGCTCTCCGAATCTGCACCAAGCTCAGGTACGGCATTACCGCCATTACGAGAAGCCAGGAAGTTCTCCAACTCGTGGATTCTCGCTCTCAAGCGCGCAGGATCGTCCTCAGTGGAAGACAGTCGAATATGTTTGTTCGATGGTGGAGTCTAAGAAATGATCTATAAGCAACTGTGTACATAAGATGAGCTGCGATTTGGGAATACTTTAGTGCCCTTCTCATCACCTTTGTCGGTGATTTTTGTCGGGATTTCTGGTTCTTTGTCGGTATTTCTTGTTGGAATCGTATCTTTCTCTCTGGTGATTGTGGGGTTTGTATTTTTAGAGGATGCCTTCAACGCATCCTTTATCAATAAGGGAGTGGCAGAAAATTATTCAAAGCGTACATCAACCTCTTCATGATTACGACGTTTTTTGGACGCCTGTGCGACGGAGATGTCTGTTCTGGGTATATTGCGGGGTCCTTGGGATCCTTGCGCGACAGGATGCGGATCATCGACATCCATTTCTACCGGCTCAACAGCGTTGAAGTGCTTCAAGTGCAACAAAGAAGTCGGATATTCGGATGTTGCGCAAAGTCGGGCGCCACGGAATGGACGGGCCGGGGCCGGTGGTTAGGCATAACACCAAGCCTCATGATACTCCTATTAAGCCACATTCATGCCAACAAGGATTCAAACGTTCACGAACTATACAGAATTATGAGAGAAGGAACAGGAAAGGATTGCCAGTGAACAAGATTGGTGAATAGCGCACGTAGGAGTACAGATTTTCGACCTCGTCCGACGTCGCTCGAAAGTGGGCCATAACGTCATGCCATGTTCCTATAGCTTCCTCGAATGAACGAGACTTGGAATTCTGACGCAATATCGGATATTCTGACGTGGTATCGAGTGCGGAAATTTCGCCAGATTAATGGGATATCGGGTCAGGAATAGATCATCCAACTGCGGTACCGGTAGCGAACGGAAGACCCCAAGTCTTCGTAAATCGAAGAACATCCTGACACCAAGTCAGACAAACTTCGACGAAGACACCGAGTCCTCGTAATGACTTGTGGGTGTTGGTACTTAAGAGGTTAAAGCTTCTGGGAGGCCCACTACTATTCATTTTGCTCACATGTTCGTGCGAAAGCTACGATTTTGTTATCGGCTTTGATTTTGAATGCCGCTCCTGTTGGCGCTGGTGTAACAGCGTTGTGCTGGCGTTGTGCTGAATCTGTGCTGAATACTCATTTGGCGGGCGACCAACATATTATTAGCGTTATACGATCACTTGGTGTCGTCGTCTTGCAGCTGGACTTGGTGTCTGGCTGTTTCAGCGTCACCAGCTTGGTGCTGGTTGATGAGGCCTTGATATACTGGGCTCGCGCTTGCTTACCGTTGGCCTTGGACCCGGCTCATGCTGATTTGTGAGGCAGGAAGGTTCAGGACATCACGTTTGTTGTTTGGGGCTATAGAAATAGGTTTCACGTCCGACTTCGGTCGACGTGTTCCTCTTATTGCAGGAATCAAGCCTCACCAGCAGCCGTTACGTGCGTCAAATGGTCATGTTTGTGGTCGACAAGATGGTGGAAGAAGTTCGCAGAGAAAGGATCCCGTACAACTCTCAACGTGACTTTACCAGACGGAACGACACAATCCTTGGGTCCCTCTGCCCAAGATGTATTTGTTGGCCAACTCCGAGAAACCAAATTTCCTGAAATTCGTGTTCCTCCGGAAGATTTTCGCACTCGAGCTTATAGAAAGCGTCTTGACAAATTACCATGTACTCATCAGGAAAGTGAGAACTGCTCCTCTAGAAGATGAAGGCTATGAGCTGATACAGCTTCTACGACGCATTTTTGCCCATTAATACTCAAAGCATTGTCGGAGCCGCACAAATTTCCTACGCACTCGCGTCGTCTTCCTCCTCCTCCTCAAATTTCACTGGAGCTGCAAATTGAGGCAGAAGTATTCCTCATGCTTCTGACCCGGACTATGGGGGTACGATACGAAATCGGTCAATCCCACTTTTTGATTGTTCCTTTGCAGCTTGTGTAGCGATGCCGAGCTTATGCCAAACGTTTGGGATCGCTATGATGCGCAAGAACCATGGCTCGAAAGTATTTAGTACACTGATAACTGCACTCAAACTCGTCACTGAGAAACCAGCGCTTCTTGGTGTTAGTACTCAGATGTCTAGCGTAGGAGTCCAACCTGACTCCTCTATGTCGCCTTCGAGCTCCGGCGGATCTGGCTATGGACTTGATGTGGGAGGTATGGCTGGGATGGTCACGAATGCAGCGAGTGCTACCGTCTCGAATTTGGTGGGGATGATGGGGTCTAGTGCAGGCCTCAGTTTGCATGGATCTGCGATGAAGTTACAATGGTGCGTGTCGCTGATATCGCTTACACGCTGATCTTTACTCATATATGGTATCAGTTAGACGAAGCTACGCCATCGATTCCGGACTCTTACGTCTACCTGCTCGCTGTACAATACCTCGTTTTCCTATGTGAGGGATTCGCATCCTTCTCCGCTCCCCTATACAGCTCGATTGTCATTCAGAAACCCGGAGCAGCAGGCGAGGCTGTTGTTCATGCTCCCCCTACCTTGCATTTCTCAGTCCTTCCACCAAAAGAACCGTCTACTGTCCTCGATATCATGGAAAATGGCTGGCCGGCTCTGCTTGCTACGCTTTCGTTTGTCATTGCTACCAACCTCTCTGATGAGCTGTTCGTTGATATTTTGGCGAGTTACCAAGCGATGACGAATGTTTCTGGTATGCTCAGGCTCACCACCCCTCGTGATGCATTCTCACTGGCCTGTCAAAGTTTGCGGTGCCTACACTCGTAGTATCGTGTCTCGATCCCTACACCGAACACAGACACCTCGTTGCGCAGGGACACTATCTGAGAATTTTGGTTTGGGAGGACCAATGCAGCCTCCAGGGGTTTCGGAACGGAAGCTTGCTCGCCTAGACCTGAATGTGGGTTACGAGGACGTCCTTGAAAGAGGAGACTGTGTTTTGCTCGATAGCAGATCTATAAGCAGCCCTCGTTGCGGTGTTTGGGGCGTCCTCTGCATCCTTCCCTGATTTGAAGGACAGACAAGAAAGCTTTAATTTGGCTCTGACAGCGGCTCTTGAGATTGGCATAGTGCCTCACTTGAATGATTGTAGAGTCCCATTGTGATACAGCTATCAAAGTGCTCGCTCAAGGGAGTGTCTTGCATGTTTCAGTGTTAACTTCCACATTTATACTCTGCCTACAGACCAGGAACCCTCGCGAAGGCGATTTCCATTTCATCATTTTTTTGACAAATTGCTCATGCCTGTTGATCAGGTTTGTAGTTTTTCTGTTGCCAGCTCGATCCAACCATATACACGTTGTGCATTGTCATCCACATGAGGTATCGACCTTCGCGTGAAAAATCTTTATGATGGATCCCGGCCCATATCGTGGCTTCGCTGGTTCGTACATGCATCTTTCTTTCTAATGCACCCTGAATGTTTTGGACGTTAATTCTAGTTCGCCCTCGTCCTGCGTACGTCTCTGTTCTCTGTTCACATATTGTTTTGTATACTGATGCTTGGGATAGTTTAGAGCTGTAGTGAAGGTTCTCTTTGGTATTCGGTTTTCTGGTGAGCTTCTTGCGAAAGATTCCGTTGCGCTTTTGCCTTAGCCTTTTTAGTAGTGTTGTCGTTCTAACGACGCGGCTGGTATAAGGACCTTTCCTTTCTGTTGACGTAGCCTTGCTATTGTCTGCTGGATTAGGGCTTTGTTGCAATTATAATTATATTTTTTATTACCTTCGAGGTCAATGGTGCCTGAGTGATCAGGTTCACTGTTCTATCAGCTGGTAATTATCCATGATTTTCAGAATGTGCAAGGATTTTCCAGCGCGTTTCGACTGTTGCCATTTGAAGGGGTTCGCCAGCCATCGAGAACCTCTTCTCCCAATTTATGTGATTGCGGCCCCGACACTAAGCCGTTTCGCTAAGTGTCCATTTATGCTAACTCCCGTTGTCCCAAGCGCCAGGGAGTATTCAACCTCTTTCTCCCTGCAGGCATTAATGGTAGGTCATTGCTAGCTACTTCTGTGAAGATTCTAAACAGCTGTTTTACTAGGCTTCCACTCGTAATTAGTTTAGTATCAAGTACCGCCCACTCTTCTTCGTGGTGCGGGAGATTAAGTTACAGGGTGCGGCGTTACTTCGATATCCTCCGGGAGATGTTCCGGGGATACCATTTGGAACAGAGAGGATTCAAGAGCTCTTTTGCCCGTGCAATCCATGAGTGTGGATGCGGGCATTGTTACTTCTATTATGAAACGTACACAGTTGGTACAGTTGTCATGGGTTGTAGTGTTAAGGCGTACTGACCTTCTTACTATGAAAGACTATGGCGAGTCAGAGCAATTCTAGCTGTTCAACCAACACTCGACAATCCATTGCACCCAGCTGATTCAATGTTACTGGAGGGCAGAAAATAAGAGAGAAGGGGTTAGGAAGCTCGAGGGAGATGGAGGATACAGCAAAATCCGAGTCGTCAATGGTATCTGCCTGGTCAGCCCTTTTTCAACAGAAAAAAAGCGAGCTAGTCGAATGTCGCTATGAAGAGAGGTCCATTAGGGAGGAGAGCACTGTGTTGAAGGAGCTTCCACCCAGAGGATGAGAGGTCGTAGCGAAGGGCATATGAGCCTGTACTACTGAAAGATTTACCTCTGGGTTCGAGTCGATTTGGGTCAGTAGTTTAATGCCGTCCGCCGAGTTAATTTTCACTAACCGTTGCGTACAGGCACTTAGATGGATATATATGTTGTGTTATACACCCTACATGAGGGGCGAGCATGCAACGATGTTTCAAATATTCCTACGCTATGCTGAACCTTAGATGAGATGACGAGAGGGCGAAGATGACGAGAGGGCGAGAACGACGTAGAAGACAATCTCGATGTCGTTAATGATTTTGCAGTCGTCCCGCGCTGGACGTCGCGTGGCTGCACTATCGCGCTGAACGTTCGGTGATTACGGGATCTTCCTGCTTCCAAAAAAGAGAGAGAAAAACAAAAGAGAATAAGTCTCCTATATCTTTTTGGTCTCAGCACTTGTATCTAAGCATCGGGAGACGATATCCTATATCGCACGACCGACTTCATGCACGATCCCATCGACATCCTTAAAGCTGCCCTACGTCGGCCACTCTCGAAGTTTGATAGGCCGGGGTTCATTTATGTGTTCCATATCGCCGGCACTGGTGGTTTTAAAGTCGGGCGTACCACAAATTGGAGACGTCGAAAACAGCAGTGGGCACGTCAGTGTAGGGGGCAAAAACAAACTTGGTTATGTGCAATCAGGACACGCCACTATATACGCGCCGGTGCGTATTCACCCTTCCATTGTGCGTTTACTGATCTCCAGGCAGAATATCTGTGTCATCTGGTGTTGAATTGTCTATGTATGTGTCGGCCCCGTCTAGTCTGCAAATACTGTAAGTGACTCCACTCCTTGCGTGCGGCATCTTTGTGGACGCGTTTCCAGGTCGTCGACGACACCAAGAAATCTTTGAGTTCAAGGGCGTACCCTTGACAGTGTTTGCAACGATCATCCGGCCTCTTATCAGAAAAATATGTTCAATGTAGTCAGGTACGTGTGATGCCGAGATACAGTTTTTCTTATACTATTATACTAATGGGACGCAGAACGATTGAGGCGTCTTAACCTACACTCCGCTTCCATCCCACGCCTTCCATCCCGACGCCCAATTTTCTCTTCTGACACGATTTCCACCCTCCAACTCAAACATTGAGCCACCTGCGCGCTTCGTTGACCATTCTCAAATCACCACTTCATTGCTGATCACCCTCTCCACCTCCGCTCGCTTCATCATTTTCAATACGAGCCACCCATCCCCACCCCTTCATCCGCTTCATTCCAAATCCGTCTCCACCTCCGACTCAAACCACCCTTGCCACACCCGCTTCATCGCCTTGAACTCGAACCACATGCACACGTCGCCCCTCCAATTTGAACTACCCATCCCACACCCGCTTACTCAAACCACCGTGTCTTGGTCATCATCCTCTCCTCCACCTTTGCCAAGATTTGGACAGCCGACAGAAACGAGTTTCATGAAGTTGGTGACAACGACCAACCTGATGCATGGGCGCCCACGTTAAGATTGACTAGGAGCACATGAAGTCTGTGACCAGAGTGAGCAGTTCTTTCGTAACGAGATTTGTGCACTTGTATCAGAGCGTGAAGGACTGGAATTCTGTTGATGTGAGCTTGGTGGCTTGCGGTGTAAAAATAACATCAATCCATGATATTCTGGTTTCGAAGATTCTAGAACTTGAAGAAAAATCCAAAAATTTACGAATGACACTTGCCAACGGTGACCGACGCAACGCTGAACCGACACAACGCAACGTCGGACCGACGTGGGCACTTGGTATGTGGTGCTGATATATTGCATTCTTAACCTGATAACCAACAATGATGCTACAATGAAATGCGGCCCAAGTGTATATTCCGACGTAATTAATATACATTTGACATAATTCACCACCCTGCGATTCGTGCACGCCTTAAGATACTACTAGTGGAGGATATTACATAGCAAGAGCGACGCGGTCTGCCAATATGAAAAATTCGCCTCCCATGAATTCCGGCTAAGTAAGCACCTCCAAGTGCTCAGGACCAAGGAGGCGCGCGAAGTCAGGGCTCGTCCTTTGCAGTGTAGGATCCGGAAACTTCTAACTTGCACAAGCCTGCGAGAATTTTCAACATTAAGTACGCTCCCTTCCCTGGTTCGGGCGTGGCTCTGTCTCGCAACTCCTCCACGTCGTCTCTCAGGGCACTCAAGCGCTGCAGCGACAAGACCACGTGCGCCAAAGCCTGTTTGCGATATTCCCCAAGCACCTTAAGCAGATATAGGCTTTCGTCGTGAACTTGGAGTTTGCGGGCATTGCCACCGAGCTTGGTCCGAAGCTGGAGGAGAAGCTCGGATCGAGCCGAGGACACATTGAGACGTTCAAAGACGAGCAGCTCATACAGCTGGGATAACTGAAGCTCGAGCTTCTCAATGCCATGCAGTTGAAGATTGGCTTCAATGAGTAGGTCCCGAAGATAAGTTGAAACATGGTAG
This sequence comes from Omphalotus guepiniiformis, assembly GCA_028554645.1. Taxonomy (NCBI): domain Eukaryota; kingdom Fungi; phylum Basidiomycota; class Agaricomycetes; order Agaricales; family Omphalotaceae; genus Omphalotus; species Omphalotus guepiniiformis. The sequence goes on from JAQOOI010000034.1 coordinate 34,875, forward strand.
AACATGTTCAAGTCCTTCTCCACCGTGCCGTTCAAATAGATCCTAGAATGGAAGGGAGCCGCGAAGCGGGCTTTGCATTGAGCTCCTTTGATGGCAGATGTCGTCTGTCCATTGACTGCTAGAAGACTGAGAACCGAGTATGAGTGGTTACTGAGGTACAAGAAGAGAGTATCAACTGACATGTCCGCAGCGCCTTCCACTTTTGACCCTAACTTCTGTACACCCCGGCCGTGTCTACCAGCATCTTCAATGAAATATATGAGTGCATCAACTGTGACATGTGCATAACACATCGTAAGATATCTTGATGGGGGGCGGAAGTGACGACGCTACACACCTATCAGATCCTTCTTGGTGAGGTCAGATTCACTGCGTCGAACCAACGCCAGTAAATCCTTGATCGTCATCTCTGCTTTCTTGATATCCAACGCCAACGCCAACGCTGGGCCGCCGCAAGAGCAATTGGTCAGGGCCGTATCAAAAGTTGAGACCCGACTCTCCAACGTGGTAGAAACCTGGGATGCCATGTCGAAGCTGACGCAACACGCAAACAACAACATCCAAAGCAGACTAAATGTAAGCCACAATGGCCACACTGGACATCGCAGAGGATTATGATCGATCAAGGGCATTGCGATTTACAATGAACACTTTAGGAGTAAAACTTTGTGCTTCTTGAGATATGTGTATGGGAAGGATGACGGCAAGAAAGACTTGATCGCAATTCTCTGTTTAGCTTCTTTATATACGGTGGACGCTGGTTGACGGCTGTTTTCATGCATCACATTAGAGAACTGCAAAGACAAAGAACCTTTGTTCGCGGCTCGGCCCGCAAAACGCTAGAGAGGAGTCTTAGGGTTAGGTCTTAGGGAACAGTCTTTATGTCCGTCGTTCGTTAGAGCCGCATGATCAAATGGAGGAAATTGTGGACAGTGAAGGCAGTGCATAGACGCATAGACGAGTTACAGCCTTAGCTTTGTACATTATTCAATACCAGAATAAACATTTGAATAAGATAACAACTGACACCGAAGAAGAAACCCTAAACTCGCTCGAAATGGTTCTTCTTTGCACGATGGGAGACCAGGCTGTCTTGAGAATCAAAACGGCCGTCGATCTATATATTACCGTATGTGAAACGTGATTCGCAATGCTTTCATTCATGTTCATATTCATATACCTGTTCTCTACTGCCTATTTGAGCTTTCTGCACCTAAAGTATACTATCCAGGGGGATGAGTGACTATGCCAGGTGCCCAATCATGACTTTGGCTAAAGCGTGGCTTCGGGTTAACAGATTCATCATCATGCCTAGCTCCTGGATGGCTTCGTTAAGTGGGGGAACTGCACGAGTGTGCATTTGGTATGATCTTGAAGCAGACTTGATGTGCTTCAAAGATGGGGTGAGCTATATTGCTCCTGAGACAGACAATTGTTTCCAGACGGGCTAACTTTCACAACATTCATGCATGTTCGATACATAAGACCGTATATTCAGATAGTCTTTCAAATGTGCAGACCAAAAAAGTACATGCCAAAGTCTCTATACAACACAACATAGCCATTAAATACGATTATCATGGTGTTACAAAGTTCAGACATAGGTTCATCACGCAGCGACAGAGGAGCCCGCCTCGAATCCCGCCTCAGTGTTTTGCACAGAACCTGATGAAAAATAGAAAGTGTGAGTGAGTAAATGAGACAAGTAACCAGAATTGCCTCACTCGTTACTTCCCGCAACTCGATGTTTACAGTCTGTTCCAGACTCGTTAGTTCTTAGGAACTTCATGTTGAAGTGCAAAGGCAGAAAAGAACTACCTCGTTTTGTGTCGTTTCTTCGCTCACCTCTTCCCTCTCCCGGTCGCCAGAGGTTGGTGCTGCTCCAAATATATTAGCATGACAAGAAGTTACACGAGCTTCAACACCACTTACCGAGGGCGGCAATTACGGATTCTGTCATTGTAGCTATCTTAAATCGATCAGCAAAAGGGTTCTCAGCCTGAGAGTCTCCCTTCGCTAGTTCATAGGGATCGAATGCTTGAGTTGGACTGATGACGAGAGAGCGCAATTCTCCCTTCAACATCTTGCCGTGGTCGTACAAAAAGTCAGCACGGATTTTTCTTGATGCTGTCTGTTCCAATCTCAGGTCATTAGTATCACAAACCAAAAATAGATTCAAATTGCTTACAATAGTCAACGTTTTATCGCGAGCGACTCGCTCCTTGAGTTCGTTTATCATCATCCAGATATCGAAGAATTTGAGCAGATTGCGTCGTTTGGTTCCCAATATCTTGGAAATGTCATGATGCTCTGCGGCGTGTCTGCGAGATCGCAAAGTGTCAATAGACGGAGACGAATTGGAACATCGCGACCACTCACTCTTGAGCTCGCTTTGCGAGTGCATCGTAAATTCTTTTATCAGTGTCTGTTTTGACCCAGGCTCCGACTTGTCCCAGCAAGGTGTGCATCAAATCAATATCTTGCGCTGTAACCTGTAGTACAGCACGCCGTGAGAGCCTGGAAACCAACGAAGCAGTCTTTGGACCACTAGCATCCGCAATGAACGAGCCAACGGTACAGACATCTGCTACTACTGTGAGGGGGTCGGTCATCGCTTTGTAGGCAGGAAGCTTCAAGACGCTAGAGCCTCAGATATATATGGTCCTTGGGCTTTTCATTTGACGCCTTGTCTTCGGTAGCATATATGAGGTTGAAAACAATGAAAAGCCTAGAATACCCATGGTGACAGGACGTATGAATCGGCACTGAATCGGCACTACATCTAGTACGTGTTTGATACTATTACTAGAGTAAATGGCATGCTGGTGGCATGCGTCGTATTCAATGTTAAGAAAGCTCTGTTTCCCACGATCGAATGTGGGTCCATGTAGGTCTACCAGATAAGGTAATGCTCATTGTTGACTGCTTTGAGCTTTCTGTGGTGTGGGGTCCCGCTCTTCTCCGGACATTTGGTCACCTTTCCCCTGCACCTCTCTCTGTGGATGTCTGAAGAGCCTCCAGATCGACTTCGAATTTTGGATTACGAGGAGTTCTGGCGCGACCATTACCACTGGCTCAAAGAATCTGGTTATGAACTTCGTCCTCGATATCATCCTGATTGGGTCGCGTCATGGAAGGGCACAAAGGTCTCTGTCTTGTGTGAGGATGGATGCCCAGCTTTCGTGAGTGATAACTCAACCGTCCTCAACCTAGTCCTAATAGCAACAGAGTCCCGTCTTTCTGGACGCCGTCCGTATTGAAGACGGCACAATTGTGATGCTCAGGCGAGCAGACCTACCATCCATATCTGATGAGCTCAAAATAGTGCGCATCTTTTCCTCAGAGCCTGCGCGTTCCAACCCTCAGAATCATTGTGTACCAACATATGAAAAACTGAGTATTCCAGAGGACCCGGAGAATGTGGTTGTTGTCATGCCATTTCTCGTACCCTGGGACCAACCAGCATTCAAAACTTTTGGGGAAGTCGTAGACTTCTTCACCCAGATATTTGAAGTGAGTTATGAGCTCAACAGTGCGGAATCAATGTTAACTATGAACCAGGGGTTGCAATTCATGCACAGCATGCATGTTGCTCACAAGTGAGTTTCACTATTAACTAGTGAAAGCAGACCGTCCTTTATTCCTGTTTAGCGATATCAAGTTTGGTAACATAATGATGGATTGGAAACCCTTGTACGATGCACCTCCACACCCCGTTAGTAGCCGCAGGAGACGAGACTGGAAGGGTTTCGTGAAGACTCGTAGCAGGACAGAACATCCCGTCAAATACTATTTCATTGATTTCGATTTGTCCGAACAATATCTGCCTGAAAATGGCCCACCTCGACATGTCCCAGGGTACGGAGGAGATCAATCTGTTCCAGAATTCAACAAACAGGAACCTTGTGATCCCTTTCCAGTCGACGTCTACTGTTTGGGGAACATGATTCGAAGTAGATTCATCGTCGTCTGTATCTTCTGCTGTCAGTCTCACTGTTTTCCGCATCTCATATTTTGTTTTTGCAGGGAGATATGTTCAGCTCGCCAAAACGTGGGTTCGAATTCATGAACGAACTCGTCACGGATATGACCCAAGAGGATCCTACTAAACGACCGACCATGGACGAGGTTGTTACACGCTTTAATACTATAACGAAAGGATTAAGCTCGTTGAAGCTACGATCCCGGATTGCCAGTAAGAAGGAGAACTTGATCAGCCGAGTTTTCCGCACCCCTCTGCATTGGTCACGACAAATGGTCTACGTAGCCAAACGGACGCCTGCGATACCAGCAGCTTCATTAAACACTCATTTTTTTGCTCTATTCTCCAATACACCAGGCTAGTTTGGCTGCCGACTGTCGTTACGCCTATCTCGCTGAAACTTGCTTCATTTGAGTATATACCCTGGATACATTTGTTATTGCATCTTATCTTGACATACATGAAGCTCGTGAAGTGTATTCATCCCCTGTATGCGAAGTGGGGACATGGGTACTACTTACTGACTTCAAAGTCAGTAGGATCCTGTAGGATTTAATGCTGCCTTACCGATGCCAGAGTCAGTTACGCAAAGACGGCACATAGAAACCCGTCAGGACTTCACGCGATCGCCCGACTTCGACAGTTCATTTACGAGAAGGTCTTCAGACTACGATGGCCTATGTTCTTGTTTCACTATGGTCTCCTCTAATATAATATCGGCTCGAAGTGCTCACAGACAAAAGCAAGAGCGAGGCAGTTTGAACATTGCCGAATGACTATGGAGGACGGTACAAAAGTGAGAAGTTTAGACATACAAACATACGCGTCACATTATCTACGAGAAGCTGCGCGAGACTTCGGAAGAAAAGGTGGCCATCGAAATGTCTTGGTAGGAGGCGCTTCAATATCTCGATCCTTCGCCAGCGCTGCTACCGACTGTCTAAGGGAATAGGAGACCACCGGCGGACGGTCAATGGTGTTGTTACACATAGCGCACTTCATCGTTTTCCAGCAGCGGCGTTGTTTTTTACGGCGCTGTTCTTCTAAATGGCGAATTGCTTGCCCCGTCAAACAACTGCCACACATAGTGTGACCACAAGGTAATCTGAAAATCCTGGTCAGTATCTGCGCGAGGGCCGACAATTAAGCTGCATACACGCATGGTTGCCAAGCTGTGTCCCAGCAAACTGGACACCTGTGCAGATATTCCTGTTCCTCACGAAGAGCCTGAAGAGTAGCCTTGAGGGTCTACAATGATGTGAGGGACAAGTGTATCGGAGGAGTTGATTACGCGCACCTGAATTTCAGCTTTAGCTTCGCTCAGTTGCCCTGTTCTGGGTGTGCTGTGCGACGGAGACCGTTGCTGGGGAAGAGGATTCGGTCGAGATTTGTAGGTTACTAATGGCGTATTATTGGTTTTCAGATCCATCCTAGCTAGTGGATTAGCGTCTTTCATACTGGAGTGAATTGGAATCAAACCTGTGAATTGAATCTCTGTGTGAGACGGAGTTAGGACACGGCTCAACTGTGGTGAGGTTGAATCAAAGGTTATGGGCTCAATTTCGAAAGCGCAAGCATTTTATGGTATTCCGATGAAAGAACCGCGCGCGACAAAGAGACAAAGGGGAGGGGAGGAACGTGTAACATCTAAAATTCCCGAGGACTTCAGATAAGAAAGAGTCCAGGAATGAGCAATATGGGATGAAGGAGACTGGCGGTTCAGACGTATTTTGATGGCATAGACAGAACGTCAGGAATAGGGTAGAGACGAATCGGAAGACGCCAAGTCTTCGCAACTCTCAGCAAAGCCTGAAGCTGAAGCATTGAAGCATTGAAGGCCTGACACCAAGTCAGACAGATTTGGACGAAGACACCGAGTCCTCGTGATGCTTTCTCGATGGATGATACGATGGGTAGCTATAGTTAGTTGGCTGGACCGAGATAAGATGAACTTGAAAATAGTTTAAGCGCTTTAGCGCCAAAGCGTGTGAAAAGAGAAAGCGCGCACGATCACGCGCACGAATCACGATGTCGGGGGACGAAGCCTGGTATACGAATTAGAAAACGCTTGAAGTTCTTCCTCTCAACGGTTCCAATCGCTACTGTCAAATACAAACCTTGATGCCCACGAAACATCACGAGGACTTGGCGTCTTCGTCGATATTTGTCTGACTTGGTGTCAGGCTTTGCTGAGAATTGTGAAGACTAGGTGTCTTCCGATTCGTCGTTGCATTGGGCCTTCATCGTCGTTTCACTATATGCGCGTTATCTCTGTCGCCTATACCCCTTCGATTTAACTCAAAATACACCGGAACATGCGTCATATCATCTGATATCTCTACATTGACACCATTATCGACGTTGGGCGACGTCGGAGCTGATGAATAGTGCTTGACTTAAAACACATTCTCGGTATTTCCAAAATCTTTCTAACTCTCAGAATTCACTAACTAACTGAATCTCGATAGTTGAATGCCCCCTCTTAACCCGGCCGCCGAGTCATGAAGTGTAATTGAACTCACTAGGTATGGTCATCCTTCTTGCCTCTCATTTTATGTCCTTCCGTTGTCCTTGGTGGAAGGCGTGCGCTAACCTTTGACTCGACAGAAATTCTAGTCGACAGATGAAGACTCGTAATGGAAAATTCATCGATCGAGTTGATGAGTTTCGAAGAGCATGGATCCCTAGCACTATGAAGCGCTAGACTAGACGACAGATGCATCGATGCAGACTCCCACCGGAAATTGAAGTTTTGTTCCTGCTTTCGTCGTCTTTAGTGCTTCAAAATCATATAGGCAACGTTTGGTCAAACGCCGTTGAATTCGTTCGAACCTCTGGGTTTGAGTTGTTTTGGGTGAGTTTAATGCCATCCGTCGGTTGATATGTACTAACTGTTGCGTACAGGCACGTTAGATGGATATATATATGTTGTTTTCATACACCCTACATGAGAGGCCAGCGCGAGAGAACTACGTTTATTGGTTTTGAATGCCTCGACGTCCGCCGTCAACGTGCTGGAAAATGTCTTGGCGGCGACCAACATATCACTGGCGGTATGTGATGACTTGGTGCCCGGTTGGTTCAGCGTCACCAGCTTGGTGATGGTTGTGGAGACCTAATACTGGAACGCTTGCTCACCGTTGGCCGCGGTTATTTTTTACGTCAGAGCTGGTGAGTTGGGTTGTAGACTTGGACCCCATTCATTTATGCTGATTGCTCAGGCAGGAATGTTCAGAACCTCTATTTTTGTTTTTTGGATTTGTAGAATAGGTTTCCCGTCCGACAATAGGTTTCCCATCCGACGTCGGTCGAAGCCGTGTTTTTGGGTTTAGATATCATAATGCAATTGCGTTCAGAGCAAACAAAACATGCATCATGGACTTGAGGCATGGATTGCTGCCGCAGCGCCGATCTCAAGTTATTCAAGCTCTTCTACTCTTTGTCACAACCTAGTAAGCGCAAACACGGAAAGTGGTTTCAAAAACTGTCTTCCCTTGGCCTACAATGAACACAATTGCAAAAGAACTATCTTTGCGCATGTTTTTGCGCGAGTCATGAGTCAAGGTACCAAGTTCGATCCTGAGGAACGATCTAGCCCAGTAAACGGTCAACATCGGCTGTCGACAGCGAGTACAATTATTTTCGTGTTTACCCCTACTAATTTTGGTCTTCTCTAGTTGACGAGGGAATCGGATGTGAGTTCGCTTCAGATAAATTGCTTGTATATGCTTACTTGGTGCTAAGATGACACTGGTTGTTGCTGTTTGCGAGACCTGTCCACCAGGAGGCGTGGAGTCCATGATATCCGTTCTTCTTAACTTATTTGATACTAGAGCGTCTCTCATGAAGCTGGTGATAGTCATGATTGACCGCGAAGTGGCGCATACCGGTGCGTTTAATTTATTCGTATAACGAAATAAACTTACTTCGTGCAGAAAATGAGGCTTTACTTTTCCGCAGCAACAGTACCTGTACCCGCTTCTTGTCTGCATTTGCGAAGATCCATGGGTACAACTATCTGCGGGGTCTTGTCATGCCTCTTATCAAGTGCATGGAGTCTTTGCCTCCCGGGCGGGTACGAGTCGGATCCGGCCAAAGTGGGAGAACAAGATGTCATACAAAACCGAAAGGATATCGCTTTCGTAGCCAAATCGTTCCTTGATAGCATCACAGCTTCCACAGAGGCCCTGCCTTCGTGAGTACTCAGAATTTCGGCTTGTCATGATCTAATGATGCCTTCCAGCGCATCTTTCGTGAGATTTGCGTGCACATAGCTAAGACAGTGTCAGTATTGCGAATCTTTGAAATTTCTATATATTGACGATTATTTACAGTTCCCAGCGGTGGCCGGATGCCAAGTTTGCTGCTCCTGGGGCATTTGTGTTTCTTCGGTATGACTAAGTCGCAACAGAATGCTGCTGTTCCTGACTCCACCATAGATTTATTTCCCTTGCGGGAGTCGCTCCTGAAACGATAGACCTTGAGATACCGGGAGATGGTCTACGTCGTGGTTTGACTCTCATTGCGAAGATCATTCAAAACCTAACATCGCTCATGTCACACGCTTCTTGAGTGAATTCAACGTGAGTCATGCTAATTGCAATATTGGGCATTGTAATTCATTCATTTGACTAGCGATACAATCTGGGCGAAGACGACGACGGCGACGAGCGGTTGGGCACGACATCTGATGACACCGACATTCTGGTGTTGCATCGTTTCTTCGTTAAGCATGCTGATAAAACAGGAAAAGCGTTGCTCAGTACGCCGAAAGCCTCTGCAGAAGGTGATACTTCCGCGGTCAATAGCAAGAGAGCTTGGGATCATCTTTTGCACATTTCTTGTAGATCTTGGGTCCCCGATGGTGAAGTCCCAAAGATCTCTTCTCTAGACAAGAAGAACCATCGCGAATATAAGGAATTGATGGCTAGATGTGCCTATCGATCGACAGAGTCCGTTCAAGACATACTCCTTGTAGCTGCACCACCCAGGGCAATTAGTGACTGTTTGTGGCAAGCTCATGATGCTGACTCACTGTCGCAGAGGACCAAATTATTGCGTCGCTAATTGTCGTTACTTTCGTGGCGATCTTTCTCCTTCGCGAGTGGATCGCGCAGAATGCGAGACCGGGAGTGTTTGATGACGAAAGAATACCGGTCCCGAACCCTAATCAAGATGTGTTGCAAGTTCCTCCAGCGGCTCAGGCCCCAGCACCACAGAGACGCAATGCACTTTCTGGTGTGAGAGGAGATGATGATCCCAATGGACCTGCGGAGGTGGCCGCGCCTAGACAGCGCATGGACGTAAATGCGCGCTTAGCGCTTGCTCAGACACAATTGGAAGCTGTTCGGGCCCTTCACGCTCTAAGAACGGTGGAGCGAGAGAACAAGGTGTTGAACGAGGATGAAGAATTGGCGAGGGTACAGCGTGCTCAGCGACTGGGGTGGTCGGCTATTGAGTTCGCCCCTCCACAAGGGCAAGAAATGGAAGAAGAGCTTGATCGAGTCGCAGCGAAAGCCAGGCGAAGGAGCGGCTGAAAAGAAGGAGTTTTGCAAGGCGTTTACATATCGCCAGACAGAGTTGGTGCCAGATTGGAGACAGGAGATGGGAAGTCCTGCCCGTTCCAGATGGAGCTTTTGAGGGGAAGGGTCAGCAGCAATCTATCCCACAATCTCCGGGCTCTGCAGCACTCTGTCTTCATCTTCGTCTAACCCAACTCCTCGTTCAAGCGTTTCACCCTCTCCTGCCTTGTTTCCTGATGTCCTACTTGAGCGGACCGAACGGACCGATACCTTTTTCATTCGTATTCCGTCCGCCTTTGTCTACTGCCACCGACTCTACCCTTGGAAATACGAGTCTTACATCATCTTCTCCCGCTGTGTCCAGTCCTTCCGCCACTTCTGCACCTGTTTATCCAGTCGCATACGTTTTTCAATGCCTTTATACGCCTTAGACTCTTAGCTGAGCGGGAGTACGTCTACGCCTTCATCGTCAGTTCGTCGTCCACCCCTGCCGAGTACGACAAGTGTCCGGTTGTACAGATTTCTGTCGGCATGAAGTAAGGTGTACCCTGGACCAGAAAGATGGAGTCACTACACAGATAACGAAAAGAAGATCAGCTCACATTTTTTGGGTCTGAATCACCATCCGGAGAGAACGGTTTGGCTTATTCAAGGTCTGCTAATATACCTCGGTTACCAACGGCATACCACAACACATAGCCAGTGCTTATATCCCGGTGCACCCATCCTGCAAGATACATTATAAGGAGACCTGAGTTGCACATCTGTTAGCCTTGACATTGTAAAAACCGAACTTCACATTGACAACTCACCGGTGATAGCACCTTGGAGAGCGTTCATGGCGTCGTCGAAGGTTTCTGTATCAGCCACCTTTACACACACTTCTTCGAATACCACTCGGTATTGAAATTTCGGAGAAAATGTTCGGACACGTTCGCTGTACATCGGTATCCCAGCAAGCGCTATAGTGGTATCACCTTCGCCATCAAATAATGTTGTGTCTTGTTCAGCTTGATGAGCAACCTGCCTCGACGTCTTCCCTTTACACTCCCACTTTATCGTGAGGAAATGTTTCTTGTACCAAGTTCTCTTCGAGCAAATTTCGGACGAGCTTTCTCTCTCTATCTTTCAATTGTTGGAATTCCGTGGGATCTTCCTGTGAGATGTCCGCGTCCGCTAATCGAGTTCTGAATTCCAACATGGTATCTTCGAGGGTGTGGAGAACCTTACGGTGAACATTCTTCGTGGATCATTGTCCAAAATATGAGAAGCAGCGCTAGCAAGTCGGCGTCGGATCTACAATATACAACTTGGGCGCCATTTGCTCTCTCTATTCGTTGAGATATTCAATTGTCTCAATATAAACTCCAACAGCTGGCAACTGCTATATCGACAGAGTCGCTCTGGGTCACTGGACGATGCAGTCAGAAGTTTCAATCCGGTAGGACGACTTTGAGGATACAGAGGATACACAGACGTGGGACTTGGGTTCGAGAACGGGGGGGGGACCGATCTACCGATGGAGCATCAAGCGCGGGAGTTAGGGATGTACGATCACATCTCTCGAGGAGGTTGAGTACATTGGTATTCATGGTTTATGACGCTGAAAAAGTAGGGGGTGCTCGAGACTTATGCCGGTGAAAGGTTTGTCAAGAGACGAGTTTCGAAGGATGACAATGTAGAGTATTCGTTGCAATATGCGAAGAATTCCATTTTGGTACATATTTTACCAATTGCCTCAGCTAATGCAAGGCGAATCAGCAAGGAAATCGATGCGTAGCAAGATGCACATACTGATTCACAAAGTCACCATCGACTCTCGTCCTCGTCTTCGTCCTCGTCTTCTTCGTCCTCGTCACCTTCTCCTACATCCCAGAAGATCAAGGTCACAATGATCGTGGCGATCAAAAGGGCTATAACAATGTCGACCTTGACGATTGTGACGTGAAGAACTTCCAGTATAGTCAGAGGCGACGTACGTCGGTAGCGCGAAAAAAGGTAATGATACAGCAAAATATGATGCCCATGTAAAACTAAACGATGTCAATTGTAGGAAATGCTGGGAGAGGCCAAAACGTACATTGGACAAGACATCCGTGAACGCATATTTTCAATCTCCACAATAATCTCGACACGATCGCCGTTGAATTGGCATCACCCAATCTCCATGGGCGTTGTTAAAGTTTCCTCCGTACGATCTCAAAGTCGTTAGCACCGTTGAACATGTAAGCCATGGGCGATAGAGTGGACGAAAGTTGAGGGTGGTCTAGCGGGTGAGGTGGCGGTGACGATTGAACGGTTTGGGCACGGCGTGCGCAGGCGTTCACTGCAAACACAAACATCATGTTGACATACAACATTACAACATACAATGAATTACTCTCTTGAACACACTCGCCAGAGGAATCGCTGTAATAGGTTTCTGTGGGCAAGGTACTGACATTGGTAGCAATCCCAAGTGATTTGCGCTCTGCAGCGAATTTGATTACCCTCGCGAAACCGTACGAATCCTAGAACGCGTTCAATGGGTTCTTTGCTAGTCAAGACACCAAAATAAGCTGTACTCTCAGTGAAACTGTGCTCTGCAGCGCATATAATCAACGCCGTATGGACTCGAAGCTCAGCTCGGGCTCTCATTAGCTCTGTATATCGAATTGTACGATATTCTCTTCACCTCTTCTACCATCTACGCTGATTTTCGTATCTTGCAGAACGGAGCGGCGTAGCTCGAGGTGGCACGGTTACGTTCAATTTCCAGAACGAACCATCGATTTTCCCTTTTTTTGGAAACCAAGATGATGATGACGAAGTCTCCCATTATTCGATGTCTTTGTCTATCATGTTTACCGCCCGAGCCAAGCTATTGTTGGGCGATAACAACGGTCTGACGAAAGGTGATGAACGGCGAAGCTCATGGCTCACACTGAAATGGAAGCATACCTCGAAAAGTATTCTGGCGTTATGCTTTATTTGAAGGAAACGGTATGAAAGTGTGTATGGTAGATTGTGTGCGGTCCGTATAATTCTTGATTTCACCTGACTTGTCCCTCACTCTCACTCAACCAACATCCTATGCAACTAATCTGGTCTTCAGCCTTGTGCTTGATGAGCTCGCACCATTGCTCTACAGGAGGACGAAATTCTGACAGATTTCTAAGGACGCAACGCAAATGTCGGACCAACGCAACGCAACGTCGGACCGACGCAACGCAACGTTGGACCGACGCTGGACCGACACAACGCAACGTCGGACCAACGTCGGGCATTTTGTTTCCCGGCCGAGAAAGTTATATAATCTCGATTGAAAAAGGTGAACTTTTCCCAGGCCTTTCACGGCTAATAAACAAAGTGTTTTTCACGGCAACTTTTTTACATTTCTCAAAGGAAAAACAAGGGGTTTTTTGATATCTTTCTGAGCATGTAAAGAATACATATTATATAATATAAATATACACTTTCTCAAATAATTTTTTGAAAGAATTTCAGACACTTTCCCAGCAGAAATATTTGTTAGATTTCTAAGTCTTTCCCATACACTTTCTAGGGCTGGAAAGATAGGTCCTGGGGGCAGTGAGAAACATGGGTAGGGTGTATAAACGGGTTTCAGCAGTTCTAAATTCAAAATCTCCAGAAGAGTGCCGTCAAGGCGATCCCTCGTCAGTGCTTGTTGTTTGACCTGGCAATTGAACCTCTGGCTGAAAATGCTGGATGAATCGTCCCATCTGGGGACAGGGTATGGGATCCCGGGGCCTAGAAGAGAAGATAGTGACAGAGACCTCTTCGACAGACGACGATCGACGGTCTTGCCTATCCGAGCAAGATAGCTTTGGGCTGGCCTGGAACAAACACTATGGGGGACTCAAGCAGAACCCTGGTGTACAGCATCGCGGGCCGAACGTTCAATGATCAAGAAAAACCGAAATTCTACTAAGCCGGATTTGGGTATCGTGGGAAATAACTGTGAATCTGTTTTTGTCCCACAGCGGAAACTTTAACGCCAAGAGATCCACCAATTCCTAATTGGATCCGAATAGCCAGAGAGGG
>JAQOOI010000042.1:0-147753 GCA_028554645.1 Omphalotus guepiniiformis
ATCTACTTCGTCATCATTCCTCCAGGTTCGCCCCCAGTTAGGTGTAGGTGCGGGAGAAAGATATCCTCCGAAGTGATGCGGTGGATACGGAGTTGGTCATGGACGATGGGGAATTGCGGTGTATGAGCCGGCGGTCCCTCGGCAACAGGCCGATGTCGAGAGCGATACAGGGACAGTAGCGCATTAATAAATACCGTTTAAAAACGAAAGTGAAGTCAAGGTAAACGCCTGCAAGTTACACAAGGACATTAGCACCTGGTTTGATACGATAACACCGCACGTGTAATAGAAAGCTCTCACAAGAGTTTTCCAGCTAATGGGTTCCACAAACCCATTCACGACTTCAGCTATCAACTCGGCACCGACTCGAGCGCGGCCAACTCTAGTTGGGTCTCGATTCATGCAAAATTCCCAATCGGAGCATGCATCTTTCAAACCCGGAAGTGGTGTATCACAGTGGTTGTTCCGATATTCAAGTGAGCACCTGGCGATTTCTTGCACGATGTCTGCGTATAAGTTTAGAGTCAGATAGAATCCTATCAACACTGAAAACGAGCATACCCATTGAGTACTCTGAGATCCGATGCTCCACATCACGCTGGACTGTAAGAATAAACTGCAGTACCAGGTAAAGGAAGACGAGAATCAATGAAAGGTTGAAGAAGAATTGCAAATAACTGCAAAAAAGGTTAGACGGTGATGCTTGGGATGAATCTACTGTCATTACCTACCCCAGGAGTATATATGGCGTGTCAGACTGAGGACCAGGCGGAGTCGGGATATTTAGAGTATAGTGGTTCGATGTATTTTGGGTAATTGGGGTAAGTTCTCTCGTACCGTCTTCGCTCTCGTCGCCACTATCAACCTCGTTGTCAGCCACGGGCTCTCTAGTACGTGAGAGCGCGAGCCGACTGCCGCGGGCCTTGTGGCGAGCTTTATAGACTCTACGCAAAGCCCCCGTCGCCACAGCTCGGTCACTGTCCTGCTTTTGGCTCCTCGGGTTTTTGGAGGGACTAACTTCAGTCATGTCAATATCTTTGGGTTCACCCTGCATTGAAGGAGGAGGAAACGCGGTGGCAGGGGAAAAGTCTTGTGGTGGTGCCCATGAGTAGGGCTCATTAGGTCGACGCGATGGAGTTGCAAATATAAATGGAATGTTTCGATTTGCACCGAAACCGAAAGGTGATGCGTTCGTGGGCGTAAAAGGCGTCAAATCATCGTGAGGTCCTACATAAGAAGTTCAGTCAGAGATAGTTGTCGAACCTTGATTGCTAAAAAGCGCACTTTTTCGAGGAGTACTGGGATTATCGTCAACCGCTTTCCAAGCAGGTGTCGTACTAGGTCGAGACGTGAATTGAAAGTCCATTGGAGCATCCGTCGACCTTGGAGAGCGAAACATGTTTGCGCTCATCGTGAAGAAGGGACAAAGACGAGGACTAGAATAGTCACCAGTGCACTGAGCAAAGTTGTGGTTACGCCTGCTGCATGTGTTTGTCAGCATTTACGCGTCAGGTCACGAGAGGGTGTTTTCGTCCACTCAGTCCACTGTGACTATGTTCCGCTCAGCCTTCTCATCGTCGTATCGACGTTTTAGTCCAATTTCTCGCTCATTTCATCCTTTAGCTGGACAATGGTCTACTCCTTCAAGCTCTGGTCTTGTTCCGATAGTCATTGAGCAGACCGTAGGTGCTATGCTACTTTTCATCCGCCTGCCTTTTCACGTGTAGACAGGGCAGAGGCGAGCGTTCCTACGATATTTTTTCGAGGTTACTACGAGAAAGAGTGATCATGCTCTACGGTCCAGTGAGCAGTTTGTGCTCAACATCAGGATAAGTCGTAATACTTCTGCAGATACGGGACACAGATTCAACTCTTGTCGTTGCACAAATGCTGTTTTTGGAAGCGGAGGACACCTCCAAACCCATCCACCTTTATATCAACTCTCCAGGAGGCAGTGTGACAGCTGGGCTAGCTATCTATGATACAGTATGTCTTTCATGCGTTACTGTGTGCTTGCTATTTTTCAACTGAGTAGATGCAGGTTGGCACCTTTTAAACTCCGGATTTCAATGATATTCAGGTTAAGGTTGATTAGTATGTTTCCTCGCCTATACATACCTACTGCATAGGTCAGGCCGCCAGCATGGGCTCCCTCCTGCTTTCTGCGGGCGCCCCGGGGAAAAGGCACTGCTTGCCCAATGCCAGTATCATGATACATCGTAAGCGGCCGCCCTGTATTTTTCAGGCCAGCTCTCAGATTCTTCAAAGAACCTTCTGGCGGAGCTTCTGGGCAAGCTTCTGACATCGCGATTCACGCAAAGGAGATTCTGCGTATCAGGGAAGTGTTGACAGGCATTTACCAAAAACATTGCGGAAAACCAGGGGAAAGCCTGGCTGCCGGATTGGACCGTTTTGGTGCGTATGCGTAGATCAGTTTGGTGCTGTGGCTGTGAGTAGTTAACATTTTAATTCTTGGCACAGAGAAAGCGCTGGAACGTGATTATTTCATGACATGTATGTTGTCCCCTCTTGATTTTGCCGACCTACATTGACTAGTGTCCACTCTCTGGATAGCTCAAGAAGCTCTTGATTTTGGTATTGTCGACGCGATCTTGGAGAAAAGTCCTAAATCGGAGTCTGGTAATCCTTAGTACAGACTGCAATGAAACATAAGTTTACAGCGATGTTCAGCCGCTGCAGGCCGCTTTCATGAGTTTTTCTGGGGCTTTCAATTGAGCTATGTAATTGAATCGTGTGCCTATAATGATCCCGGTGATGGGATCAAGCTCCACTGGATGAGACCTACACTGACCTACATACCTGATAGACTGGCTGGGGATTGGCCCACGAAACTTGTACGAGATCTATCTACTACCATTGGTTAAGTACGATCAGATCGTCCCTATGACCACCTTCCAGTGTACACCCATCAAATATTCAACACAAGTTGAAGTACTTGACAAGATAGTGCGAACTCACTTCCACTCCAGACCGTCGACTCTATGAGATAACCTAATGAGGGTGGGGATGAAGCAAGCTAGCCGGAACGGAGCGATCAAAGACATGTTTCCGCGTATCCGAGCTTAGCTTGGCGTCGTGGCAAACCGAAGCGAGCTGACACTGTAAGTACTACAGTACACCAGCTTGCATGCTGCATTTGCTCATACATTGTGCGTAGAAAAATGACAATAGTGCCTATCGATTCTTCGATTCTTCGAGGTAGAAAAACATACTACTGGAGCCAAGCCGACTATGATCTTCTCAATTATGGCAATATTTTATCTCGTCTTTCAATGAGAGTGAGACTTGCTCACAGCCCGAGCACAGCGCTAAAACCCTTCCCTATTATGTCCCTGGTTCGAGGCGAATGACTAAGTTATGAATATAGGAGATCATAGAGCTCGGCGCCCACTCAGACATTGCCCCCCTCTTTTTCGGACTACCATGCATTTGCTTCTGGTCTTCAGTCTCATATACTTGCTTGACAATTCGTGCCCTGCTGTTGCACGATACCAGAGGCGAGATGCACCTTCCTTGCAGCCACTCAACATACCAGTCAAGCTCGACCAGAATCGGTATTCAGTCGGTGTTGTAATGGTACGTAAATGTCATTCCATGCCTCATGATTCTTTTTGCAGACAATGCTGTAGGGCTCTAATCAGCAATCCTTCGACTTCGCTTTGTCCACCAGTACTGGCTACAGTGCGGTAGCAGGAACTGGATGTAATTCATGCAACGATGTTCCAAGGTTAGCAATCTTGATCTACTTTTTCCTAGCATACACGTCTGAAGGTCACTGTGTCCATTAGCTACAATGCCTCAGCTTCCTCTACTTCGCAGAACCTTCCCGGCTCACAGGGCGTTTCTTTCGTGCAAAGTAATGCAAGTGGGAACCTGATAAGGGAAAATTGTGGACTGACTCAGTCCAATGGATCTGCGTGGGCTTATCCTAATCAAACACGTATGTGTCCCAGAGTATCTCGAAGTTTTGGTGGACTTCTGAACACAATGATCCAGTGATAATGGCCAACCAGTCCACCGACCTGTTCACACCAGGGATCTCGGGCGTCATTGGACTAGGCAATAACGGTCAGTGTTGTCATTAGTAATGTCGTACGTCGCGACTTACTCTTATTATACACGTAGCACGAGGCGGAGATTTTTCCTCGACTGTGTATAGTGGCTGGCTTTCTAGACATCCGTCTAGATCTAATTTCACCTTTGGAATGGCTCTGAATACTCCGAATCAAGGATCCTCTTCAGATGGCGGCGTTCTTCACTGGCTAGCACCTGATCCCTCATTCTATCAAGGCGATGTCTCTTGGAAGACTCTATCCCCGTTCAATTCCTCTTCATCAGTGCAGTCTGACTGGTTCATTGACATGGACGGTTTCTGGTTCATGAGCGCAAACGGCCCCAATATATCTGAAACCGGAAGTCTTTTAACAGTTGTGGACCCTTACTATAGTACTATGACCTTTCCGCAATCTATATCGCGTGTAATTTGCGAGTCTCTTCTGTTTCTCTTTTACTACGGATATCTGATCAACATACATAGATGGAAATGTTAACGGCGCGTCTCTGTTGCCCGCAAACTCCTCAACCAATATTTGGACAGTCCCATGTAACACGCAGATGCGCCTCGCACTCACCTTTGGCTCGTTGTCTGTCACTTTAGACGAGAGCACACTGGTGGCGCAATCAGGGAATCTCTGTTTTGGGACAATCGAGCAATGGGCCGACCCAGATGTCGCAGAATATGTCTTGGGTTCTAGCGTCGTCTCTGCACTGTACATGTAAGTATCATAGTGCATGTTATTCCTCACTCGTCAATTGATACATGTTATACATTGCAGCATCTTCTCTATGTCTAGTTCAAACGGAACTATTGGGTTCGCTCAGCGAAAAAGTTCAAGCAGTGGTCTTTCTGGTGGTGCTATTGCAGGCATTGTGCTGGGAGCCCTTGCTTTTGTTATTGCATCAATTACTCTCGGTATACTGCTTTATCGAATATGCGCACGACGACGAAAGAGATCAACTCAGCAGAACGGCGATCGTCCTGAAACTCCACCTGCAGTGGTGCAAGCGCCGATGTCCCCGATGTCTGGCAGAAGTGATGAAAATGCTATTCTTTTGCCGTGGGGCGTCAGCTCTCTTCCCAGCTCGCCAGGTTCTCCTAGTTGGACCTTAACCTATAACGATACCGCATCCAATCATGAGGGTCAAGTGATAACTATTTCTCCCAGTTATACTCACCCAGATGGATCAGATGTGGAGACGCTCCCTCCGTATGTGGCAGGATCTCACAATGACAGCAGGCCAGTATCGGTACCTTTATCCCCTCCCAGAGATCGGAAGCGTCGAAGTCAACTGGCATGATAAATTTACTAGCACTTGCAGATCTTTTTTTCTATGAGGTCGGTTTATTGTAGTGACTTATCAGCACATTTTTAGCCTAATGTGAATGTTGTAGTGTTTTAATCAGTCAGGATGCTTAGTATTTTAAAATATGAGTACATCATCTCCTCAATCCGTTGTATATCGTATCATCCACCCAGTTCGTGCGAGACTGATGAGAAGGTTGGCCAGATGGCCGAGAATGTCTGTTTACTGGCGGTATGCGAATGTTGTACTGTTCTAATCAGTCAGACTACTTGGTTTTAAAATATGAGTACATCATCTCCTCAATCCATTGTATATCGTATCATCCACCCAGTTCGTGCGAGACTGACGAGAAGGTTGGCCAGATGGCCGGGAATGTCTATTTACTGGCGGTGCTTGCAATGTAGGAACGCTAGGGGTTACTGTTTCAACCATCGAATGAAGTCGGTGAAGTGAATTTACACTCACGAATTGGGAGCGCCTGCACCACTACCGAGTCGTTGATGGTGCATAGAAGGCCCAGGTGTTATGACCACAGGTACATTCGTGCGCTTCCGACGAAGTATACATCGGCGAATAGCTGTCATACGTTTAGCTTGTGCTCGAGGGAATGGGCCTTGAATACAAACCTTGGATGATTGCCCATAAAAGGAGAAGCAATACAATCCCAGCAACTACAGTTACTGGAATTGCTATTTGCAAGTTCGACGTGTACCATGCCTAAATTCGAGATGAGTTTATGTGGAAACACTGACAATATGTCTTACCTTTGCAGTGTCAAGTAAACTGCCACTCTGGCAATTTCCGGATGAGCAGGTGCCGCCATAACCTACATGGATTAGCAATGCAATAGGGAATATAAAACAGGCAAACAACGACGAACCACAAGGAGAGCCATTGATAAGCATCGTAGAAAGCACAACGCAGGAATTAGTATTATTTGGATCTTGACAAGTGATTTGACAAGTATTCTGGTGGCTTGGACAAGCGCTTGTGAGTCCCATGCTCGCGCCTACGGACTGACATTGCTGAGCAACAGAAGTGCATTGTCCGGAAGCGCAAGTTAATCCATTGCTACCACAAGACTGTCCATTCGGCGCGACTATGTCCGTCGGGCAGGACGAGGAATTGCCGGTGCACATCTCAGCGGGATCACAGACACTGTTCTTTGACGATCTACAAACTTGTGTAGAAGGTGCAAAGGAACACTATTGGACCATCAACTTCATGAATGAGAAAGCCATCACTATTCTACGAACACTGCGTGGTGCAACAAGGGCTTGAATCTGGATCGCATTGCGCACCATTCCGGAACTTGCAGGTTGTTGAATCGCAACATGAAGATGTAACATTACTTCCAGGGTCGCCTGAATGAGAATGAAGTTGAAGAAGTCGGATACATTTAGAGGATGCACTACGAGACTTACAATCCTCGCCCTCCTCAACAATCCCATTCCCACACTGTTGCAAAGAAATGACCTTGAGTGACGAGTCCGAAGGATCGACCAAACAGGATGTGTCAGTTTTACCACCAGAACTGCTACCACTCATGAGAGAACCTGTATAAAGGTAGTCAGAACTTATATTCATGAATGGGGTGAAGATGGGAGCTCACAGATATTTCCAACACTGCAAGGGCTGAAGTTCTTTTCCCCTGACTGTTAAGATATCAGAATGACGACTTAGTCGCTGTGAACACCAAGGTCATCGAATGGACTCACTTGAGCTACGGGGCTCATGATGAATTGCGCATTCGCGTCACAAGACGAGGTGGATAGAGGACAACAAGATGTAGTGGAATTGCATCCATCCGCACAGTCATGCTGAAACTCACTGGTCAGAGGACGAAGAGGACTGAAGTGAACGACCTACAATGGCGCCAAAGTTATGCCCTATTTCATGTGCGACGACCTGCCATTCGGTGAGGCCTGCAGTGGAGACCCCAGTCCCAGATGAAACGGATCCGGTGCTTCCGGATGCTGACTGCTGGCATCTGAGGCAAAGTAATTATGCGTGACATTAACGGGATTTTTTGAAGAGTACGAACAAGGTACCAAGCCAAGCAATCCCAACTTCGGTGCCAGTAGGGCATCCGCTCCTGCATGATTGTCAGACTACTAATTCATGATAGAGAGAAGATTAACAGACTTACATTAGATGCCATAGGCCAATACTATCGTTACCCTTCTGACCTCGCCATTGCGAGAACAGCGACAGTCTATCGTTCAAAGTTACGCTACTGCAATCAACGTTCCATGGTATGGAAGAGTCGGCAGTTGAAGGGCACCTGAAAAACCAAATATCAACTGAGAAATACAACCCAATTACAGGCTATGGTATGTACGTGGAATTCATGACTTGCAGCTCAACGATTCCAAGGCTCACATTGAAGGTGTTCTAAACTAATCGTTAGTACAGCGACGGAAGCTAACGCATTCGACTAGCCTTGTACAATGAACTCGCCGAATTCCAATCTGTCAAGATCTGGGAGGTGGCGTTTGAGGTTCCACCATAGTTTGACACGTATTTACAATCCGCAGCAACACCCATGTACAGCTGTGTCTTGTGAGCACTCAGGAAAAAAAGGCCAAGATATGGTATACGTACAAGCCTCTGAGAAGTCGGGCACCCGGCAGTGCTGCCAATACTTCCAGCAAAGTTGTAAAGGTACGCTATATTGAGCATCTCCGTATATTCGGGTAAATTCAATACCTACTTGGAAGATGAGCCACTTCCAGCCACGTCGTCTCGACGAAAAAGAGAGAAATTGCCAAAGGGACTGAATGATGTACCTTGAGGTGTAAAGGGCTTTTGCAAGACGGGATTTAGGAGAGGATCCGTATTGAAAGGCAGGTCATCATGTCCGCAAACGTGAGGTACGGAGGTAGCACCAATATGAGAAGGCTCGTCCTCGGGAGACATCAGATCGGAGTCTCGCCAAATGACCAACGAAGAATCAATCTCATCTACAGAATGAACAATGTCGGGATCAAGTTCATGTTTATTGCGCAGATAATTGTCTTTAGTCATGATATGATGGACTATGCCGTTGACAGAGAAAGCGCCCTCGAAAATGGGAGCTATACCCTGGTCCATGTCGCCTTGATGGTGTACCATTATACGGGCCCATCCAAGTTCCGACGGAGAGTAAGATGGTCGGGGCAAAACGCCCGCCGCATCTTCCCTTAATCTCGCAACGGAATCATCCCCATGAATGACCTCTCCCCAATACGCTTTGACCGTTTCGCGGAGCAAAGGTTTCGTATCTGAAACATATGGGCGTCCGTCCGAGTCGAGGGAATAGTATGTGATTCTTGCGGCAGGATGAACGAGGTGATCATTGGGGCGTAGGTGAAGAAAGTACGTTTCATCGAAAGCAGATATTATCAGACGAAAGGAATCGCTGTAGCGGAGTGTGTTTGAACGAGGAGTGAGTAGCTGATGCTTGTCGAATGCTGACACAGCGGAGGTATATCTTGGATGTTGATGTCGGGGTAGAATTTCAAGGGAAAGTGTAGAGGGGTGTGCAAATCTCTTCAGTCGGCCAGCAGGCTTGCTAGAAGCTGTGAATTTGTCGCTTCGTCAGAGGACGATCCCCGAGCGCTAGAACGACTGAAACCGAACTTGTACTTACCTGACGAAAGATCGACTACAAACAGCAGGAGCACGACGGCCAGCGCATAACATGTAGAGAAAGTAAACATCAAAGAAATGACCGCCTAGATGATGAAGGTCAGAAACAAGTTAGATGGAAAGGCAGGTCTCTAAAGCTTGGCTCTCGGGAGCCTGATTCAGCACAGGATATAAATGCCGCGCTGTTCAAGGGTCCACGATCGATAGACTGACGTGAAACATACCTGCGGTAAGTGAGAAATAGAAAAGGCAGAAAGGAAAGACCTGAAGAGAACCAAGTGCACAGGCCAGTGGACGTTTCCCTTGAAGAATCGTTCACTGCGACGCACTACCCCTCAGCGGCGGAATATACCAGTTTCCAGGCCGCTTGATCGAAATCGCTACAATTATGTAATCCATTTAATAGCGCAGC
The DNA here is from genome assembly GCA_028554645.1 of Omphalotus guepiniiformis. NCBI lineage: Eukaryota > Fungi > Basidiomycota > Agaricomycetes > Agaricales > Omphalotaceae > Omphalotus > Omphalotus guepiniiformis. The sequence continues at coordinate 9,428 of JAQOOI010000042.1, forward strand.
ATTCACGCTTAGATATAAAATTGTAAAGAAAGCCATGTTCTGACGGTGCCATGTAAATACAGTCTCGCTAGAATAATGGTACGTATCCAATACATAGTATGATCATCGTCACAAAGTCCTTCCAAGTCTCATCCAGAGAGGGGTTGGAACATTCAACTTCAACACAGAGGTGTATGGACTAGTACTGTCGGCTGAAAGTACGCTTGTTACCTTTGCGCTGTAAAAGAGGATCAGTGAGAGACTCGAGGGGGTAGCAGAAATTACACGTACGCCTTTACCTGCGCCTTTACCTGTACCCTTAGCTGCGGTGCCAGTGGCTGCGGTGGTGCCAGTGCTACCATTGGCCGTCTAAATATATGTTTCGATGAGTAAATTCAAGGCCTTAAAAGACGACGCCACGTACGTTGGACGCTGCATTGTTGTTGTTCCCTCCGTTAGCTGAGACGGAGAAATACACGCAATCATCAAGAGAGCCATGTTGTGCGACAGGGACAATCGCGGGCTGGTGGTTGGACGATGAATTGATCGAACACATTCTGTAGGCACCCGAGGGGAGACCATCAGTGACATCAGCGGTAACTACACCATTCTGCGCGGCCGTGTTAATTCCCTGTAGAGCGCAATGAGTTAAGTACGAAGATGATAATTTCGCGCTTCCACCTTGAAGAATGCAAACTTCTGCGGATCGGTTGGTGTGGTCTGTCCAAGCGAGTTCAGAGCTTCAACCACAACGTGACTATGCCCAATGATTTGGCCTTTGCTATTCAGCTGCTGTGGGGCGGCAAAATAGTTCTGTTGAGCATTGACAAAGTTGCCGGTCTCTATGTTGGTAATTGCCATCTTGATCGTGAATGCCTTGTTCGCAGCTATAGTCCCGCCGTTGGCGGGAAAGGTGAACTTGGCGGATGGCATATTACCAACGGCGGGAATCGCTCCAATAGGGGCAGGGTTGCATGATCCGGTTTGAATCTGCTTCCCATCTGAGTGATTATCAGTAAGAGAAGGTCAATGCGGCCAGAACTCTTTGCATACTGGTGATAGGCAGATTAGGGTAGGTCAAACAGAAATTGATGAAATTGTTTGTCGATGTCAGAGACGGGACCTGGCCTGATCATAATTCAAGCAAGTGACAAAATCAGAGGAACAGCAACTTACCCGCTTCCGGCTGGTCCTGACCATTGTTTGCGAATCCGGTGGCAATAACTTTAGAGTCCAATGCTACCAATGCAGTATGAGATAGGGTAACCAGAGTCATGAAAAAGCCGCATACTGAGAGACTTCTGAGGGTCGTTGTTGGTATTGCCATTATTGTTGGTTTTGGCGGCGTTCTGGGTATTCTGGCTTGCGTTCTTGTTCTGATTCCCACCGTTCTGAGATTTCTTTCCCCCACCAAAAGCACGACCGAAAGCGCGACCCACGACAAAGGAACCAGAATCAGAGATAGGTTCCGCCGATATCTGAGTTATGAGAGGCAGAACCACAAGAAAAGACGAAAGGCAAGGCAGAAACTTCATTGTGTCTATAGAGAGCAAAAGCTTCACAGAAGTCAGGAAGAAAGAACGTGGGGTGAAGTATAGACCAAGAGGCTCGCACTAGGGAGCAGAAGGGTAAGAAACGGGAATCGAGCACACAATCTGGACTCACGAAAGAAACAAAACCAGGCAGCACTGCTGCAATATGAACGAGGGAGGTGGCGGAAAGGGAGAACAGGCAAAGATTGAAAATCGTAAACGCAGAACCTCCTTTATACCGGAAGCCGAGCTCCGAGCAACACAAATATTTCAATAAAATGGAGCCTTTTCAAGCATGCTCATTATTGTACCCTAAAACGCAGTCGCCGATCGAAACCTCGATCTTCTTCATAATGTCTTGAAATTGTGATCGTAAAGCCAAAGAGTTGAACCTAGGTCTGAACAATCAGGAAAAAGGTCAAAACTTGGGCAGAGAAATGAAGAACTAGTTAGTTTTTGGGACTATCAGGAAGGGAATGCCAAGCTTTGAACCTAACGTGAATGGCGACCGTTGCAACTTGCTCTTTCGCGTACTCGTCAAAGCCAAGAGATTATCGAGAAAATTATTGGCGTTGCCTTCGCGTTGCCCTCGTCCGGTGGTTGTGGTACATAAACACGGTGTCTTGAAACAAGGTCGGCAGTATGTATACGCAGGATGCATATGCTCGATTGGAGAATACTCCTAAGCACGACTGCAGAATGACTTCTATGTCCATATCCTGACTCTTGTCATGTTGCCAGCACACGAGAGCGTTGATGGAAAGGAAAATGTCCCACCGGGCCCCGCAACTCTGCCGAGTCTGCGAAATCAGAAACTCGCTACATACGAGATATGGACGTCAGTGCCAAGTCTTAGCGAGGAGACTTGAGGGGAGTGACCGTCACCGATGATTAGTCATACCGTCACACGTTGGTGCCCGTCCTTCGTGACATACAAACGTTTTCGTTAATTGTCGACCATCATGAGCTCACAAGACAACGATCCTTTTTACCTCAGGCAAGTTCAACGGCTAGCTATAATCACTGTTGATACTCACATTCTCTGAATCGTTAGATACTAGTTCGTGAACTTCCAATAGGTTTTTACGCCCCATTTCATGATTTTGTTAGTACTGGCCATTCTGGGAAGCACGGGCACGAGTTTCTCGAGTTTGAGTACTCGCATGGGCGGTTGCGATACGCGAACAACTCGAATTATAGGAATGACAGTCTTATCCGGAAAGAAATGTGGGTGTAATTCTGGTTTTTGTCGGGAGACATAGCGGCTGACGAACTTCCAGTGTGGGTGGGCCCTTTGGTCGTGAAGGAGCTTAAGAGGATAATCGAGGCTAGTGAAATCACGAAGTAAGTTGTCGTGATATATGGATCTTTGTTTGTCTTTTCTTATTCTGTGCAGGGAAGATGACACGAACTGGCCCAAGAAGAACATTGTCGGGAAGCAAGAGTTGGAGATCCGTATTGGGAACGATCATATAGCGTTTGAGGTTTGACAATATATAGTTTGGGGTTCTGTGCGCGTCTCTGAATCAAGTTTTTGCAGACTGCGAAAATTGGATCTCTGATCGACATTCAGGATAGCGAGGACCCAGAAGGACTACGTGTGTTTTATTATCTGATTCAGGATTTGAGGGTATGCCGTGTGCTTGTTGAAAATAGTCTGCGTTACTTACGCCCTGCAGTGCCTGGTCTTTTCCCTCATCTCACTGCACTTCAAGATCAAGCCCATTTAAACGCAAGGTTCCCTGCGACAGAAAGGTGCTGCCTCGTGGATGTACTACGACATTGGCGGACGTCATTGCACGACTAGACTGTTCGACGTCGCCCTCATTCCGTCATTGCGTCAAGAAAACGTGTGTTCTACAATTTTAGGTGGGCCTCGGTCTTGACATGCGTACCATTGTGCGCTGTACTGACGACAGTCGTAGGTTGATAAAACTTCTTTGCTGTAAATAATGTATATGCTTCGAATCAGAACATCATTTCACTTGCTTCATATTGTGTTCGCGAGAATTTCGGCACTATTTCGATTGCTCACTTTACGCTCAAAAGGTATAGTGTAAAAGTATTATTGGCCAATGACATGTAATGTTTTGTGTATACCCACCTGTTCTAACGGCCAGATGAGATGCGGGTATTGTCTAGTAGATCATAGACGACATGTCAGAGCGAATACGGTTGTAATCGAGCAGACCCTCAATGCTTCCGACAGCAGCAAGAGCAAACTGAAAAAAATAATGAGTGATCAGAACTTGTATGTGTAAAACCGTACTCACGTCTTTGTCCCATAGGTAGGCTTTGGCAACACGCTTTATGTCGTCAACAGTGACGGCGTCGACGGCATTCTCAATCTGTGCAGGGGTCATTCTCTTTCCGCTGGTGACAATCTGTCTTCCAATATCCTCGGCAATAGCTGTAGATCCATCGAGAGAAAGTAATAGACCGGCCTTGAGCTGACTCTTGGCACGCTCAACTTCGCCTTCAGTGGGAGCAATGCTCATTCGCGCCCATTCCTTGAGAGTGAAGTGCATGACATCGTCGAGATTCACGAGGTTCTCTGAGACGAGATAAATACCCCATAGACCGGTGTCAGAATATGAGGTAGAGAAGGACATGAAAGAGTTGGCGAGATTGTTGGAAGAGATGATGTGAGAAAGACGGGAGGAGAGAAGGGGAGAAGCGCCAAGAGAACGGTCCCAGTTGCCAAAGATGGACTGCATGACCATCATGGGGAAGTAGTCGGGAGAGGACCAGCCGACACCTTCGACGGCGATGGCAATGTTGGCTGTAGGGATATCGTCGTCACGGACACGGACCTCGGAGCCAACAAAGGTGGGTTTGCGGTCCACGGAGAGACGGCCGAGAGGGAGGGGGTTGGAGGAAACGGGTAGAGAGGAAAAGTGCTTCTCTGCAAGCTTGACAAGCGAAGAGTGGTCGACACCACCAGTACCGACAAGGACCATGCGGTCTGCAGTGTAGTTGGTTTTGATGTAGGAAGCAAGGTCGTCACGCTGGATAGAAAGGATGTTCTTCTTGGGACCGAGGATGGTACGGCCTAGAGGCTGACCCTGGAAAGCGACTGAGTGAAGGTGGTCAAAAACGACTTCCTCTAGCTGCTTGTCGACCTCTTGCTGTTCACGAAGAATAACATCTCGCTCGCGCTCAATGGCACCTGCCTCGAGCTTGGAGTTCTGGAGAATGTCACTGATGATGTCAACGGCTGCGGGGACGTCCTTGGAAAAACTCTTTGCGTAGTAGACGGTCTGCTCGCGAGAGGTGTAGGCGTTAAGATGTGCGCCAATGTTTTCAACCTCCAGCTCCAGAGCGTGCTGGGAGCGACGACCAGTACCCTTGAAAGCCATGTGCTCGAGAAAGTGGGCGGTACCGTTTGTCTTGTCTGTCTCTGCACGAGAACCAGCATCGATCCAAACACCAACGGTAGCTGTCTGAGTTGAAGGATGGGACTCTGTAGCTACGGTAAGGCCATTGGAAAGAGTGGAAATTTCAGTCAAGGGGCCGAGGTTTGTAGCAGTAGCAAACGACCGAATTGACCGCTAAATAACTGTTAATAAAATCTGAGTACATTTACACTAACTGTTGGCTCACTGGACTGCGCGCAGCGCTTCTGAGGACGCGACTGAGCATCGTAGAAGAGAGAGAGAGAAAGCAAAGACGTTGTGCAAAGTTGTTTTCGCCGTGAACTTCCGATTGTATTACAAATCAATAATGATAGGGTTAAGGTTTATTGAACTAGACTATTTTAACAACTCTTCTCTGTCCAAAACAGACTTTTCGAGCTTGATGAGAATTGTAGTGCGTAAAGGGTACTGGGAATTGGGGGTATGATGTGCGGTAACACGAGCAGGCTGAATTGGGTCAGAAATAGAAAGAGAGGGAGTAAAAAAGAAGGGACTAACAAAGCCTAGACCATCCAGGACGGCTTCGACTATGCCGGCGGTAAAGGAAGAGCAACTGAGCTGGGAGAGGTCGCGAGGGACAGAGATGTGACGTTCAATGATGGGGTCGTTGTCTATGATCATGTCTAGATAGAGAATGAGAAAAATTGAGAGAGATGAATGGAGGATAATAGACTCACACTCGTCGCCGTTCTCTACACTCTTTTCGATAGCATCGGCTGGCCTGCCGAAGACAGCACGCCAGACCTGGGTGTGTATTGACATGAGTGCAGGCAATAAACGAGTCTCTCGCTTGGGAGCCTTTGAAGAAGACTCTGCACGATACACGGAGAGCTCAAGGACACGAGTGCCTATACGATAGCCGAGGGTATTGAGCCTGAAAAGAGATGAGAAAAAGAGCAAAAAAAGAGAGAAAAAAAGAGAAACCTTCTCTCGAGATCATTGATACCACTAACCCTGCTTTGAGAATACTGCACAAGCTGCGAAAAAAGAAAAGAAAAAGCAGAGGCAGAGACCTCCTGGAGACGAGACTTGTTGAGATTGCGATCGTAAATGGACATGGAGCAAGAGAGTCGAGAACATGACGTCATTTCCTGAGGGGAGTATTTGTTCCTGCCCTTTCGACTCCTTTTCCCCCCAAAAGCCAGCAAAGTCAGCATGGATTTCTTTTCAAACAGACCAGATCCGCCTGACAGCACTGATAACACGCATACATTCGCAAAGGCCGTCCTCGACAGATCTGTTTCGAATCCCCTCTTCACCCCCGCCGCTCTCAATCCTCCCACAACCACCGCCAGTCCCATTCCTCTCGTTCCTTCTGCTGCTTTTCCTTCTCTCGACCCAGACAAGCTTCAAGAGCTTCTTTCTTCTCCAGGTGTTCTTTGTATCGATATTAGACCACATGCTGCATACACCTTGGCTCGTATTCCCAATGCCCTCTCCCTCTCCGTACCTTCCACTCTTTTGAAGCGTCCCCTTTTTTCTCTCGAACGTCTTCTTCAGATGTTGCCTTCACCTGCTGCCCGAAATCGCTTTTCTCAGTGGAAAAAAGCTACCACGATCGTCGTTTATGACGTAGATTCAGCTGGCTCTTCAGCTGGTCCTCTCCCAGAGGGAAACAACATTCTCGGTCTCTTGCGCAAATTCGCTACAGACTCTTCCGGTGGGACTACCTATTCAGGTCAGCTTTTCTGGCTCAAGGGCGGCTTCCAGAGAGTCTGGAGAGAAAAGAGGTCTCTCGTCGATGTAGGTGACCCAGAGACTGAACTCGAGGACGACGATCCTGCTTTATCTCTTGCTCCTTCTGCTCCTTCTGCTCCCGCTCTTCGTCCTCAGCACCTCTCAATCACGGCCTTTGGATCAACTTCCACCACCGTCTCTCTTCCAAGGAAATTGCCCACATCCACACTCAGCGCTTCCAGGGGAAATGCGCTCTCGCTCCATAACCAGACTCCTACAACTCCCCCTTTGCCTGTCAATCCCTTTTTTGACACCATCAGGCAGAACGTTGAGCTGTCTCATGTGAGTCGTCCGACTCTTCTGTTACCCCCTTCTCTCCTTGTTGATCTCCTCTTTAGGGTGTCACTGAGCGAATCCCTCTTCGGCTTCCCAAACGCGTCCGACACCGTCTCAACGAGCTGCCTTTTGACTGGCTAAAGGAGATTGGCAGGCGCTCAGATCTCAAATGTGATGATTCTGATGATCCTGATGTTACCATCGTTTCTAAACGAGTCGATCCCACACCCTCTCGCGCTCGTCCGATCACGCCTCCAGATCCTGCCCTCGTCGATGCGGGTATGGAAGCTCTAGCTATGCAGTTTTACAGAATCGAGCTCGCCGAGCAGCGACGCTTGATCGGCGTCATGCAGCACCATTCCAAAGAGAGCGATGGTCCTGCTTTGAGGAAGAATACTTCCAATTCGGAAAGCACCTCGTCCAGAGACAGCCTGGAGGATGACGATGGCGATGTTCAAATGCGTGGTTCCACCTCTCCCAAGAGCCCAGGATCCTCAACACTTTGGAAGAACGAGAAAGAGGACGGAAAGAAGAAGAAGCAGAAGAAGAAGCAGAAGAAGGCGACGTCCTCTCCTCAAGAAGACAAACAATTTTTCGGAAACCTTGGTGGCTCCAAAAAGTTAGACACTCGTCCCTTCCCATACAGTATTACCGCTGGGGTGGAAAAGGGCGCAAAGAACCGGTAGGTATCAGAACGTTTTGTTGCAACGTGCCCCTACTCATCGTGCATTAGCTATCGTCACATTTGGCCGTTTGAACACGCCCGGGTCAGATTGCATCAAAGGAGATCTCCGCCTGCTTCTTCTTATCCTCCGTTTTTCGCGTCAGCATCCACCTCTTCGTTACCTCTGTCGTCGACGGCTGCCTCCAACTCTTTCCATCTGCACTTGCCGTTCTCGATCCGACCCCCTTCAGGCGCACTGACGGGGCCGATTTCATCTTTCCCGCTCATGAGGTCTTTCTCTGCCAGTCCAAGAGGACGAAACAAACCCACTGGTTTGGGATTGACGGCCAAACCTTCCTTCACGTTTGGAGCTTCGAGCTCTTTTACTCAGATGCAGCAGCGCGCTGGGCCCGGGTCTGGATCGGGAGGTGAGGAGACGACCGAGAGTGAACAGGAACACGAAGATGTGCACGGCTCCGGCACAGAGCATGACGACTATGTCAATGCATCCTACGTCCAGCCTCTCTGTACGCGCAAGAGGTATATTGCCACGCAAGGCCCGTTGGAAGCTACCTTTACTGATTTCTGGACGTGAGCTAATCCCTCTATCAATATGGTAGCCCGCAACTAATTGTCTTGGTAGGCTTGTGTATCAACAAAATGTGCATGTCATTGTCATGCTCACGCGGGAAATTGAAGGGTCTATGATCAAATGCGGCCCGTACTGGAAGGGTGAAGTGTTTGGCCCTCTCCGTCTCCGACTTTCCCATGTAGAAGGTCGAGAGGAAGAGGGCAGAGACGATTCCGTCAAAAAGGATGCTGGAGGGTTTTTCAATCTTCAGGATTCTCAACCTGATCCGAAATCTGCAGATTCGATCATTAAGAGAGTTTTTCACCTCTCGCACACCTCTTACCCTCACCTGCCGCCGAGAAAAGTCGTGCAGCTACAGTACCTGGGTTGGCCCGACATGAACGTCCCTGATGACCCTCGCGGAGTGCTCACGTTGATTCAAGAGGTGGACCGCGCTGTGGAGGATGCCACGTTTTTGGACGGCGAGGTCGAATACGACGAACAGGCGCTCAATACTCCCTCCGGACGTTCCAAACTACCTCGGTCGGCTTCGGACGAGGCACTTGATCGCAACACAGGTATTGCAAAGCATGCGCTCGGGCGCAAACATGCTCCAGTCTTGCTGCATTGCTCTGCTGGTGTTGGTAGGACTGGAGGATTTATCGCTATAGATGCCGTCTTGGATGGGATCAGGAGAGAGGTGAGGAAGAATGTGGAGAATATGCGTGCGGATGTGCCCGCCACGCCGATGGAGGTTGATCTTCCAAAAGATGTTGATGGTGCTTTTGGACCTTTCAAGACGATAGCCATAGCTACCAAGCACAGCGGTGATATATTGCATGTTCCCGTACACAACGGCTCTTCGAATAGTCGTTCGGTAAGCGACGTTTCTGATTTGCGTAAGACCACCGTTGGACCTCAAGCTGATGATATTACTACCCCTCCTGCTCGTGTATCTCCAACGCAGGTTCTGACGAAATCTGCAGTGGAAGAGCCTGCTTTACGATCGCCAGTGCACAATGCTGCTAGCAAGAGATTGAAGGAGGAGGCGTCGACGAGGATGTGGGCAGAGGATGTCTCGGATCAAACTGGTCATCATGGAAGAGCAAAACGTGTCGAGCAGGCGAGGAGAGAATCGCATTCCCAGTCACGACTGAGTGAGCTGGATCACGTTCCGCAGCTAAAGGACGCATCTTCCGGTACTGGTGACGATAATTGGAGCTCACATGCAGATTGCGAATCGACTCACAGCCGACCTATCGTCTCCCCTCCTTACGAGTTTCCTTCCTCAGTCGAAGAGTCGACGTCCAATTCAGGCGACTCGTTTGGGTTTAAGCACCATCTGTCCAAGCATAGCGGTTTACCTCTGTCTTCATCATCAGGTACTTCCCTGTCTTCCTTGCGATCGGCTACCAAACATCTCAAGTCGGCGCATCGCGATGAATCAAGGTTGCGAACATGGTCTGCACCACTGTCTGGCCACGATGTTATACTAAGTTCTGGGGTTTCGAGTGGGGGTGACAAGGGTGTGACCAGCGACATGGAGATTTCGCGTCCTGCCAGCAGTGCTAAAGGTGAAGCTCGTACATTGCAGGATTCGCCCTCACCTCTTGGCACAAGTGGCGATCGCGGCACACCCTCGGCACCTGGCTTATTGTCTCCTTCCAGATCTCTTTCCCCCAGTGGCACGGGCAGCGGTGGTAGCAGTAGCATAGACAGGTTATCAGCACCACCTTCTGGCGATGATGGTTCAAACGCGGACAAGTCTAGTTCCAACTCCGGCTCTGGTTCAGTGCCACAATCTAGCTCTGCATCTGATCTTATGTCAGTATCCGCACCGATCGCTGCAATTGCGGCAGCGCCCAGAGCTGTCGTACAGGTATCTTACGACCAACCTCTTTCCGTGGCAAAATCGCTGTCGATGCCCACTGCCAATTCGACTATGATCAGTGGTCATCGGTTGCAACCACTTGACATGAAGAATGTTGGTAAGACTCCCCGAGCTTCTTTCGACTATGCGCAGCCTCGCACGCTTCATGGAGACCAGTCACCCAAGTCACTGAGTGACTACGAGGAGCCGCTATGGGAAGTACTGCAGGATATGCGTGAGCAGAGAATGAGCCTCTGTCAGAGTTTGCGGCAATATGTGTTCGTCCACGCAGCGGTTATCGAGGGCGCGTTGATGGTTATGGATGAGGAGTGGGAAAGGGTCAAGGTCGGATCGACAACTTCAGCCAAGGCAGAACCTCCTACTAGTTGTGTCATGCACTTGCACAAAAATTCAGGCTCCTCTATTCCCACTATCACTACTTCAACTGCTAGCACTACGGGAAAACGAGTGGCGAGCCCTACCGAACTTCCGAAAGAGGATAAGAAGGGAGGGCGGCTGCTGTTCAAGAAGCCGAGTCTGAAGCGAAAGGGTGGGGGTAGTTCTGATGAGTCTTTAGATAGTCCGGCGAAATCGAAGGAAGATTTGGATACTAATGCGACTTTGTTTCATCCACCCCCAGTATCTATGTCGTAGTGAGGAGACTCTAGAAGTAGTTGTACTTAATATTCTTTTGACATTGTATGCACTGTATTATAGATTGGTTTTTTCCTTGCGGTATGTTAGCTCAAGTCTCAATAGATGTAAGTTCAATCGCTTGTGATCTTTTAGCCCGAATCATCACCCCGGTAGATCATATATTGAAACAGCTAACACATCGTGTATGTGCGCCGTGTACATACAAATAAAGGGAAAACATGGGAGGGTGGATAACAAGATTTTTATCCTTCATACAATAAGAGTGAGTCTAATAAGTAGTCTGTAAGAAATACAACACACCTGCAGGAGGACAAGGAGTGGTGAGACTCCTGTCTTACAGTTCATCTGCCTATCTACATAAATAAAATATAGAATGGTATCAATTTTGAGCAGTCGTTGTCAAAGAGCCATGTAAGTCTGAGAGATCTTGCCTTGGTTGATTAATATTGTGCTCAATTCCCAACAGACTCTCTTCATCAGATGGAAGTGTAGTGGGACATTGTCATAGCCAGTCAATAGCGCAAACTGCTTGAACTGAACAATAAATGAAGCAAATGTTTCCACTCCAGTCTGGAATAGACTCATGAGCGTAGCCTGAGCATTGAGATGCTCGCTCTTCATTTCAAATATAGTGCCAAAAGTCTGCAATGATTCAGAGTTGGTACCTGTTTGCCTCACATTATTAGAACCTCAAGGTTCTGATGGTACTGTTGCACCGTGTCTGTGAGATATGATAGTGCTAGCACAATCTTTGAACTGTCTGAGGCATAAAGATTTGGCTTGGCACATAGAATCATCATTAACTGCATGACAGTCACCATTTTGTCCTGTCTGTATCAGTGAATAGCACTGGTTTGCACAATTCAAGTTTCAACTCTTGTTGACTATTGCAATGTAACTGATCCTGAGCAGGATATCAACTATTTGCTGTTACTTTGAGCTGGAGGGCCTTGAAAACCAAATGAAAATTGATTTGGTGGAGGCAGGAGTTCCGCAGGTGGCAAAAACCCTCCATTGCCTGCTGAAGGTCTAATACACAGTGATTTTGAGTCCGAGATAGGGTGAGAGAGAGTGTGAGGGAGCAGAGCTAAAAGACAAAGGTTATAACCTCAGTGATAGTTGAACACTATTATATTATATGTATATACCTAAAAGACAAAGGTTATACTATAAATAAAGAATGAGTAAGAGATATAGAAAGAGAATGAAAAGACAACTTACACCTCAGTGATAGTTGAACACTGAGGTGTTGAGACATGTGTGACTACAATGTAACGAAGGTGTGATGTGTGTGACTACCTAGCCGGTATGCTCGTTCATACAACACTCCCCCTCGAGTGAACAGCTAGTCGCGTTTACCAGTTAATGAAGTCCAAGCATAGAATGAAAACAAGTGAATTTAAAATGCGAAAGAGATTTTGTAAAAGTATCAGCAATCATAAGAGAAGTAGGAACATAAGAAAGAGAAATATGACCTTGAGAAATGGTCTGGCAAATCCAATGAAAATGAATGTCAATATGCTTTGTACGAGCATGAAAAGTAGAGTCTTTAGATAAACAAATTGCACCCTGATTATCACAGTACAAGTCAAAAGGACCTTGATCTGCATCAGGCAAAATAGGACAAAGTTCCTCCAACGGCTTATTGATCCAAATCGCTTCCTTTGCAGCATGTGTGAGAGCAACATATTCCGATTTGGTACTTGAGAGAGTAATGATTGGTTGTTTCTTGGTGCTCCAGGAGACAACACCACAACCAATGAAGTAGGCGAATCTGGAAATGGAATGACAATGAGTCTGTGAAGCCCAATCAGCATCAGAGTAACCAGCCATATATAGCTGATCTCCTCCTAGCTCAAGCTTCAGGACCCTAGTCCCTTTAAGGTACCTGAAAACGCATTGTACTGCCCTGAGATGTGTGATACAGGGATCCTCAAGATACTGAGAAAGTGTATTCACGGCAAAAGTGATGTTAGGACGGGTCATGATGCTGGCGTACATGAGGAAACCAACTGCTTCCCTGTACAGAGACTTCTCTGCAGGTGTAAGAGACTGTGGTGATACATGATCAACACCAGGTCCATGGGGGTATCAGCAATACAAGCATCCTGCAAGCCCATGTGCTCGATAATCTGATCGATATAGACATGCTGATCCAGATAGACTTTACGCTTTTCACAGTCATGAGTAGCACTCATACCGAGATACCAGCTGAATGATCCAAGATCAACAAGTTCAAAGAACCCATTTAGCTGTTGTTTTGCACGAGCGTTCGTCTCCTTGGAATCAGCCAGGTATGCTGTTAAATAGTGGAAAATAAAAATCTTGACAATAGCACCCCTAGACCCATTGATACATATCAAACTGAAGCAGATTAGGCTGTTTTACATCATATCAGATGCTCTTGTGCACTATTGTCACCCACTCAGATGCTCTTGCACGCTATTGTTACTCACTCAGATGCTCTCATGTGCTATCGTCACTCACTCAGTTGCTCTTGCACGCTATCGTCACTCACTCAGATGTGCTATCGTCACTCACTCAGGTGTGCTATTGTCACTCACCTAGTTGCTCTCATGTGCCATTGCCAGTGAGCAATCTAAGCAAGTAATATGTAAAGGAGTGTAGTGAAATCAGTCACAAACTATTAGGATGCTATAAGCTAAATCAGTTCAAGTAACATGTAAAGAAGTGTAGTATAATCAGACACATACTGTTATGATACTGTGAACCAAATCAGAGCAATCAGAGCAAGCAATACTTGAATGAGTTGTTACCTTTCTAATCATCAGGTGTGGTCATGTCACTTAATGAGGCTTTCTTTCTGGAATGTTTTAAACCTTTAGATGGCAGCAACTCCACACATTGATTACCCAATAGTGTTAGGATGTGGCAACTTAACAACTGAACTGCTTAAACAAGGCTAGGAAGTAATGCAGATCCTAACATAGTTGCCTTTTAGTCTAGTTTGTGGAGCACTCAGTCTTTCTAGTCACTAGTGCACTTTATAACAAATAGTAATGTGAAAATCTACTCATCTTTATTGGAATCATTATCCCACTTCTGGTTTTGTACATATTACTTGCTCTGATTGACCTTTAGCCATAATAGTTCTTTTCAGTTGAACTACATCCATTTATGTATCACTTGCTCTGATTGCTCTGATCTAGCATATAGCATTATATTTAATCTCTGATGTTACTACACTCATTTATATATTGCCTGCTCTGGTTGCTCTGATTTGGCTTATAGTATCATAACAGTATGTGTCTAGTTGTACTACACTCCTTTACATATACTTGAACTGATTTAGCTTATAGCATCCTAATAGTTTGTGACTGATTTCACTACACTCCTTTACATATTACTTGCTTAGATTGCTCTGATTTAGCTGATAGCACTAATTTCACTCCACTCCTTTACATATTACTTGCTTAGATTGCTCACTGGCAATGGCACATGAGAGCAACTAGGTGAGTGACAATAGCACACCTGAGTGAGTGACGATAGCACATCTGAGTGAGTGACGATAGCGTGCAAGAGCAACTGAGTGAGTGACAATAGCATGCGAGAGCAACTGAGTGAGTGACAATAGTGCACGAGAGCATCTGAGTGAGTGACAATAGCACACAAGAGCATCTGATATGATGTAAAACACCTAATCTGCTTCAGTTTGATATGTATCAATAGGTCTAGGGGTGCTATTGTCAAGATTTTTATTTTCCACTATTTAACAGCATAGCCAGGAATACAAAATTGTCAGTTGCGCTAGCAATGATGCTCCATGTCGTACCGTCCAGCTTGTAGTACACCGCCTCATCAGCCTGGCTCTTGACATAACCCATTTCACCACAAATCTTCTCCTCCTTCACCTGAGTCCACTCATGAGCACCTTGCTTTGTACCGTACAAGGATTTCTTGAGTCAGCAGACTATCTGCTTTCCTCACAAATGATTGGGGATCTTCTTGAACTGCTCGTAGTGAGGTAGCAGCTCCACGTAGATCTGAACATCCGGTGGTAATGTCCCATAGAGATATGCGTTTTTCACATCTCCATGGTCAATCTCAGCACCAAGACTGGCACCGATGGCGAGGAGTGTACAGAGAGTCGAACAGCAAACAGTTGGAGCAAATGTATCGGTGTAGTCCACTCCAAATTTTTGGGTGAAACCCTTCGCTACCACTCAAGCCTTGTACTTGGCGATATTTCCGTCCGCATCCCGCTTTCGTCGGAGAACGTAGTGAGACTTAACAAGGTTGACACCATGAGGCATCTCGACAAGGTCCCACATGTCCAGTTTCTCGATCTGGTCAAGTTCAGCTTGAACCGCCTTCTTCCAGAATTGCGATTCTGGACTGCGTAGCGCTTCCTCAATGCTAGGTTCATCCTCAATAGCAGCCATGGCTTCACCTCCGAAACCATCCAGAAAAGCTTCCTCAAACTGGACTCCCCCTAGTTCCAGGATGCCATCTTTATCTGCTAACCCAGCATACTGAGCTTCATTGGTGTGAGGTCGAATGTGGTGAGGTCTGATGTTCATGTTGTTCATCATCCTCCAACCACCAGGTGGAAGGTTAGGAGCAGTGGCCTGCCTTGGACGTTCATGATGAGCTAGTTTCTCTGGTACAGGCGCAGGTTCAGGTTCGGGATCTGGTGCAGGAGTAGAAGTCAGTTTGGGTGTAGTGGGTAGCGATTCAGATTCTGGCGATTGAGAAGGTGGAATATTGTCCTCGACATTGGAAACGGTTGAATTGCAATCTGAGAAATCAGGTAAGTCGGTCTCCCCCTCAATCTGAATGGTCCCAGGCTCATAAGCCTTGTCCCGATAATAGCAGCGAAATGAGCACTCTAAGACGTAGGAACTCGTCTAGACTCAAAGACAGACACAGACAGACAGACACAGACAGACAGACACAGACAGACAGACACAGACAGACAGACAGACAGACAGACAGTTCAAACACAACAGATGTTCAGATATTTAGCACTCTATTAAAGCACTGCAATTCCTAATAGTCTGCCTCTACCAGCTTGAAGAACCGGGGCCTGACGTTCACAATCAAGAGGCCTTCTGTGATTTAACACTCTAGAAGATACGTAAAGTTCTCCAATTTGGTGGGCAGTCATAACCTGGGGTGCTCAACCCTATACGTGACAGTATAAGTACTCTACTGCTTGTAAGTATTTCATAAATAGATAGAAAACTAAGTGGAGTAAGTAAAAGAAACAGAGAGATAAAATTGAGTATAAAATGGATATAAACAGAAACAATATGACTAAGTTGAGTAAGTAGGCACGTCTAGAGAGTAATTATGTGCAGTTCTTGGGTATATATGTGTAAGTATTATGTTTTAGTGATGTTTTTGGTACATCTAGACCCTTCTTATCATGCACTTGAGCCATTCTAAATGAACTACTCCTATCCATTTTGTTATTATTCATCTTCGTAACTGTTTTACAGTGTACTTATAGGGGCGCCGAGGGCATTTTCCAGTCATTTATCCCGTTGGGCTTCCGTATATTCTCCTATTTCGACATCTAGACCCCATAGCACCTCATAGATATGCAAATATCCAGCGCTCAAAGGCCAATTCTGTCATTACTTTACTAACAAGTCATTATACAGTCATTGAGACCGATCATTTTCATAGCTTTGACCATCTGGTATCTCGGAACGGAATTGTTGATCATATATTTCCGATCATAAAGTGTTATCTCCAGTATATCATCAATCTGCAGTTTCTAGGAGATCAGCTAAAATCGAACAAACCATTTTGATGGCTCAGAGATACTTCTAGCTTTGTCCTTTCAACGTTATTCAGGCTCATGAGGCTATTATGCCAGTGTGTGTGGTTTCTTCCTCCCTAAGTCCTGTGGATTACACAGATACTTCCAGACGAAGGGCTCTTTGCCAGGCAGGATGGATCTGACCATACTGTACAGTCTCGCAGCAGGTAGTTACTTTGTCGAAGGTCTAGAGGCATATCAGCTATAAGGTCTTGATACATACTCGTACATCGTAGTCCTTTCACTTCGAGCCTTTAACTATTCTTGTTCTATGTTCTAGCTAGCACTATAGGACATAGTCTAGCCCTTTATTCCCATCATATTCACAGTAGAAATCGTTCAATTTCAGGCATTTCAGGTGTGTATGCATTTTCAGCACAACACCAATTGAAGACAACATTCCGCTCCACGCTAACCTGCCTTCAATTCTCCCAATAAATCCAATAAGCCTTAGATGCCTTGTCAAAACCCACAAAACACCCCTCTGTAGCTCTAGCATCCAGCTTCCCAGCCTCAAGATCCTTCACCCATGCTTTTGCTCCCCATTCCGTCACTTTTGCCCAATCCGGTTTTAAACTGGTAGCAACCTCGACTGGTGTCCTGTTGTCCTTCAGACCACGATGATGGAGGCAATCCTTGACCCAAAAGGCATGATTAATAGCCTCTGCCCATAGGTTACGAGGTAGCTTTGCATGTAGAAGGATTGCTCAGGCCATATCCAGAAACGTTTGGTTGATACGCTCGGAACCGCCATTGGATTGTGGTGAATCATGAGTGATGAGGTGACGAATGGTACCCTGTGCAGCTAGATGGTCATCAAATTCCTTGGACATGAACTCGCCTCCACAATCAGCTCCAAAGATCTGGATATGCGCATTGAATTGAGTCTTCAGCTATGCTTCAAACTCCTTGTATTTCTGAAATGCTTCCGATTTGTGGGCCATGAAATAAACGCGAGATTGTTGGGAGTACTTATCATGGAATGGAATGAAGTATTGATGTTCCACCAAGAGATTTGACAGGTGCGGGTCCCCAAATGTCAGCTGTCACCTTTCCGCCAATGACCGGTTGAGACGATTCCTCCTCACTCTTCTTCGGGAATGGGTATCAGGTGGCCTTTCCCTTAATGCAGTCCTCACAGAACTCCTGCTTCAAATCTGCATCCAGCTTAATGCTAGAAATCATCCCGTTCTTTACTATATACTCTAGGTCATTGTAGTTGATGTGGCCTAAGAGGCAGTGAGCTTTGATTCTGGTGAGAGTGGTGATGTTGACGGAAGTATCAGCGGAATGAGCATGATGAGAAGAAGATGATATGTGATAAAGATTCCGGATCAGGGGAATACAAGCGACAACCTTGCCGCTAGGCAGTTGAATAACGCAAATACCATTATGGATGATGAGCTTGCAACCAGCACAATCCAGGCAGCTAACCGAGACGAGGGTGTAGACCATCTGAGGACAGTAAAAGACATTCTTGAGGGTAACCTTGGTTGGCTTCTGACCTGGTCCCATTGGAAAGAAAGTCTCCATGTCTCCCTTACCAACAGCGCTGAAGGACTGTCCATCTGCGGCTGTAATTGGTTCAGGTGAGATATTAACATAGTTGATGATTTGATTACGATCAGGGGTAAAATGGCTGCTAGCACCACAATCAATGATCTTGTCCCGGTCTACTTGAACGGCAGCATTTGCCTTGTGATACTCCTTGAAGTCGAAGGTTACAAAGTGTCCGGTCGCATTCTCGAAAATGTTTGCAGCCAGTAAAGTGATTCCAGCATCGCTTCGCTCCTCCTGTGCAGCTATGTTCACACCCTTGGTCGCCTTCTGCTTCTCCTTGGGTAATGGTTTGAACCAGTCCAGTGCACGGCTATGTGCTCCGCCTCCTTCAGCCCAGCAGTCCTTCTCGACATTAATAGCAGCGAAATGAGCACTCTAAGACGTAGGAACTCGTCTAAAACTCAAAGGTTGCCTTGTAAAAGCGAGTGTAGTCTGGCGTTGGCAAAGATTCTGCACGCAGAAAACTGACTAAATTCGAGCTAGACTGTTGGAAAGACTAACTGAACTGAAAGATCACCGTCTAGACCCTTCGACGAGTACCAGAAACAGCAAAACAGACAGACACAGACAGACAGACACAGACAGACAGACACAGACAGACAGACACAGACAGACAGACACAGACAGACAGACACAGACAGACAGACACAGACAGACAGACAGACAGACAGACAGTTCAAACACAACAGATGTTCAGATATTTAGCACTCTATCAAAGCACTGCAATTCCTAATAGTCTGCCTCTACCAGCTCGAAGAACCGGGGCCTGACGTTCACAATCAAGAGGCCTTCTGTGATTTAACGCTCTAGAAGATACGTAAAGTTCTCCAATTTGGCGGGCAGTCGTAACCTGGGGCGCTCGACCCTATACATGACAGTATATGTACTCTACTGCTTGTAAGTATTTCATAAATAGATAGAAAACTGAGTGGAGTAATTAAAAGGAACAGAGGGATAACATCGAGTATAAAATGGATATAAACAGAAACAATATGACTGAGTTGGGTAAGTAGGCACATCTAGAGGGTAATTATGTGCAGTTCTTGGGCATATATGTGTAAGTATTATGTTTTAGTGATGTTTTTGGTACATCTAGACCCTTCTTATCATGCGCTCGAGCCATTCTAAACGAACTACTCCTATGCATTTCGTTATTATTCATCTTCGTAACTGTTTTACAGTGTACTTATAGGGGCACCGAGGGCAGTTTCTAGTTATTTATCCCGTCGGGCTTCCGTATTTTCTCCTATTTCAACATCTAGACCCCATAGCACCTCGTAGATATACCAATATCCAGCGCTCAAAGGCCAATTCTGTCATTACTTTACTAATAAGTTATTATACAGTCATTGAGACCGATCGTTTTCATAGCTTTGACCATCTAGTATCTCAGAACGGAATCATCGATCATATATTTCCGATCATAAAGCGTTATCTCCAGTATATCATCAATCTGCAGGTTCTAGGAGGTCGGCTAAGTTCGAACAAACCATTTTGATGGCTCGGCAATACCTCTAGCTTTGTCCTTTCGACGTTATGTAGGCTCATGAGGCTATTACACCTGTGTGTGTGTAGTTTCTTCCTTCCTAAGTCCTGTGGATTACACAGATACTCGAATAGCGACTTCCAGACGGAGGGCTCTTTGCCAGGCAGGGTGGGTCTGACCATACTGTACAGTCTCGCAGCAGGTAGTTACTTCGCCGAAGGTCTAGAGGCATATCAGCCATAAGGTCTTGATGCATACTCGTACATCGTAGTCCTTTCACTTCGAGCCTTTAACTATTCATGTTCTATGTTTTAGCTAGCACTATGGGACATAGTCTAGCCCTTTATTCCCATCATATTCACAGTAGAAATCGTTTAATTTCAGGTGTTTCAGATGTGTATGCGTTTTCAGCGCAACATCTCCCCCAAACCAAATCTAGACCGTCCCCGGTCTGGTGATCGGTCAGTCATACAGCCAAAGATACATTCTAAAGCTTCGCAGACAGCCTGTTGATTATATTAAGACTTATTCACACACATCTCAGAGTTCGCCGAAGCAGTGGTACACTGTTCATTGCTTTCTGCCGGTCTATGCCGATCATCAAATTTCCAACTCCGACCAAAATACTTCTCGGCCAGCTGTTTGCCTTCGGCAATTGCCGTATGTCCTTTTCAGGCAAGTGACTTTCCGTCTCTTTTTCTCTTTCACATCTCTTATTCAGTTTCTTGCTTCTCTATTCTTTCTTTTCACGCATCTCTCAGCCTTTCACTGGTCCGTGTGCCGTGGGAATGTGGTCAGGTGAGCCGTTCCATAAGTAAACGGACTTCAACTTTTCACGCCCATTCTTCCTTTCTCTCTATTTTTCTCTCAGAGTGGCTCTAGCCCTCTGTCTTTCTCTATATATACTTGTTCTTTCTTTACTTCTAATGGCGCGAACCACTGGCAAAGCTTCCAAAGGGAAGGGCAAGGCAGCCTCTTCTTCTCAAATTTCGGCTGTGGCAAAGAAAACTCGAGCCGGTCGAAAGACAGCGCAGATCAACCCCCATGAACAAGCCAATGAAGTCATCGCGTGTATTGTCGACGTTTATCGTCGTTACTTTGATAAACCACGAAAGAATCCTCCCAAGGTTTCTGAAATGACCAAGGCCGTGGAAAGTGAAACTCCCTTCATGGTATGTTTTATTTCTTATAGTTTAATTTTTCTTTCTTACATTTTCTTTTCTAGGATACTCTCTTTGAGCACGTCGACTTCGACATTGAGGATTTCTGTCTGCATGTGTGCCCAGTGTGGCTAGCCCTAGTACGACTCTGCAACCCACTCGAGTCTCGACTCCCATTTCTTCATAAGACTGGTTGGTATATCTCGAAGGACGATCAACAGGAGAAACATAGTCTCGAGCCTGTAAGTCCTTATTCCATTGTAATCTTTATATATCTTATTCAATATAATTTCCTAGTTCCATGACTTTGATACCATCCTTGGCGACGATTGTGGCGACGACGATACCGTTCTTAGCAACTCAGAGGACGAGGTTCTCGAGTCTGACAACGAGTCCGTCCAGGTCAAGCCCGAGGTTTGTTCTCTTCTTCTTATTCCCTTCAAATTTCTTTCTTATATCCTTTCTTATTCTAGCCTGTTCTGACTTCAAAAAAGCGAGCGCTCGAGCTGCTAGAAGACGACGACGACATGGATCTTTTCTCTTTCAAGAAGCCTCGCGCGTCTACTCCTTCCAAAATACTCAAGACTGGTCCACCCGTTCACGCAGTAAAGCCCAAACCAAAGCCCAAGCCTAAGGCAAAGGCCCCGACTCCCAAAGAGCCATCTCCTGTTGCTAGCGAAAGGTCGCCGACCCCTGCTCCTGCTTCATCAGCTAGGGCCGGTCCTTCTCATCAGGTCTCCGAGGCTGGCCTCTTCACACATCCTGCTAGCGACATGGTTTTCAACCTCGCCGACCTGCTTCACGCAACTCGAACCATCGACACAGTAAGTTTCTTTCTTATTTATTTTATCACTCTTTTATTTATCTTTTATAGCTCACTGGCAGCTTGCCATGTACGCAATGTACCGCAGCTCACATATCAGAGAAGTGTGTCCCTCCCGAAATACAGAGCACCTCCTACAAATGCGCCGTCTGCTTCAAGAGCAGGCAACCTTGTTCATGGACCCTGACGCCGGCTCGCGCCCTCAAGATGCGGAATACGATCTACGGGTTGGCTCGTCAAGGTTCTCATAGTAAGTTATTCATTTATTTCTTTTTATTTAACATCTTTTCTCATTTCCCTCCTTATTCAGACCTCGGCGCAGAAGTTATTGGTCTCGTCGAGAAGATCTCTGTATACGACCAACTTTGCCGCAGCGTCTTAGACCTCGCCGACAACGCCAACAAGCTTCGCGAGTCCATCAAGCAGGACCAGGAGCACCTTCGTGGTTCAGTCACCGATCCTACCCTTCTTTTCAACATTCTTCATTGTAACGACCCTTCATTCAAGGACGAAATCGAAGATTTGAAGATGATAGGTGTGGGCTTGGGCTGGGACATGTCAGTGGTGGATCGAGACTCGAGCTTGGTGAAGACGGAGACTGGTTTTCAGATCCAACTGACTTCGTCGCGCCTCCCCATCGACTTCTCTAAGTCCGACACTCGCAGCACCATCGAGTGCATGGTTACCTTGGCTCTCGCGCCTCTTCGCTCTTCGGCGAATGCTTCATCTTCCCGGGTACCTGCATCGGCTGGCTCTTCCTTTCCATCCTCCCTCCCTACCATTATGACACTCAACACCGCCCGTTCCCCGGTGGAGGAGGAAAGCGTTGGTCGGATCCTGGCAGAGGACAGTCCGGAGAGGTGACTCGAGGTCTTCGTCGAGGCGTAGCATACAGTCTTCGGACTTTAAATAATATTTTCATTACATCGCAGCAAGGAGTCTCTTTATAGAGCTCCAAAATCATTATATCTAGCAAGGGTTCTCTTCCAAGAGGCCCAAATATCTTTACTTTCATTTCTTGTACTATGTACATAGAAATTTCGTGGCCTTAGTGCCAAAATAAAAGCTTTCATGTTCCTTCTTTATGTGTGAATTCTTTCTTAGGTTCAAATTTGATTTAATATTTTTAAGATTGCCTTCGTCGAAGCTGTAAGTATGGACTCGACTTAGAGAAATCCCAGCTCAAAGGTAATAAGTAGTAACTAGACCCCTTTATTTATAAGTCTCATGCCCTTACTTATCACTTCTGTGCCTCAGGCACTTATTTGTTCGTTTCAACCAATCTTAGATTTTTTTTTTTTGAAATCTAAAACACTTAAGTTTCGATTTTATGAAATCTTTAGAATTTTCAAAATTCTATGTCAAAATTCTATGTCCTAGACGGACTCCTCTCCCCCAAACCAAAAGAAATTCAGCGTCCCCGCTGCATGTCTCGGCTAGACCTTCGTTAAGTCTCAGGGTGCCTTAATTAGTCGGGCATGCCACTTCGTCGAAGGAACCAGGAGTTCCGTTCTCAGTCAGAAAAGTATAAAAGAGGGTCGGCAAAGGTTGGTGGAAGTTATCAATACTTCTTTAAGCTTTCAACCTGCATTCGCAACCTTACTTCTGTCTACTCCTCATTCATATTTCATCTTCACATGGCTCGAGGATCCAACAAGACCTGGCCCGAGAGGGATCAATGGTTAAAGGAGACTCAAGAGGCCATTACTGCCGCTCAAGCCGTTCAAGCCTTCCCCAAAGCCAGTCTCAAGCTTCTAGGACCAGTCATGACGGCTCTAGCCGATCATATGGTTTGTTTATTATATTCATCAGGCTTCGTCAAGCTCATATTTCTTCATAGTCAAAGCCTTTGAATGCCAAAGTGGTGGCCAAGGATGATATCGCCTTTGATACCTTCCATAAAGGACTCAAGACTGTTATAGCTATTACAGAGATTGATGGGGTCAATCGTCCCTACCATTTAAATGGGCTCGAGGAGTTCTTTGCCAAGCTCGAGGTGCTTCGACAGCCTACTTGTAAGCGCAAGGTAACTCTCCTCTTTCCTCATTAATCTTTACAAGCTTCATTCTATACTCTTCGCAGAACGTTAAATCCCCTCTTACCATCGAAGACGACAAAGATGATGATGAGATCGAGTTCGTTGGAGGTCGTATTGCTTCTACTCCAGTAAGTATCAATATTTCTTAGGTCGAGACTCCGACTTGACCTAAGTTTAGGACTATAAAGCCGGACTCGCAGCCGCATTGGGTCTTTCTGCATCTATGCATGCCCCTTCTCAAGAGTTAAGCCTTCCACCTGGCCTCAAGTTCAACAAGAAGGTCAGGGTAAGTGTGGTGTCTTCTTATCCATCATATTCTAACTTCGCCGAACGTTTAGGACATTGCAAATCATTCTTCAACTCTTTCATTGGCCCTCGGCGATGTACCTGGAATGGATGTACGTTCTCGTTCCTACCTCAAGGCCATGTATTACTTATCAGTTGCTCAGGATAACATTGCAGCTGCCAATGGCAAGCGCATTCGCCTCGAGCAACCCATTTCCGATCTTCGTGAGGATATTGAGGGTAAGTAAGTGTGGTTTCTCCCTGTTTCGACCCTACTGACCATATTGACCAGAGGATAAGACCCTTCGAGAGGCCGCCATCGCTACAACTTTCCACCATATCGCGCTCACTCCATATCTCGAACTGCCCAAGCTTAGCCTTGAAGCTTTACGCTCAGTTCTCAATTTCCTTCGTACCGAACAAGTCACTCTTCAGCATGCTGTACATTTCCATGCCAATCAGTACCAGTTTGTTGTTAAACAGATGGACAACATCCAACGAGAGCAATTTAGTCGTCTCTCAGTCGAGGACAAGCAAACCGCTGATTCTTCATCTTCGGAGACCCCTCAAGATGCTACCATGGAGGAGGCTGGGTCTAGCTCGGCTGATACCACAGCTACCAACTCTAGCGCCTAAGTAAGTTTCGTTGATCCCCGTAATCTAGTTCTTTCTAACTAAATTGTTGTGAGAATAGGTGCTAGACCCTGTATTCAGAGTCTCCAACCTACCTTACACTCCCAACTCATGATATAGTTCATATACCTTCGTACATATAACTCTTTCGAGTATCTTATTACTGTCATTACTTCGAGCCTTCAGAATATTGTTTAAGTACCACTTTGACGCAACAGAACAAACTGTTTATTGCTTCTAGTTCGCACTCCCGTAATCTCTTCAGGTTCTGCGCTTAAATCCCTCTCAGGAGAAGGAAGATCATCCTCTTCATCCGAATCATCTTCATATTCCTCATCTCGAGGCATTCTTAAGTTTGGAATGGAGTCAAAGATGTAATCTCGACTTTGTTCGTCGTAAGTATCCTCATCTTTGTTCACCATACGTTCTAGCTGTTCTGCAGTAAGGTCTATGAGGTCTAGCACATTCGTAGGTAGGTCTATAGGTTCATATCTTGCAAAATGCGGCAGTACGCGAAAGGCAGCAATCTTTTCTTTAAGTACAGAGCCATCCATTTCTGCAA
Source organism: Omphalotus guepiniiformis (assembly GCA_028554645.1). Classification (NCBI taxonomy): domain Eukaryota; kingdom Fungi; phylum Basidiomycota; class Agaricomycetes; order Agaricales; family Omphalotaceae; genus Omphalotus; species Omphalotus guepiniiformis. The sequence continues at coordinate 34,465 of JAQOOI010000042.1, forward strand.
TAATGTAGGCACCACCCTTAGTTTGTCTGATGACAATCATAGGTCCTCTATACCTTGGATACATCTTCCTGTCCAAGCTCTTCTCAATTTGAGTGTTTCGAACTTGTACTAGAGTTCCAGGTTTGAAATCATAGTCTTTTATTACATGTTCATAATCTTGTTCAAACTTCTTCATAGTTCTTCTTTTCTCTTCGTCGACCCTGGAAATCATGTCCATAACATGAGTTCTATGCTTTGCCAAGGCTCTAGCCCTGTAGCCGATCAATTCTTCGTAAGTTAGGACTCTATCTGGTACTTCTACCAACCAAGTTGATTCTATAAGGTCTAGAGGCAGTATTGGTTCTGCTCCAGTTACTAAGAAGTAAGGAGAACATCCAAACCGTTTTCTAGTTGTTACTCTGTCTGCCCAAAGCACATGTTTGAGGAACCAGTACCAACGTTTAAGGTCACCTCCCGTTGCTTTTACTAAAGCTTGACGGATATCAAAGTGTGCTCTTTCAATCTTTCCATTAGCTTGAGAATTATAGGCTGAGATACGAATCCCTTTAATCCCATACTTCTCTTCCAGCCATTTCAACATTGCAATCATGCTTCTAGCGTTATCAGTTACCACTTCTTGAGGGCAACCCCATCTACATATTATATCTTCAAAGAACCATTCACCTAAGGCTCGAGCTGTCTCATCTCTGATTGCTCGTCCCTCTGACCAAGAAGATAAAGCACATCGGCCATGTACAACGTTCTTACAGCCATTACTAGCCGGAGATACTTTGAATACATCCACATGTACCTTCTGGAACAGAGAAGGGGTGTGAGTAAGGGTAGGTGGTATTTTCAATAGCGCTAGAGCTCGATCTTGACATGCCTGACACGTTTTCACGAACTAGTTGACATCTCGCTCCAGTTCTGGCCACCAGCACCTCTTTTCTATCACAGCCTTCGTAGCATACATTCCTTTGTGTCCCAAATGATCATGAGCACTATGCAGGATATACATACAACGTTCTTTCTCAACTATTAGCTGATGTTGTCCACCAACTTCATCATTTCTTTGATACATACGTCCTTTCTTGTCAACGAAGTATCGAGACGCCTTCGAAAGAAATTTCTTTCGAGCTCGAGTATCCATCCCATCCAGCATATCTGACTCGGGATGCATTAAGAACTCTTTTATTCTCGGTAGCAACCAATCCAGCTCAATCCCTATGGTAGTTCTATGTTCCTCCATATAAGGATGATCATGTTTCCATTCTTCTGTCGATTCAGGAGCTACTAGAACCTGTGCAAACTGGTCTAGAGTCTTTCCTTGTTCAAATAGTATGTGTTCTCGCCAGTAGGCGAATCTTCGTTCTTCTTCAATTAATTCTTGAATATCATCTTCGAAGTCTTCTACTGACAAGGCTAGACCCTGTAAGTATCCACCTCTAGAGTCTATCTCATGCTTAAAGTCTTCAAAGTCATAAGGGCCCTGCTCATTCTCATCTTCCTGACAAAATCACAATGGTTCCCCATCATCTTCATCTAGATAATCTTCCTCTTCAGTAGGTAATCTCTCTGTTGGTTCACTACCCGGTGGTGGTCTAGATAGTCCATCAGGTCCATGTATAGACCCCTTGATATGTACCAATTCAAAGTGATACTTTCTTATTTCTTCAATCCAACGATTAATAGTTGCATTTGGGCCACTACTTGGGTTATCTAACATCCCTTTTATGTAGCTAGCATCCGTTTCTACGGTTAGATCCCTACAACCATAAGTTTGGTAGTAAGTATGGGCTAGCGCGAGCTTGAGCCCATATAGCTCTCTCTTAGGCTGTGAGAACCTTGCTTCCTGTTCATTTAATGTTATAGATCCAAAGTAGTTATAAAACTTTTTTCTAGGATCATTAGGATCTCTTTGGTATAAATAATATCCTACAGCCATCCATGATGTATCCACTGCTAGAGTAATGCCGCTAGACAATGAATAATCAATTGGTTTCAATGCAGGAGCATTTCTAATGCCTTCTTTTAATAGCTCGACGGCTTCTAACTCTTTTTCTCCTATCTCAAAGGGAACTTGTGAACTAGTCAACCTCGTGAGGGGTCTAGCCTTCTTTGCATAGTCTTTAATGAACATCCTGAGTTGTCCTGCAGTCCCCAAGAATGATTTAACGTGTGTACGCTTCGTCCATTGAGTTGCATCCCATGACAAAATGGTCTTAGCCATCTTTTCTTCAGGTAATTCACCCTCATACGAGACTCTATGTCCCACAACATTCCCTTCTGTGCAGCAAATGAATGCTTTAGGTCCTGAGAAGGTTCCTCCAGCATGTTTCATTCGTTGAACAATTCTATTCATATTTTGCATGTGTTCCCATACAAATCTTCTAATTCCACTGTTCTCAGGAATTGTTTCGTACCCTCCACCTTCGAGCTCATACCTAGTAGACAGTCCTTTCACTGGAACATCATCTATATAGGATCTCGTTATGTGTGGAATTTCTTCTTTCAATATATAAGTGATATCATCATGATAGATTGGTACTGAGTTAGTCCAATCCATTGGCAGTTTTACCAGTTGGTGAGGGCCAAAAGGATTTTGAAACGTCGTCAAATCCCTAGATCCCTCATCTACAAGCCTTTCATCATAGCCTACAAATACATCTAGTAGTCCAATACAAGATCTGCCTGCAAAGCTTCTAGCTATATCAGCTGTAGCAGGAGGTATGCCTGAGTGTTGAATTGTGACCTTATTTAACGGTTCTAGACTGTGTACTAGCCGTAAACTTTTGCCATCTTTCTTCAAAACACAGAACCATCTGGATCTATAAGAGGAGCTCGAGGGTTCGTAGACCCCAGAATCAATCTTATCTTTAATTATTTTGCATACATCTCAATAGATCCCAGGCGGAATAGGTATATTCCTCTTGACCCATGGAGTATGTGGTATAACAGGGAATTTAACTGGTGGAAAGAACTCTGTCTTGAAAGTTCCCTCTTCTGAAGCTTCCCATGCGAAACCTTTCTCTTGTACCTTCATTAAGTGATGTACTAGCTTCATTTCTTCAGGCCATAAGAAGTCTTCATCATGATTCTTCTCAATAATAGCTTTTCTTTCTTCATTATAACGTTCTCCAGGTGTGAAGTCTGGTGGATTTGGTGACAAGGTCGGCATCCCTTCTAGTGGGTCACCAGTTATGTGCCTTTCTATCCTGAACTCCTCTGAAAGCGTAGTTTTTACTGGTTTCACTTTTATTGCCACAGGTTTATACTTACTGCCAAATACTGCAAACAGTTTTTGAAATCTAGCCTTACTTCCACGAGGTAGGATCCTACAGTGTAAGTTTGGCATTCGCCGAACCATTTTCTCAGTTCGAGCAGCCGTATTGAATACAGTAGCTGCCTCGAGACCCTTATACACAGGTCTCGAAGGTACTTTCTCATCCTGTACCTTAGCTTCACGCCAAGTACAATATACCTTGCAATTATCTTCGGTTATTTCTTGCTTCATGAGCATAAGGGCAGCTTTGGGATCACTCTCTTCAATGCTAGCTCGAGATGCATATACATATGCCTCAGCCTTCTCATTATCAGAGAATGTCTCCCCATCAGGCAGTCTATACCCAGTTATTTCATATCTACCATCTTCTCCTAGGCCAATACTTACAGCAACCTCTCCCTGATGGCCTGTCAGATCTTCGAGGATTGAAAATTTCCATCTTGTGGACTTCTTTCCTCTTCTGCAGCTTTTTGGATAGCTGGTGTAAGTTTTTTGTCTTCTTCTGGCTTCGGTCCAATACCTCTGCCTCGTTCATATGTTTCTATTGTGCAGGTCATGCCAGAATTAGGGTCTCGAATCGTTAATTCTTGACTTCCATCCTTATTTGTCTTAATATTACTTTCTGTTAAAACATCGAAAGGTCTTCCCAACAGAACTTTATATGGAGCTTTATCCATCACATGAATCTGCATATAAACGACTATTTCACCAAAGGTAAACGGTACGTTCCTAGCTAGACCCCTGGTTGGGCTTAGCTGACCACTAGCACTTTGCATATGGATAACAGTCTTTAGATCCCAGGCTAGACCTAGTCCCATTGCTATATCCGTGTCCATTGATACTATTTGAGACCCACTGTCAAGTATACACTCGACTGGCCCTTGTTTATTAATATCAGGAAAGACAACTTGCAGACTATCACTTGGTCTGGCTACAATGATAATCTTTCCTCGTTCAGATGGCGGAACATCTTCGAGATATTGTTCTACAACATCTACATGGACTAAAGATCCTGTTTGCAAGCTGCTCGAGCCTTTGAGGACATGTACAAAGCAGTCTCCCCATGCTAGATCATCAATATCCACCACTTGAGTGTCATATGGCAAAGAGATAGAATCCTCAGGTAGATCAGTGTCTTCCGGGTTTTCCTCATCTCTAATCTCTTGTACAAATGCCTTTAGAGGTCTCTTATATACTCAACTATTCTTAGTCTTTCTATTCAATATTTTCTGCAAAGTAGGGGAAATAGCAATTACTTCTTCCATACTTATAGGTATTTCACTCTTTAATATCTTCGTTGCAACTTCTTCAGCAACTCCAGGCCTGTACACACCACTTTGTAGTTTGTATTCAGGTCCCTTAGGCAACTCAAATGTTACTTTCTTCTTCGCCGAGCCTCGAGACTCTTCTATATCCACACTAGGTGTTCTAGCGGTCACTGGAGACGTTTCTAGACCCCCTTTTGGTGGTTGGATTCATCTCTCAATAGGCTTTATGTTATCAAATAGTCTTTTATTTAAGTTTTTCGTTTCCGGGACGTTATGCGCGGGCGCCTCTTTGCCTAATTCGGGCTCAGGGGTTTCCAACGACTCATCCGTCATGTTTATGAGTTTATACAAGTGTTGATTAAAGTTCTTAGGACACTCTAGCACCACTTCGAGGCATCTAGACGTCTTTCCAGCATTATCTTCCTCCGGAGCTTTGCTGGGAACAGGGCTAGGTAACTTCTTTGCACCAACTAGCACCTGTTTAAGCTCCTTCATCAAAAGTATTAGTTTTTTGAACCTCCAGGAGTGTTTATAGACACTTGTCCATCAGACAAGACCTTATACTCAACTCCCATCCTTTCTAGCTGTTCAAGTACTTGTACAGCCAATGTATCAACTTCGTTATTTTCCATTCCAAGGGGGCTAGCTTCGTGCAGCTGCACCTGGTATACATTTGGCATAGATTCTACTTCATATAAGAACTGATCTGGGTGGACTTCTACATCCCATCCCTTCTCTTTTGCAATTTTCTCAATCTTTTCCTTTCTAGTTTCTTTATCACCTTCATTTATCCAAGGAAGTGATGAACCATCCTTTAGTTCCCATCTATTCCTCACATTTCGCTTCATCCATCCCTTACTTACGAAGTGATGTTGAGCTGGACAGTCTTGTGAACCATGTCCTCTGCCTCCACATATGAAACAAGCTAGATCACGGGCAGGCATAACTCTACTCGTGTCCAGAAGTCCTCTGGTAGGCATAGAAGACATACCAACATTCGTCGAAGACGCTAGACCCATATTTCCAGTGTTTCTACTTGACATTTGTACCATCCTTATCAAGGACTTCATCATCTCTTGATTCTGGTTCGTCATAGTGTCTAGCTTCTGGTGAATGGTCTTAATTTTCGTCTCATTATCATCTACTGTGTACAAAATCTTTCGTTCCCACTCATTCTGTGCTTCTTCCTGCTTTATAGCAGTTAACCTGTCAGTCATAGATGGTTGGCTCGAGAGGGGTCTAGCTCCAGTGTTTATGACACCTGGTAGGCTCCAACTCGCTCCTACATCATATAATTCCTCAGGAGGAATAGCACATACAGCTTTTGCAGCTTTTACAACTTGCTCTAGAGTCCAAGGATCATCTCTTCGACGAACCCCTTCTCCAGTACCATTAGTTGATAATTTTCGAATAACTCTCTTTCTAAACTGTTCTTCTAGAGCAGCTAAATATCCTTGTACTGCCTCGAAGTTCGAGATGACAGCATGTCCACTCATTAACTTCTTTGCTTCAATCTGATACGCCCTCGAGAAGGCCAAAAGCTTCTCTAGTTGACCAGATGGCACTAGCATGTACTTTTCAATTACACTCATGAGCCTCTGCTTCGAGCCATATCTGTCCTTATCACTAGAATCCGGATAGCAGTCAAGCAAGGCAACTCTAAATGTTTCCCAATCATCTCCTGAAGCTGCATCAAGCGTAGCTAGCTCCTTTCTCATCTCATAAGTCATGTATTTCAAGGCTAGATGGATCTTCGCCATCTCAGATCTGATATTTAAAGTCCTAAAGATTTCCTCTAAGTCCTCGAGCCATCCTGCAAGTTTCTCAGGACAATCTCTATCAAATATGGGTGCCTTCTTCGAGACTTTCGGTAACTGCTTGTTTTGTACTTCGGCAAGCACCTCAGCAGGTAGCTCTAGTAAGTATGCATCTACCACTTCAGTTGGTTGAGGTCGGCGCGGCCGATTTCCTCCAGGATTTCGATTCGCCGCAGCCTCATCAATATTTGGTTGTCTCTGCTGCTGTGGGTTTCGCCCTTGACCAGCAGATCCAGCAGTAGCATTATTTCCTTCATCAGGCATGTTTGTAAAATCAGAGAATTCAGGACTTGGTAGTCTTATATCTCCTATAACTTCATTTGTTCCTCTATACCTCTCTCTAGACAGAGGCAAGTTGTTTCGAACAGGGATTCTACTACGACGAGGGGGTCTAGACTCGAATATTAATTCTTCTTGTCCAGCCTCACGGGAATTTCGTGTAGTTCTAGGTTTTCCACGACGGCTAGAGTCACTAATCTTTGCAAGAGACTCAGATTCGAAGTAGAATACCTTGAAGTGTTATGCAAATGTACAATTTACACTTTGAGAGGCAAATCAAATCGTCAATTCAATTTGCCGAGGTCAAAAGACAGCGATATTTAGACACAGGGGTCTTTCAAGAGTAAAACTCGATATAATTGTTTTCTGAAACTACCCCTCGCGGTGGGCTCCAGATAATAGCAGTGAAATGAGCACTCTAAGACGTAGGAACTCGTCTAAAACTCAAAGGTTGCCTTGTAAAAGCGAGTGTAGTCTGGCGTTGGCAAAGATTCTGCACGCAGAAAACTGACTAAATTCGAGCTAGACTGTTGGAAAGACTAACTGAACTGAAAGATCACCGTCTAGACCCTTCGACGAGTACCAGAAACAGCAAAACAGATAGACACAGACAGACAGACACAGACAGACAGACACAGACAGACAGACACAGACAGACAGACACAGACAGACAGACACAGACAGACAGACAGACAGACAGACAGTTCAAACACAACAGATGTTCAGATATTTAGCACTCTATCAAAGCACTGCAATTCCTAATAGTCTGCCTCTACCAGCTCGAAGAACCGGGGCCTGACGTTCACAATCAAGAGGCCTTCTGTGATTTAACGCTCTAGAAGATACGTAAAGTTCTCCAATTTGGCGGGCAGTCGTAACCTGGGGCGCTCGACCCTATACATGACAGTATATGTACTCTACTGCTTGTAAGTATTTCATAAATAGATAGAAAACTGAGTGGAGTAATTAAAAGGAACAGAGGGATAACATCGAGTATAAAATGGATATAAACAGAAACAATATGACTGAGTTGGGTAAGTAGGCACATCTAGAGGGTAATTATGTGCAGTTCTTGGGCATATATGTGTAAGTATTATGTTTTAGTGATGTTTTTGGTACATCTAGACCCTTCTTATCATGCGCTCGAGCCATTCTAAACGAACTACTCCTATGCATTTCGTTATTATTCATCTTCGTAACTGTTTTACAGTGTACTTATAGGGGCACCGAGGGCAGTTTCTAGTTATTTATCCCGTCGGGCTTCCGTATTTTCTCCTATTTCGACATCTAGACCCCATAGCACCTCGTAGATATACCAATATCCAGCGCTCGAAGGCCAATTCTGTCATTACTTTACTAATAAGTTATTATACAGTCATTGAGACCGATCGTTTTCATAGCTTTGACCATCTAGTATCTCAGAACGGAATCATCGATCATATATTTCCGATCATAAAGCGTTATCTCCAGTATATCATCAATCTGCAGGTTCTAGAAGGTCGGCTAAGTTCGAACAAACCATTTTGATGGCTCGGCAATACCTCTAGCTTTGTCCTTTCGACGTTATGTAGGCTCATGAGGCTATTACACCTGTGTGTGTGTAGTTTCTTCCTTCCTAAGTCCTGTGGATTACACAGATACTCGAATAGCGACTTCCAGACGGAGGGCTCTTTGCCAGGCAGGGTGGGTCTGACCATACTGTACAGTCTCGCAGCAGGTAGTTACTTCGCCGAAGGTCTAGAGGCATATCAGCCATAAGGTCTTGATGCATACTCGTACATCGTAGTCCTTTCACTTCGAGCCTTTAACTATTCATGTTCTATGTTTTAGCTAGCACTATGGGACATAGTCTAGCCCTTTATTCCCATCATATTCACAGTAGAAATTGTTTAATTTCAGGTGTTTCAGGTGTGTATGCATTTTCAGCGCAACAACGTTGATGTGCCGATTTTCGGCACCTGCATTAAAAGCCAGGTGATTAATCATTTTAGGCATTTGCAGTGAGGGATATAGAGGGTTGAAAGGTGCCCGCCTTGTCAATCAAAATGTGTTGTGATTTGAGTAATAAAGCATGTTCTATTACCTACGGTACAACATGTGTATCAAGGTTCTAGGCTAGTCAGTACAGTTGTGATGTAGAGAATTGTTCAATAGCCATCCACTGTTGAATCAGACTCACCCAATCTCGTAACGAGAACTCTGACATCACAACATCAATTGCATCATATAACTATTAGGGGAACATCAATAAGGAATAAAAACCCGGCGGAAACTAAAAATGGATGGAATGCGAAATAGAGTCGAAATAATGGATCTAGAATAGTTTTGGGGTATTTACTCCTTAATTAATTGCCAGGAACCAAAGTTGATCGAGGAAATTTGCTTTGATTAATTGTCCGGTGAAAATTGCTTGCCAAGAAACCGGTTAGGAGGTGTAAAAACTCGATCAGTAAAATTTCTCGGAATACTACTGAATTGAAGGAGTTCCTTTGACGAAACAATGTGATACTTTGAGGGGTATAATTTCTATCAGGTGATTAATCCTATGGAACCCGGATGCCCGAGAAATGTTAAGGAAATCCGTAAAAATGAAATAAAGGGGGCTGAATATTGCCTACAATAAAAATAATGGAATTAAAACGCATTTTTGAGGTTTGCCTCCTAAAATAGATCTATAGCAAGTAATAATGGACATACTTGACACAGATACTTACAACCTACATACACGGATATAGGTATATATAAAACAGGACAGTTTAGCTATAATTTCCGTTTTTATTAATTTTGGACTGGCAGTATGTATAAAAGGGCAGTAACCTGGAGAGAGAAAATCCAGGAGAGTACCATAGAGTCACAGGGTCACTGGGGATTGTCTTTATAATGTGAATCGTGCCTGTGAAGGGAAATCCTACCAAAAACATAAAGTTGCCCTGGTCTGTTTATAGTCCGGTGTTTATTGCGATATTGTATAAAGATCATTGTTGGTTGAATTGAACTGGTTGTGTTATTGGAATTGGTTGTTTGATCTTGTGGTCAATTGGTTGTGATTGTGCAGTGAACACCTGTCTTGTTCAAAACCGTCTTGTGCTACTTTTTTGCCTTAGTGCATTTTAAAAGCTCAACTATAAAGTCCTTGTGATAAAGATATAAAGTTCTAATAAAGAAGCCATAAGTTTGGTCGTGCGGAACCTTCAACAACGCCCCCTCAGACTCGCACCTTTCGAGTGACTTGGTTGTTTTGGTTGTTTTTGGGTTTTTGTTCATTAGCCCTTTAGCAGATCATTGCCCAGTTTCATTCTCATCAACATGGTTCAGCTTGTTGCAATTGCGACATCGCTTCCCCTTGTCAGGATTACCACTACTGCCTCCAGCACTCTTCCCCTTTCCACCTTTATCTCCATCCCGCTTTCCGCCCTTGCTCCTATTGAAAGCCGCAACCATCGCCGCTTGCTCCATCTTCTCCTCTTCTTGCATAACCCATTGGTCATACTGATTTTCGAGGCTCGAGATAAGAACGTCCGGGTCGATAGGTTGGCTGATGAATCGAGCAGCAATGTTGATAGAGGTCAAGACAGATTTATAGGAGGGAGATGTCAATAGGGATTGGGTGATGTTGGAAATGAAAATGAGATTGCTCACAGGATGGCCCATGCCAGCTAGCTTCTCCTGGAGCTCCTTCATGTTGCTGATGTGAGTGCATAGGTTTTCGCCCTCGGTGAAACAGATGTTTTGGAGTTTAGCTAAAAGGTCAGCAGCAATCAACGCACCACGATTTTTGTTGATGTCAGTGATCTTCTTCTAGACGTTGCCAGCAGTCACAAGGTCCCTAACCTGGATGAAAACAGACTTTGGGATGGTCTCGTAAATGAACTCCCAAGTCTGAGCCTCTTTCTGCTCAAACTTGTCCCATTTCTCCTCTAGCGTCTCCACTTCATCCTTCTTCAGCTCCTCACTCTGACCCTTCTTATACCACTTCTCAGAAGTCCTTTCTTCAATCTCGAATTCTGGTTTACAAGCAGTTCCTGAGAGACTTTTAAGGCCCTTAGCAACGGCATGGTTGACCACTTGGGACTTGTAATCGGACCAGTTAGTGCCACCTTCCTGTAACGTCGGCAAGCAATGAACGAGCTTGAGGGTAGACAAAGAATATGGTTCAGTTTCGGGGCCCATAACCTCTAATACGCAGTGATTTCGAGTCCGAGATAGGGTGAGAGAGAGTGTGAGGGAACAGAGCTAAAAGACAAAGGTTATAATCTCAGTGATAGTTGAACACTATTATATTATATGTATATACCTAAAAGACAAAGGTTATACTATAAATAAAGAATGAGTAAGAGATATAGAAAGAGAATGAAAAGACAACTTACACCTCAGTGATAGTTGAACACTGAGGTGTTGAGACATGTGTGACTACAATGTAACGAAGGTGTGATGTGTGTGACTACCTAGCCGGTACGCTCGTTCATACAACAGAAGGTCCTCCAGGTGGATTCCCTCCATATAGTGGTCCTTCTGGTGGCTTTGGTGGTGACCCTTTAGAGCTACTACAGAATCTCATTGTTAAGCCTTCATCTCAAATGGAACATTTCTGGTCAAATATTGCAAAGGTGCAGCAATTTTAGCATAGTCCTTTATAAATTGTCTAAGTTGGCCAGCAGTACCCAAGAAAGCTCTAACATCTGTCTTAGAGTCAAATCTTTGCCATGTAGTAACCACTTCTGCTATCTTATTAGAAGGTGCTTGACCTTCATATAAACAACGGTGACCAACAACCATGCCTTCTTTTACACAAATGAATGCCTTTGTACCAGAAAATGTACCACCCACATACTTCATTCTTTATATTACTCTATTCATATTCTGCATATGTTCCCATACAAATCTCCTTATACCATTGTTTTGAGGAATAGTTTCATATCTGCCATCTGGTAACTCATATCTTGTTTCTGGATCCCTTACAGGTACATCATCAATATAAGAAATAGTCACATGTGGAATTTCATCTCTTAGAATGAAAGTAACATCATCATGAAAGATTGGTACTAAATTAGTCCAACCCGTAGGCAGTTTTACTAGTCTATGTGGTCCAAATGGTGTTTGGAAGGTGATTAAGTCTCTAGAATCATCATCTATCAACCTTTCATCATATCCAACAAAGATGTCCAGTGTTCCTAGACATGCTCTTCCTGCAAAGTTTCTAGCAACATCTGCAGTAGCTGGTGGAATTCCTGAATGTTGTATAGTAACTTTATTCAATGGTTCCTGACTATGCACCAATCTCAAACTTTTTCCATCTTTCTTTAAAACACAAAACCATTTTGATCTATAAGAAGAACTTGATGGTTCATAAACTCCAGAATCAATTTTTGCCTTTATCACCTTACACACATCATCAAGTATACCAGGTGATATTGGAATGTTCCTTTCAACCCAAGGTACATGTGGTAAGACTGGAAATCTTACAGGTGAAAAGAAATCTGTTTCAAAGTTTCCTCCTTCTGCAGGTTCCCAAGCAAAAGCCTTTTCCTGTTGTTTCATCAAATGATGGACTAACTTCATTTCTTCTGGCCATAAAAAGCCTTCATCATGATTTTTGTCTATGATATTCTTTCTTTCTTCATTATATCTTTCACCCGGTGTGAACTCGGGTGGATTTGGAGATAATTCCGGCATTTCTGCTAACGGATCACCAGAAATATTCCTTTCTACACGAAACTCAGCTGGTAACGTAGCTTTAACCAGTCTAACTTTATCTTTTACAGATTTGTACTTTCCATACACATCTACAAACTCTTTATCATTTTTCTCTTTCTCTATATTACAAGAATTTGCCTCCTGAAACATAGTATCCTTCTTTTCTTTCAACTCTTCTCTCCAACTACAGAACACTTGCTTGTCCTTTCCTCTACTCTTTATACAGTAGAGTTCATATAAGCATCTAGCACTTCTGCAGCTTCTTTATCTTTTTCCACATACCCTTTAGCAGCAAATACAAAAGTTTCTGCCGACTCTTCTTTCTTAAAAGTTCCATCTTCATCAGGCAATTTATACCCATCAACAAACAATCCACCATTTTCTTTCAGGCCAACTCTTAGAGCTAAATCTCCCTGAGGGCCAATGAGATCATGGAGGTCTGAAAATTTACAACCCCTTCTTGTACATCTTTAGGTATCACAGGTGAAGGTCTACAAATCTCTTTAAGAGTAGATCCTTCTTTCTTCTGTTCAATTCTAACATCCCTTCCTCTCAGATAGGTTCCAATAGTACACTTGTAGCCAGAATTTAGATCACTTATGATTATCTCTTGACCTCCATCCTCAAAGTTCTTTATTATACTTTGGGTGTTTACATCAAAAGGTCTACCAAGTAAAACTTGATATGGAGCCTCTTCCACAATATGAACTTGCAAGTAGACTGTTAAGTCCCCAAATACAAAAGGTACATTTCTAGCCATACCCTTAGTAGGCTTTAAACTTCTATTTGCACTTTGCATGTGAATCACTACATCAGAATCTCATGACATTCCAAGTCCAATTGCTACCATTTGATCCATTGATATGTTCTGAGAACCACTATCTAGAATAGCTTCCACAGTCTCGTCTGAATTATTGACTTTTGAGAATACCACTCTAAGCTTATCCTTCTGATTCTCTAGCCATCAGTATAACTTTATTTTTCTTGTTAGGACCCAGATCCCTAAGAATTGCTCAACTACATCTTGGTGAACAATAGTACCAGCTTTCAATTCAGCAGTATCTTTTGTCAATGTAATGAAAGTCTCCTTTAAAGACCAAATATCCTCAACATTTACTTTCTTTATTGGTTCCACCTCAGAATCTATTTGAATAGGATTCAAATCATTCTGATTAGGTTCTATCTGCAAGAAAGCCTTTTCCGCTCTCTCAACAACCCTTCTATTTCTAGCTTTTCTCAAGATAACACCTGGAGATACAGCCATAAGGTCTCCAACTGGAACAGTAATATCCATATTGAAAATCTTTTCTGCCATTTCCTCTTCTAAACCTGGTTTAGATAAAGTAGAAGCATGTCTAAAGTCTCCAATCTTTCTAGCTGTCTCTTTATAAACTATAGCATTCTCTTTATTACTTTCCTTCTGAACATTTCTAACTTTTTCAACCACTTCATTTCTAATTTTGTTCAAAGCTTGATTGCTAGGAATAGAATCTCTTTGTAATGGTTCCACTCTATCAAATAGTCTTTCTTTAGCAGGTTCAACATTAATTTCTTTTTGACCTGGTTGAATAACCATATTCTTTATAGAAGGATCCATGATATCCTCTTGATCCCTTAGTAAAGCTTCTTCATTATCCTTTGTTTCTTTCTCTAATTCCTCCATTCTCAATAGTAGAGATACATACAACCTTTTATCAAATCCTTTAGACCTTATAATTTCTACTTCCATTCTCTTTTTAATATCAACTTTTTGTTTATCCTCAGGGACCTTCTTTGTGGTACTGTACACATTTCTAGTACTAGATCCCATCATTGAAACACTTAGTTTCCTGACTTGTTCAAGTAAGAAGCTGTCCATTTGAAGTCTGGCTTTTATCCTGATTTTCAATATCCAATCTTTCTGAAATCTTCAACAAGGTGTTGGTAAAGACTGACATATCAAAACTATTATGTTGAGGTTCAGAAGGTCCACTAGGCATATTATACCCCATGTCACTTTCTTCTGCAAAGATGAAGGCATTTTTGCCAACTTCCTTATCCCAACCCTTTTGTTTAGCAATAGCTTCAATTTTGTCCTTTCTAGAAGAATTCATATCACCAGATGGAGCAACTTGTCCATCTTTCATGACTATCATTCCTCTTGCATTCCTAACTAAATATTCTTTCTCAAACTGTGCTTTCTGATGAGGACAATTTGTAGCAATATGCCCTTTCTCCCCACAGGAATAACAAGAATACTCTGTAGGTCCTTGTGGATTCGCATATCTATTATCACGATTCTGACCCATAGCAATAGATTGCAGGTGTGGTATATTCATAACATTGTTATCACCTAATGTTTCTGCAAGAACTTTTTGAACTTGAGAGATTAAAGTAGCTTGATTTTCTTCAAATCTAGATTGTACCTGTTTCAAAGCAACTTCATGCCTATCCATTGTATTAGCAATCTTTCTTTCAAATTCATTCTTCTCAACATTTTCCCTTTTAATATTAAAAGGTGTGTAACTTCTTTCTCTTTCTGTTTCAGAAGCTAAAGGCCTTTCAACTATTGCAAAACCATCATCCATATTATTCTCGCAGATGTGGGCAGCAGCAGCTATCACATCTTCAATAGGATACCTGTCTTTCCTTCTTCTAGGATTATCTGGGTTAGCTATATAAGTCTTTTCCAGTCTATCCTTTACTTTATCCCAGAAAGCAGGTTCTAAAAATCTGCCAAACAGAGTTACTGCCTCTAAATTAGAGATAACAGCAGGTGGCTTTGCAGCCTTCTTATACTCATATTCAAAGAGCCTTTTGAACTTAAAGAACTTATCAAAGTTCTTCAATGGAATATATGCATACTCTGAATTTAACTTTCTCAACTTAGTCAGAGAACCTCCTTCTTCTAAAGAAGACTCTGGAAAGTTTTGCTTCAAAGCATCTTTGAATGTTCCCCACTTTCTACTTTGTGTTCCAGGGTAAGCTTCAACCCTTTTCTTTGTATCATGGGTCATCCAGTCTATAGCTAAGTAAATCATTGCTGCATTATCTTTAATTCAGGAATATTTCTTCCACTTGTTCCAACCAGCTTATTAAACTGCCAGGATCTACATGGTCAAAGATAGATGCCAGTTTGGACTTCCTAGAAAGCTTATCATTCTGGATTTCCTTCAATGCTTCTGGGGAAAGTTCATAAACTCCCACAAAAGTTGTCCTTGTATTATCATTGTTTCTAAGTGTATAATCATCTCTTCTACCTTGTCCACTTGGTCCAGCACCAGTAGTACTAGTAGTAGCATAGTAGTAACTTCTCTGAAAATTTTAGATTTTTGTGTTGAAGCAGGTAGTCTATAAGACTTTCCAAATCCAACAGTAGATTTAGGCAGACATAAACAATCAAATTCGTCGGGTTTGAACTCCCGATTATTGTCAGATGACAGAACAAAAGAACCAGGTAATACTGGATCAACACTTTCAGGCTCTGGTACTGATTTCCCTTTACCCTTAGATGCAGAACTAGACTTCTTTCTCTTGTAGAAGATCTGGATTGAAAGTTTAAAACTTCTTCACCAGCTCTTTGGGAATTCTTTGTCTGATGTTTTGATTTAGGTTTGCTAGGTCCACTAATTTTGACAAGTGAACTTCACAATCCAAAAATAAAGCAAAAGCTCTATGTAGCACTGTATAGAACAAAACAGTACTCTATTGTGCAACACAAATATCCTTGTAATTCAAACAGTAAAATTCCATTAGAAAGCCACAAATCTGTCCCTCACAAAGTCAATTTGTACTTTTGACCCTTGCGGTGGGCTCCAGATGATGAGAATGAAACGGGAAAATGAACTGCTAAAGGGCTAATGAACAAAAACCCAAAATCAACCAAATCAACCAAATCACTTGAAAGGTGCGAGTCTGAGGGGGCGTTGTCAAAGGTTCTGCATGACCAAACTTATGGCTTCTTTATTAGAACTTTATTATATCTTTATCATAAGAACTTTATAGTTGAGCTTTTAAAATGCACTAAGGCAAAAGTAGCACAAGGAGGTTTTGAACAAGATTGTTTTGTCTAAGGAGCTCCTTCAAGTAGTATTCCGAGAAATTTTACTGATTGAGTTTTTACACCTCCTAACCAGTTTCTTGGCAAGCAATTTTCACCAGACAATTGATTGAAGCAAATTTCCTTGATCAACTTTTATTCCTGGCAATTAATTAAGGAGTAAATACCCCAGAACTATTCTAGATCCATTATTTCGACTTATTTTGTGTTCCAGCCATTTTTAGTTTCTGCTGGGTTTTTAATCTTCATTGACCGGAGGAACATATTCCCCTAATAATTATATGATGCAATTGACGTTGTGATGTCAGAGTTCTTGTTACAAGATTGGGTGAGTCTGATTCAATAGTGGATGGCCATTGAACAATTCTCTACATCACAACTATACTGACTAGCCTAGAACCTTGATACACCTGCTGTACCATAGGTAATAGAACATGCTTTATTACTCAAATCACAACACATTTTGATTGACAAGGTGGGCACCTTTCAACCCTCTATATCCATTACTGCAAATGCCTAAAATGATTAATCACCAGGCTTTTAATGCAGGTGCCAAAAATTGGCGCATCAACGCAACTCTTTGACGTTCTTAGCAATAGATCCAGCTCAGGGAGTGGAAGGATGAGACGGGCCTGCTTCTGCTTTGTTCTCCTCAGGATTAACTACAACATCTGAGCAACGACCCCTTCCTGCATCTTCTCATAAGAGTCAATGAGGAGAGTTGATGAGAAGTTGAAGTTGTCCCGCCTCTTGTGCAATGACTAGAGAAATAAAAATGTTCAGTTAAAACATTGAATTAAAACAAAGAGAAATGAAAATAAATCACCCGTGCTACTACTGCGAGCTAGAGTGTATGAAAGGCAGCACATCTGATCAGTACCTTCAAGGCTGTATGTCCAACTGCACACGTGTGTGATTGTCCTTGGCACAAGTGCTACATCTCCAGTCAAATGAGTTCTCCTTAATTTGAGGGTGACACTTGTGACCATTGGGATGAGTACTGCCAATGCAAGCGGCACAGATAGAGTTGCCGAAAAACTATAAAAAGTATCAGATAAAAGGCTACAATAAAGAAAAATGAATTACTTATGCAGTTGAACAAACAATTGATAGAAACAAGCTGTTGAAGAGTAACGGGGTGACCGTAAGGCCACCTAAAGACAGTACAATCTAGACAAATCGTTGATTTAAAGCTATAAACAAAAGAAGTAAAATAATATACCAGGAACGTCGGTATACTCCTCCTTGTTCCGGTGTTGAAATGTACGACCATCAACATGCTGGAAGAAGAAGGAGAGTCAGTAAACCATATTGAGAAATGAAAAGACAACCTACTTGAAGTTTGGGAGGCTCGTCATGAACACTGGGAGCTTTGAGAATAGAAGAAGTCAAGAAACCCACGTGATTCAGCCAAAGGGGAGCAGAGAGATCTACTTTAGACTCTTTTGCACCCTTTGATCCCTCATTCTTCTTCTTGGGCTTGCCTTCCTCATTCTCTACTTCCTCCTTGTCACTGGATTCAGAAAGAGGTGTTTTGATTGAAGTGGAAGCAGCCTTGGATCGAGTTTGACGTGCCAGCGGTTCCTCAATAGGTTCCTCTACACAGATAGATTGAGTCTTCAGTCAAGGTTTCACCGTTTGTTTACCCTTGCCCTATAAAACACATAAGAAATGAAAGCATCTAATCAGAGAAATCAGAACTCACCTTAGAAGATTTGGGAGCCTCAGGCTTCTTTGTCAATGAGGTTTGGGTTTTCTTTCTCGGAGGCTTGGAATCAGGAACTTCAGCATTATTGTCATCTTCAGATTCGTTGGTGAAAACAGCAGAGTCCTCAGAATCCAGTGACTTGCATTTAGACTAGAAAAATGAATCAGGAGATATCTACTGCAAGAAACTAAACACTTACCACAGATAGACCCGGCATAGACGTCAGGGCAGGCTTAGGTTTAGTCTTTGTAGCAGAAGCAGCTTTCTTGGCGGAACAAGTAGTTTTGGCAGTAGAAGCAATGGATTCAACAGGAGGAAGGCGAATTTCATCATCTTCTTCATTGTCCTCATCGTCTTCGAGCTGAGGTCCTAGGAGAGTCTTGGGAAATGGTGGCAAGGGCTCCCAGAGATTTTGAAGCTAAAAGAGAAATGAGACCTTAAGTGTCAAAGGGAATGACCCCTGAGTTAGATACTCACTGTGAATTTCTTGTGTAAATCCTCATATTAAGTTCTAGGGAAACACCAAGGTGGCAGAGTGAAAGTTTCAGGCCGCTATTGATGTAGTGTTAGGAGTCAGTACATACAGGTACAGAGCCACAGATCAATAAGTGAATAATGGCATACACAAGAAAGACGAAATTTTTTTTGGGTATCAACCAAATGCCTACCTGTCAACCAATCGCTCTGTGATCATACATGATGTGAGCTGGTGCCAGCTGCTGGTAGATGCTGTGAGCTGGTGCCAGCTGCTCCTAGCTGCTACTAGCTGGTGTGAGCTGCTGCTATATAGTGTGAGCCACTTGTAGATCTTGTGAGCTGGTGTTAGCTGCTTGTACATAGCTATTGCTAGCTAATGTCAACTGATGCTAGGGGCTGCAAGCTGCTGTCATATGATGTAAGCTGCTGGTAGATACTATGAGCTGGTGTCAGCTGCTTCTAGCTGCTCCCAGCTGATGCCAGCTGATGTCAACTGCTGTCATGATGTGAGCTGCTGATAGATGCTGTGAGTTGGTGCTAGCTACATCTAGCTGATGCTATATGGTGCCAGCTGGTGCTAGCTACTGCCAGATGATGCCAGCTAATGTCAGCTGCTGCTATGTGATGTGAGCTGCTTGTAGCTGCTGCTAGCTCCTCGTAGCTGGTGTCATGTGATGTGAGCTGCTGCTTGCAACTTTTGAGTATTATCCTGGAACTATGCAAACTAGTATTCAATACTGCACTGGACCTATGGTAAATCAAAATCAATATCTTTCTTGAATTATGCTCACACTATGTAAAACATATATTCATACTTCTGTGGGATTATGCAAACTATATTGAATACCACTCTGAACTTCTGAAAATTCAATATTAATACTCCTCTAAAATTATTTTATCAATCACTTTTGAATATATTTCTAGGACTATGTAAACCATCATTCAATACTCCTCTAGAGGTATCATACGGTCACGTTAATTTATGTTAATACTATGTAAACCACTTTTAAATGTATCTGTGGAATCATGCAAACTGACATTCAATACTTCTGTGGGAGTATGATGATACTATCTCACTTACTTATGGATAGATCACTGAAACTATGCAAATCAACTTTCAATATTCTTCTGAAACTGTAATGGTATTGCTCAGATCAGTATAATGCCAGCTGCTCCCAGCTAGTGTCACAACTACTCCCAGATAATATCAGCTGCTGCAAGCTGATGCCAGCTGCTCCCAGCTAATGCTAGCTAGTGTTAGCTGCTCCCAGCTAGTGTCACGACTACTCCTAGCTGATATCAGCTGCTGCAAGCTAATGTCAGCTACTCCCAGCTAGTGTTACTACTCTCAGCTGATATCAGCTGCTGCAAGCTGATGCCAGCTGCTTCCAGATGCTGCAAGCTAGTGCCCACAACTGCTCCCAGCTGATGCTAGCTAATGCTAGCTGCTCCTAGCTGATGCAACAAGCTACTCTCAGCTATGTCAGCTGATGCCAGATGATATCAGCTGCTGCTAGCTGATGCCAGATGATATCAGCTGCTGCTAGCTGATGCTAGCTAATATGTGCTGCTCCTGCTAGCTGGTTTCAGCTGATGTCAGCTGCTGCTGGATGATTTGAGCTGATGCTAGCTGGTGTCAGCTGCTCCCAGCTACTGCTAGCTATTACCAGCTGCTGCCAGATGATTTGAGCTGTGGCTAGGTGGTGTTAGCTGATGAGCCAGCTACTGCTAGCTGATAAGAGCTACTGCCAACCACTGCTAGCTGATGACAGCTAATGCCAGCTGCTGCTAGATGATTCGAGCTGATGTTAGCTGCTGCTAGCTGATGCCACCTGCTGCCACATGACATCAGCTGATATGGACTGCTCCTAGCTCCTGCTAGCTGGTGTTAGCTGATGATGTGCACAGCTTGTAGCTTCTGCTTGCTGGTGTGGGCTAATGTCAGCTGCTGCTAGATGATTTGAGTTGATATCAGCTGATGCCAGCTGCTCCCAACTAGTGTCACAACTACTCTTAGCTGATATCAGCTGCTGCAAGCTGATGTCAGCTACTCCGAGCTAGTGTTACAACTACTCTCAGCTGATATCAGCTGCTGCAAGCTGATGTCAGCTGCTCCCAGCTGATGCTAGCTAATGCTAGCTGCTCCCAGCTAGTGTCACGACTACTCCTAGCTGATATCAGCTGCTGCAAGCTGATGCCAGCTGCTCCAAGCTAGTGTCCCCAGCTGATGCTAGCTGTTGTCAGCTGATGCCAGATAATTTAAGCTGATGTCAGCTACTGTCAGATGATTTGAGCTAATGTCAGCTGATGCCAGCTGCTGCCAGATAATTTGAGCTGATGTTGGTTGCTACTAGCTGGTGCCAGCTGCTGCCAGACCATATCAGCTGATGTGCACTGCTCCAATATTATGTAGACCACATATTAATACTTCTGTGGAATTATGCAAACTAATGATTAATACTTCTCTGAAGATGTGAAAATAGAAGAATCACATACTAACACTTCTCCAGATTTATGTTGATACTGTGTAAACCACTTCTATATGTATCTCTGGAGTTATCAAATTAACATTCAATTCTTTTCTAAATTTATCATAATCCAGTATCAAGATTTTTCTGAAAATACTAATACTATGTATAATACAACCTTTGAGTAACTGAAACTATACAAATCAACCTTCAATATTTCTCTGAAACAATGCTGATTTTATTTGAATACTTCCCTAAAATTATTGTAAATCTATGGAAACCACTAGGACTATGTAAACTATCATCTAATACCTCTCTGAAAATATGATAATTCAATAATAATACTTCTCTGGAAGTATAGTGGCAGTATATGGAATATACTTTAGTACTTCTCTAGATTTATGTTTATTCTATGCTACTTTTATATGTATCTCTGGGTTTATCAAACTAACATTCAATTCTTCTCTAAAACTATCATAATCCAGTATCAAGATCTTTCTGGAAATACTAATACTATCTATAATACAACCTTTGAATGGATCACTGAAACTGTACAAATCAACTTTCAATATTTCTCTAAAACAATCATTAATACTTTTCTAAATTCATAGTAATTCTATGGAAAAAATTTGAATATATTTCTGGAACTATGTAAACCATCATTCAATACTTCTCTCTAGAGGTATGATAACAGTATGTGAATTACAAATTAATACTTCTTCAGATTTATGTTGATACCATGTAAACCACTTTTCAATGTATCTGTGGAATTATGCAAACTAACATTCAATATTTCTCTGAAGAGCTTTGCACAACCTTGGCTCTGCGACGCAGCAGTTTCCACAATCTCATGTGTTACTCTTGGTCTCACAGGATGTACATCTTCTCAGTTGATCACTTGATCAGAACTCTTAAAAACTGGGTGGTGTCAATGTGAGAAGAAATGGAATGACTTCAATCCAAACAGGGACAATGTAATGTCAATAATGGACTCAGCAGTTATCTCTAGTCAAGGCAGAGGTCAGATAAATATGAAGGAATCTTCCTCACCCCACATCCTATGCTTTTTCCACATGTTGAGAATAGTGTTGGTTTGTTCTCATCTATCTTGCAGGAATTGTTAAATTCAATATTTTGTTTTCAAGTCTCAGTGTTCTTCCATACTGCCATGATGGGTGTTTGTTGCTTGGGATATACACAGCTGTTGGGTCCCATTTGGGTTCTATGGCAATTCTTTCTACCCTACTGGTAAAGAACTTCTCAATTTGATGCTATCTTACAGACATTACAGGTGTTGTGTGGGTCTGCAACTCCACAAACTGCACATGGTACATCACTTATTAGAACTTCCATGTTCCAGATGTTGAAGACTAAATTATGTATTTCTGCTGGTTTAGATTACTGTTTTCCCTTGGAGCTGGTCCATATGGTTATGGGTAAATGGGTGGAATGTTGGTCTGTCTGAGCCTTGGGTATTTAAGAAATCATCATTTGACAATATATCCTGACCTTTTAAAACTCTTGTGAGACAGCCTTGATAACTAACTTCCATCCAACTTTCAGCTAGATGAACATCCCTGTCATTCCAGCTGTCAACTTGCTGACAGTTATGTATTTTTCTTTCAACTTTGATTGTCCAAGTGTACTAACCAACTTGAAGCAGCATATAAGGAACAGTTGAAGACCAATAAGCCAACCATTTTTCAAGGTGGAACTTTAGGGGCTGTTAGTGTAAATCACCATTACCGTGAGGTAGCATTGATAGTCTTTCAGGCTTGGTGCTAGCCTTCATGCTTGACTGAAGCTTCTTATGGATGATAAGCGAGCATTAGAGGATGATAAGAAGTCTCTTGAGAGGTGCATTGCCTATCTTCCCATGTCCTTTCTCCCGCTATTGCTGATATTTTTTTTCTCCTAGTGACCTTGCTTGTACTCAGGCAGAATTGACTCTAGCTTGCAACACTGGTTCTTGCATGAGTCAATTGGCAGCAACCCTTCAAGGTCAGGTGGTGTGATTGAGTCATGTTAAAAAAATTATACTACTGTGGCAGCTGCTCAATCCTGTTGTGATGGTCAGCTTAAGAAGTGTGATGGTGTTGAATGAAGTGCTAGAACACTTGTACATACTATACAAATA
Organism: Omphalotus guepiniiformis; assembly: GCA_028554645.1. Taxonomy (NCBI): domain Eukaryota; kingdom Fungi; phylum Basidiomycota; class Agaricomycetes; order Agaricales; family Omphalotaceae; genus Omphalotus; species Omphalotus guepiniiformis. The sequence goes on from JAQOOI010000042.1 coordinate 57,614, forward strand.
CTGTACATATCATTAGAAAGTCCCTCAAGTACATATAATACTATAGTAATGACTTTAGTACCTATTGTAGATAGTTATACCATGTATGTAGGTCTGGAGTGTTTAGTGCGAAAATGTGGACCCTCATTTTCACACCTCATGCGTGGCCTGACACAACAGGACCAAGCAATATGTAAATCCTTACATGTCTGGAGAAATCTAAGACACTTGGAAAGCAATTCTTGTGCATGCTACTATTACAATGCTTTAGTGATCTCAGTGAACTGTAATTGAACTCTATTCATTGTGTCTGATCAGTGTATCACTGGTAGTGCATTGTCTAAGATTTTAACAGATGGGGAGATTGTGCACCTTCTTCAGGAGTTGGAACAGGGAACAGTGCTTCATAGAATTCTGGCTGATATGACTTATAGGAGACCCTATTCCAACAGTGCTTCATAGAATTCTGGCTGATATGACTTATAGGAGACCCTATTCCCTTCTTTGCTTTGTTAGGACTTGGAGACCATTGTGCAGGTTGTTTTTCAGGCTCAACACCAGGTTGTTGAGAGCTATTTCACAGGCTCGTCTCGCACTCAAGATGGACTCCTGTCTTTACATTCCCAATGCCTTGGTATTGCTGATGCTCTCTTGCTCACCTCTCTAACATCTCTTGCATTACTTATTCCAGTGCCTGGACTGTAGCTGGATCTCATATCAACCCAGTGTTCATTGACTTGATGATGATGAAACAGTTACAGGCTTTGTCTCCAATGATGAGGGGAATGGTGAAGGGGAATTGAAGTATCCAGAGTTAGACAATTAGAAAGATAGTTGTAACCACTGATGTACATGACAAGTAGATGATTAACTCTATATACCATATTGCTTGAATGATTTGATGAGGTTGTTTCTGAGTTTGACTTCTTTCTTGTTCTACTGCCCTCTCCAATTCACCATCATGAAGTCCTATTTTGTTGGGATGCTTTTGGTGAAAATCTTCAATGTGTTCTTGATATTCAACCACATTTCTAATTGGTCATAACAACCTTTCCAGCAGACTAGATACTCCATCCTTCCCCATCTTCTATGGTTATTCAAAATCTGGATTCCTGTTGGCTTATATCAGAAATGTCTAACTCTGTAACTTGTATCTAGTACTTGTACCAAAATTACTCCAACCTTATATTGAGTGCCAGTATAAATGCACCACCCCTTGTGGTCTATCCTGAAAGGGTCCACAAATGGATCAAAGTGCAGAAAAGAAACTAGTATTGTGTATCTATCTTGCCTTCTAAGCCTCCAGTAACATGTGTTTTCTAATAGCTTTTTGCCATGTATAAGGCCTTGGACAGTATCCCTGATGGGAAGAATTGTTCTTGATGAGATGCAGCATTGCATACAGTGGAGTATTGTTTTGTTGCAATTAAATATATAGTGAAGCTGATATATGTCATTTACAAACCCATGCTTCTTATCATTTCATCTCTACAGCCTTCTTTAGTATTTTAGGTGTATTCATTCACTTTTGCGTTATCAATCACATTGTCTTTGAAGCAAACCTTATTCTGTGTACTACTATTTATAATATTTATATTGGCACTACTAGTGCACTCACTATTATATTGTACTCTTTCCACTATGAAGGCTCCTATCTATCCTTCCAATGTCTCCAAACAGGATCTAGCTTGGAAAGCCAACACCTTCAAGATGCCTATTTGGACAACTGTAGATGACATACCTGCAGAGACCTTTCCCATCAAACAGGTCTCCCAACAGGAGGAAACCAGATCTTGTGTCTTGCAATACTTTCCAGTGATCTGCTTGCTTGTGTTCAAGCATAATTTTCTACGCAGGGCGATGCTGTTTGATTTTGAAGTCAAAAGAGGAGAGATGTGCTCTAAACCAGACAGAGGTTGCCATAGACCACTGGGATGCATCAAAAGGGCATTATATATATAATATTAGTGATGTATGTCTTACTTTGTACTCCACCCCATCCCTTGTCTCTGGTTTTTCCCTGACAGCTGTTACACTATATTTTCAAAAAGCATCTAAACAGTGCAGCAAGCAAGAAGAAGTTAGCAATTAGCAACCACAATTTGTTGGATGAGCAATAGAAGGACCTGGTGCTAACCCCACCATTGAGTGTTAACACCACTCATAGCAAGATAGACTAACCTCCATACTCTATCAATGGCATGATAGCTCAGTTGGTTAGAGCACCAGTTATGTGTGCTGGGTATTGCTGGTTCAATCCCAGCTCATGCCAATACATTTCCCCTACTTTGTTATGTGGCCACTTGACCGTAAGCAAGTTGCTGCCATGAATTTGGCCTTGTTTACATGGAGCTCTTGATTCCCAACACAATTGTGGAGCTGGATAACTGGGCTAGACATGAAATCCATTGGCAAAACCACACAGTCTGACAGATGAAGATCTTGAGGAGGGGGTTGTGAGTCAGAAGTCCTGGGAAGATTGTGGTAAGTTGAGAAATGGTCTCTGGACAAACAAGTGTATTGTTAATATTGATTACTAGATTGGCAGGAGTACATTTCTTGGTTTCCTCTCCACTATTCAGACCAATAAGGCTGAATTGAAAGAGGAAGATGTTGTTGAAAGTGCTGGCAGTGCCAAAGTACATTCTCTTCTAATAATACTTCATCTTCTGACATACTTGATTGGAATACACATAACCACATCACCATTGAGTTAAAAATAATACCGGTACTCATCCTCGGGTATTGTCAGATATGCTGCTGAGTCTACACCTCTAGTATCTGCAGTGAGTTGATTCCATTATGGATGCTCTTATGATGTTGCTTTTTAAAGACTATTTTCCCTAAAGATAATCAAGAAGCAGTTCTGAAGGACCACAATTGGCAGAGCTGAGTCTTATAGTAGGTTCTAGTATGATACAGATTAGAACCTTTCTTCTCTGCACAGAAGCACCTCTTTGAGTATGAGGATAGTGATTCAGGGGATGAAGGCAATAGGGATTGGACAGGCAATGGTACAAGTGCTCATATTCCTCTCCATAGTCAGATTCTGCTCCATCTGCTTCATTGCCATTATCTGAGACAAGTTATTTATAAGTAAGTAAAGGAAGTTTAGTAAATACACACAAGTTGTTGTATTTGTAGCATCTGGGTTTTCCTTAGGACGGCCACACTTTGGTGCATTTGGTGGTCTGGGTTTGTCTTTGCTTCCTAGTGGCCTACCAATCTTCCTTGGTTCACCTGTCTTATTTCTTGGCATGTTCTCTGTAAGTCAATGCATAAGTGCAGGCCCAATGAGTCAAAAAGTGCATACAAAGCTGTGCATACAAAAGCTGTATAATAAATGTTGGATGAGCAATAGAAGACCTGGTGCTAACCCCACCATTGAGTGTTAACACCACTCATAGCGAGATGGACTAATCTCCATACTCTACCAACGGCATGATAGCTCAGTTGGTTAGAGCACCAGTTATGTGTGCTGGGTGTCGCTGGTTCAATCCCAGCTCATGCCAATACATTTCCCCTACTTTGTTATGTGGTCACTTGACCGTAAGCAAGTTGCTGCCATTAATTTGGCCTTGTTTACTTGGAGCTCTTGATTCCCAACATGGTAGCAGTTATTTGTAATTGAAGTTCCCTGACCCGGTCTTCAATTGGGGGGCTGTGTTGGATGAGCAATAGAAGACCTGGTGCTAACCCCACCATTGAGTGTTAACACCACTCATAGCGAGATGGACTAATCTCCATACTCTACCAACGGCATGATAGCTCAGTTGGTTAGAGCACCAGTTATGTGTGCTGGGTGTCGCTGGTTCAATCCCAGCTCATGCCAATACATTTCCCCTACTTTGTTATGTGGTCACTTGACCGTAAGCAAGTTGCTGCCATTAATTTGGCCTTGTTTACTTGGAGCTCTTGATTCCCAACAATAAAAGCAGAGGATACCCCAACTTCAATAGAATTCAATGAGAGAGGCTGTAGATGAGTGTATGATAAGGATAGTATGGTATCAATACATCAGACGGCTACTATCTGTGACTTGACAGTTTGTGACAGTGTGTCTGTCCATAGTAGCTGGAGAGGTGGCTTCTGAGGAGCATCTGAGTGCAATCTTCATCTTCAAGCAGGTTGGGATAGGCAAGATGACCCCCTGGAATACCCGGCACCATGGACTTACTCAAACAAGTGGCACAAGTGCTTATCATCCTGGCAACATTGATAAGTTTTCTAATTCATATTTTAATGTTCTCTTGCTCATTATTCTTAAGAGCAGGGGTGGTTGTTTTTTCATGTGGTATTTTGAGCAATAAGAATATCATTAGTTCCATAAATTGAAATTGTACAAGTAACTCCTTGTGCACTTGGAAATACTTTTTCTAATTTTGACGTTTGCACAGAGCACAGCTGGCAACTTTGTAAGTGCCATGCACATAGCAGATGTGTGTTCTGTCTTGAATGCTTGAATAACCAGTATCTAGCTTATTTTAAGTATCTCAAATCTTAGATGCCTTTTTGATGCTTTGAGTCCTGTCAAGACACCCTAATCACAACAGCAAGACTTCTTGAACTGGTCTGTGAGCAGATAGCTCGTCCATGCAGTAGCACTGTTGAGCAATACTAAAGTCAGATACTAACACAAATTCTGAATGAGATATTGATGCACCTTTTCAGTAGAAGACTCCAACTGTTTTGATGGACAAGGACATCCTTCCTCTGAACAAGGCTCATCCATAGAGGTGGTCAAGTAGAGAGAAAGACATCTTGTTTGGATGTAGAATCTGTACTATTTGTTCAATTGCAAGACTGCCAATTTATCACAGTCTAAATTTTCCAGTATGTCATTCAAGAATATAGAAGCAATAGTTCATGAGATATAGATGATGACACACTTTGTCAATAGAGCACCTCCATTACACAAGTGTTCTATCAGGGGGCTGTGTTGAATGAAGTGCTAGAACACTTGTACATGTTAGAATCTAAGACAATGCACTACCAGTGATACACTGATCAGACACAATGAATAGAGTTCAATTACAGTTCACTGAGATCACTAAAGCATTGTAATAGTAGCATGCACAAGAATTGCTTTCCAAGTGTCTTAGATTTCTCCAGACATGTAAGGATTTACATATTGTTTGGTCCTGTTGTGTCAGGCCGCGCATGAGACGTGAAAATGAGGGTCCACATTTTCGCGCGCGCTCTAAACACTCCAGAATGACCCTACATACATGGTATAACTATCTACAATAGGTATTAAAGTCATTAGTATAGTATTATATGTACTTGAAGGACTTTCTAATGATATGTACAGTATTTGTATAGTATCTACAAGTGTTCTATTGGATTTGTGGCATTTACTGTCATTCATTGTTACCAGTTCATTAATTGACTGGACACAATCAATTGTATTGGAACACATTCACACAAACACATTCATTCTTCCTTCACAGTTATGTCTTCTTCAGACACACCAAAATTTAAACTCCTCAATAACTCCAACTATCCTGAATGGAGTGGAGATATGATGGCTTGGTTGATGTGTATGGGCTATTGATTCTCTGGTGCAGAGTCAAAGCCTACTGAAGGCTCACCTCTGGCCAATTGGGAGATCAAAGCCAGTAAAGCTGCTGGTGACATCTACCTTTCTCTGGATCAAGATCAGAAGGTTCATGTCAAGTCATATCTTGCTGATGATGATCCTATTGGCATGTGGACAGCTGTAGAAAGAGTGCATGTGTCTAGAACACCAGGTGCACGCTTCAATGCCTATAATGAGGAGGATGAGAGTTTAGTTGATCTGGGGACAAGGATTGAAAATGCAGTCTTCACCATTAGGAATCTCAGAGACAAGGAATACACCTTGGAGAAACTTGATGCAGAGCTGCAGGCTTTGGCCTTGGTCCGTGCATTGCCCCCAGAATCTAACCTCACCTCAAACTTGCTGCTATTGGACACATTGGACAAGGACAAGATTCTTCAGTACTTCATTGCTGAAGAACAAAATCTGAAGAGACAGGCAGAGCAGGTGAACAAAAGCACAAGGCTATATCAAGCCTAATTGGAAGAAGGGGTTCTGTTATTATTGCAAGAAGGAAGGGCATTGGAAGGCTGAATGTCCCACCTTGAAAGCAAGGAATGAAGGAAAGAGTGGGAATGGGAGATATCAGGCCAATAAGGCTGAAGTGAAAGAGGAAGATGTTGTTGAAAGTGCTGGCAGTGCAAGTACATTCTCTTCTAATGATACTTCATCTTCTGACATACTTGATTGGAATACAGACACGGGGGCCACTTCTTATATGACACCACATCACCATTGGATTAGGAATTATACCCCCTATAGAGTACCTATTAAATTGGCTGATGATAGAATTATATATTCTGAAGGTGTAGGAAATGTTGTGTTTAGACCAATCATTAGTAGAGTACTGCATGTACCTTCACTTAAAAATAATCTTCTTTCTGTTCTGTACTCAACAAAACATAAAGGCTTTCATGTACATATTTGGTCTGATAGAATGGAATTTGATAGAAATGGTCCTATTCTTTTTACTGTGCGTGTTACTGCAAACAATGTGGGATACTTGAATGGACATACTATAGATAAGTCTGAAAGCCTCTGTTTGACAACAACTCTACCTCTGGATCTGAAGCTGAGGCACTGTTGGGAATCAAGAGCTCCATGTAAACAAGGCCAAATTAATGGCAGCAACTTGCTTACGGTCAAGTGACCACATAACAAAGTAGGGGAAATATGTTGGCATGAGCTGGGATTGAACCAGCGACTCCCAGCACACATAACTGGTGCTCTAACCAACTGAGCTAACATGCCGTTGGTAGAGTATGGAGGTTAGTCCATCTCGCTATGAGTGGTGTTAACACTCAATGGTGGGGTTAGCACCAGGTCTTCTATTGCTCATCCAACACAGCCCCCCAATTGAAGACCGGGTCAGGGAACTTCAATTACAAATTACTGCTACCATGTTGGGAATCAAGAGCTCCATGTAAACAAGGCCAAATTAATGGCAGCAACTTGCTTACGGTCAAGTGACCACATAACAAAGTAGGGGAAATATGTTGGCATGAGCTGGGATTGAACCAGCGACTCCCAGCACACATAACTGGTGCTCTAACCAACTGAGCTAACATGCCGTTGGTAGAGTATGGAGGTTAGTCCATCTCGCTATGAGTGGTGTTAACACTCAATGGTGGGGTTAGCACCAGGTCTTCTATTGCTCATCCAACAGGCACAGGCGCTTCTGGCATCATGGGCACGATGATATATTGCGCATGTTGAGGGATAATTTGGCAGAGGGCTTGAAACTAGACTCTAATGCAAAGCCAGATCCTGTTTGTGAACCTTGTCTGGCTGGCAAGATGCATGCACATCCATTCCATTCCTCACACACCAGAGCTGATACTGTGTTGGGCCTTATTCATTCTGATCTCCATGATGTTGGTGTGCATTCTCCTAGTGGATACAGATACTGGATCACATTCATTGATGACAAGTGGTGTTTCCGTGCAGCACTTCCTCTGAAGAAGAAGGGTGATGCATTTGATGCATTCAAGAAGTACAAAGCTTGGGCTGAGAACACCACTGGAGAGAAAATCAAAATCTTTAGATGTGATAAAGGTGGAGAGTACATATCAAAGGAGTTTATTGCATTTCTGGACAACTGTGGAATAGAGTGTCAATACACTGTCAGAAATGTTGAATGAAGTGCTAGAACACTTGTAGATACTATACAAATACTGTACATATCATTAGAAAGTCCTTCAAGTACATATAATACTATACTAATGACTTTAATACCTATTGTAGATAGTTATACCATGTATGTAGGGTCATTCTGGAGTGTTTAGAGCGCGCGCGAAAATGTGGACACTCATTTTCACGCCTCATGCGCGGCCTGACACAACAGGACCAAACAATATGTAAATCCTTACATGTCTGGAGAAATCTAAGACACTTGGAAAGCAATTCTTGTGCATTAAGCTACTATTACAACGCTTTAGTGATCTCAGTGAACTGTAATTGAACTCTATTCATTGTGTCTGATCAGTGTATCACTGGTAGTGCATTGTCTTAGATTCTAACAGGTTATGGGCCCCGGCCTTTAAAACTTGAACAGAACTGATTGATCTTGCTCAATTGCTATTGTTGGCTCTGTGACATTTATTGTCAATTATTGAAACCCCTTACAAGTCAATCTATTGACTGTACAAAATATTGTTGGCTCTATTGGATTTGTGGCATTTACTGTCATTCATTGTTACCAGTTCATTAATTGACTGGACACAATCACTTGGGTTATTGGAACACATTCACACAAACACATTCATTCTTCCTTCACAATTATGTCTTCTTCAGACACACCAAAATTTAAACCTCTCAATAACTCCAACTATCCTGAATGGAGTGGAGATATGATGGCTTGGTTGATGCGTATGGGCTATTGGAGATTGGTCTCTGGTGCAGAGTCAAAGCCTACTGAAGGCTCACCTCTGGCCAATTGGGAGATTAAAGCCAGTAAAGCTGCTGGTGACATTTACCTTTCTCTTGAACAAGATCAGAAGGTTCATGTCAAGTCATATCTTGCTAATGGTGATCCTATTGGCATGTGGCAGGCTCTAGAAAGGGTGCATGTGTCCAGAACACCAGGTGCACGCTTCAATGCCTATGATGCTCTGTTCAGCATCACAAAGGAGGAGGATGAGAGTTTAGTTGATCTGGGGACAAGGATTGAAAATGCAGTCTTCACCATTAGGAATCTCAGAGACAAGGAATATACCTTGGAGAAACTTGATGCAGAGCTGCAGGCTTTGGCCTTAGTCCGTGCATTGCCCCCAGAATCTAACCTCACTGCAAACTTGCTGCTATTGGACACATTGGACAAGGACAAGATTCTTCAGTACTTCATTGCTGAAGAACAAAATCTGAAAAGACAGGCAGAGCAGGTTAACAAGGCCAATGCTGCTGCCAAAGCACAAGGCTATATCAAGCCTAATTGGAAGAAGGGGTTCTGTCATTACTGCAAGAAGGAAGGGCATTGGAAGGCTGAATGTCCCACCTTGAAAGCAAGGAATGAAGGAAAGAGTGGGAATGGGAGATATCAGGCCAATAAGGCTGAAGTGAAAGAGGAAGATGTTGTTGAAAGTGCTGGCAGTGCAAGTACATTCTCTTCTAATGATACTTCATCTTCTGACATACTTGATTGGAATACAGACACGGGGGCCACTTCTCATATGACACCACATCACCATTGGATTAGGAATTATACCCCCTATAGAGTACCTATTAAATTGGCTGATGATAGAATTATATATTCTGAAGGTGTAGGAAATGTTGTGTTTAGACCAATCATTGATGGAAAAGTATCTAGGGATGTTGAATTTAGTAGAGTACTGCATGTACCTTCACTTAAAAATAATCTGCTTTCTGTTCTGTACTTAACAAAACATAAAGGCTTTCATGTACATATTTGGTCTGATAGAATGGAATTTGATAGAAATGGTCCTATTCTTTTTACTGCGCGTGTTACTGCAAATAATGTGGGATACTTGAATGGACATACTATAGATAAGTCTGAAAGCCTCTGTTTGACAACAACTCTACCTCTGGATCTGAAGCTGTGGCACAGGTGCTTCTGTCATCATGGGCACGATGATATATTGCGCATGTTGAGGGATAATTTGGCAGAGGGCTTGAAACTAGACTCTAATGCAAAGCCAGATCCTGTTTGTGAACCTTGTCTGGCTGGCAAGATGCATGCACATCCATTTCATTCCTCACACACCAGAGCTGATACTGTGTTGGGCCTCATTCATTCTGATCTCCATGATGTTGGTGTACATTCTCCTAGTGGATACAGATACTGGATCACATTCATTGATGACAAGTGGCGTTTCCGTGCAGCACTTCCTCTGAAGAAGAAGAGTGATGCATTTGATGCATTCAAGAAGTACAAAGCTTGGGCTGAGAACACCACTGGAGAGAAAATCAAAATCTTTAGATGTGATAAAGGTGGAGAGTACATATCAAAGGAGTTCATTGCATTTCTGGACAGCTGTGGAATAGAGCGTCAATACACTGTCAGAAATAGGCCTCAACAGAATGGTGTTGCTGAAAGAGCAAATAGAGTGATGGAGGAAAGGATTGTTGCAATGCTAGAAGAGTCTGGTTTACCAAAGTCATTTTGGGTAGAGTGCCTGGCTGCACTTGTTCATGTGTGGAATCGTTGCCCTACATCTGCTGTACCAAACTGCACTCCCTATGAGGGATGGTACAAGAGGAAACCAAAGGTGGATCATCTGAGGGTCTGGGGTTGTGTTGCATATGTGCATGTTCAGAAGGATAAGAGGAAACACTTGGGTTCTCATATGGAAAAGTGTATCTTCATTGGGTATCCAGATGGTGTGAAGGGATGGAGATTTTGGAATCCTGTCACCAAGAAGGTTGTGATCAGTGAGAGAGCTGACTTTGATGAGAGGTACACTTATAAAGTTGGATCTTCACAACCACCTTCCAAACCTTCACCTTCCAAACCTTCAACTAGTACACCACCCAATACGTCCTATGTTCCTCTTGATGATCATCCTCACTCTGACTCTGACTCTGAGTCAGATGACCCTGCATTACCTGAACCTGACCATGAGTCCTCTACAGAACAAGACAATACTGGCCCTGAGCAGAATAATGAACCTGCTGATGACAATGATAGTTCTGCAGAGGAGGAACAGATTGAACCACCTGAGGATGTCCTTGTAGATAATAGACCAATTGCTTTCCGTAGGTCTGAGCGGAAGAGACAGGCTCCTGGTGAATGGTGGAAAGTGAACCTCCCTGCTCCCAAGCGAAACAAGGATGCAGATGTGCCAGATGATGATGATAATATGGAGGAAGCCCACATCATGACTGACAATGGTCCAGAGCCTTTGACATTCAAGCAGGCTATGGAAGGACCTAATGCCAGACAGTGGCAGGAGGCCATGATGGAGGAAATGAATGCACACCTCACCAATGGCACTTGGGATGTTGTGGAACTTCCACCAGATAAGAGAGCAATTGGATCTAAATGGGTATTCAAGATAAAGCACAAGGCTGATGGATCCATTGAAAGGTTCAAGGCTAGACTTGTTGCCAAAGGATTCAGCCAAAGACCTGGCTTTGACTATCTAGAGACATTCTCATCTACTATGAGACAGACTACAATCCGCACTATTCTTGCTCTGGCTGCCATTGAGGACTTGCATTTGCGCTCTGTGGATATCTCTCATGCATTCATCAATAGTGACATTGATACAGAGATCTTCATGACACAGCCAGAAGGGTTCAAGGAGCGTGGTCCTAGATTTGTCTGCAGGCTGAACAAGTCCCTGTATGGGTTAAAGCAGTCACCCAGACTTTGGGGTGAGAAGCTTGCAGGAGTGTTACAATCAATGGGCTTTAGTCGCACCCAATCTGATCCAAACCTATATATCTATCAGAAAGATGACATTAAGGTTTTTGTACCTGTCTTTGTGGATGATATCACTCTTGCTTCCAAGTCAGAGGCATCTTTGGACCACTTTGTGGCAGAGCTAGCAAAGCACTTCAAACTCCGTGACCTGGGTCCTACATCATATTTGCTGGGAATAGAAATCACAAGAAATAGAAAGGAGAGAAAATTGTATATGGGTCAGAAACAATATATTGTCAACAAACTGAATGAGTTTGGAATGTCTGACTGTAGACCTGTTGGTACACCCATGGATCCAGGAGCTGCTCTGTCAACTGCACAGTGTCCAAAGACTGCTGAAGAAAAGGAAGAGATGGCCAAAATTCCATATATTAGTGCTGTTGGCTCCTTGTTGTATCTTGCTACCACCAGTCGTCCTGACATTGCATACACAGCTAGTGTTTTGGCACGGTTTAATTCAAATCCTGGCATGGCACACTGGGTTGCAGTAAAGCATGCATTCAGATATCTGAAGGGAACAATGGACATGAAGCTTGAATATGGTCCTGATCCCTGCCAGCCAGATCTATTTGTTACATATTGTGATGCAGACTTTGGTGGTAACAGGGACAACTCAAAGTCCACTAGTGGGTATATGGTCAAACTTGGATCAGGTGTGGTTAGCTGGAGCAGTAAGCTACAGCCCTTTGTAACACTCTCCTCTACAGAGGCAGAATATGTGGCAGGTGTTGCTGCTGGCAAGGAGATTTGTGCCATGAACAGCCTGTTACAAGATTTGGGATACCAGACACCTCAGCCAGCCAGGTTGCTAATGGACAATCAATCCACAATCAAGGTTGCTAAGAATCCTGAGCATCATGGGAGGATGAAGCATCTTGACCGGCATTACTACTGGCTGAGAGACCAAGTTGAATACAAGGTCATGGCTCCTGAATATCTGCCTACTGATGAGAATGCAGCTGATTTGCTCACCAAGCCTCTCAGTAAGCCCAAGGTGGAGAAGTTGAGGGAGATGATGGGATTGCACATAATACAGAACCCCTAGGTTGAAGAAGTGCATCATCAGGGGGCTGTGAAGAAGGTGAGGAAAGTGAAGAGGTTGAGGGATATGTGATGACACACTTCATCAATAGAGCACCTCCATTACACAAGTGTTCTATCAGGGGGCTGTGTTGAATGAAGTGCTAGAACACTTGTAGATACTATACAAATACTGTACATATCATTAGAAAGTCCTTCAAGTACATATAATACTATACTAATGACTTTAATACCTATTGTAGATAGTTATACCATGTATGTAGGGTCATTCTGGAGTGTTTAGAGCGCGCGCGAAAATGTGGACCCTCATTTTCACGCCTCATGCGCGGCCTGACACAACAGGACCAAACAATATGTAAATCCTTACATGTCTGGAGAAATCTAAGACACTTGGAAAGCAATTCTTGTGCATTAAGCTACTATTACAACGCTTTAGTGATCTCAGTGAACTGTAATCGAACTCTATTCATTGTGTCTGATCAGTGTATCACTGGTAGTGCATTGTCTTAGATTCTAACATGTTGGGAATCAAGAGCTCCAAGTAAACAAGGCCAGATTAATGGCAGCAACTTGCTTACGGTCAAGTGACCACATAACAAAGTAGGGGAAATGTATTGGCATGAGCTGGGATTGAACCAGCGACACCCAGCACACATAACTGGTGCTCTAACCAACTGAGCTATCATGCCGTTGGTAGAGTATGGAGGTTAGTCCATCTCGCTATGAGTGGTGTTAATACTCAATGGTGGGGTTAGCACCAGGTCTTCTATTGCTCATCCAACACAGCCCCCCAATTGAAGACCGGGTCAGGGAACTTCAATTACAAATTACTGCTACCATGTTTGGAATCAAGAGCTCCAAGTAAACAAGGCCAGATTAATGGCAGCAACTTGCTTACGGTCAAGTGACCACATAACAAAGTAGGGGAAATGTATTGGCATGAGCTGGGATTGAACCAGCGACACCCAGCACACATAACTGGTGCTCTAACCAACTGAGCTATCATGCCGTTGGTAGAGTATGGAGGTTAGTCCATCTCGCTATGAGTGGTGTTAATACTCAATGGTGGGGTTAGCACCAGGTCTTCTATTGCTCATCCAACACAATATGTAAATCCTTACATGTCTGGAGAAATCTAAGACACTTGGAAAGCAATTCTTGTGCATTAAGCTACTATTACAACGCTTTAGTGATCTCAGTGAACTGTAATTGAACTCTATTCATTGTGTCTGATCAGTGTATCACTGGTAGTGCATTGTCTTAGATTCTAACAAGAAATAGGCCTCAAGAGAATGGTGTTGCTAAAAGAGCAAACAGAGTGATGGAGGAAAGGATTGTTGCAATGCTAGAAGAGTCTGGTTTACCAAAGTCATTTTGGGTAGGGTGCCTGGCACTTGTTCATGTGTGGAATCGTTGCCCTACATCTGCTGTACCAAACTACACTCCCTATGAGGGATGGTACAAGAGGAAACCAAAGGTGGATCATCTGAGGGTCTGGGGTTGTGTTGCATATGTGCATGTTCAGAAGGATAAGAGGAAACACTTGAGTTCTCATATGGAAAAGTGTATCTTCATTGGGTATCCAGATGGTGTGAAGGGATGGAGGTTTTGGGATCCTGTCACCAAGAAGGTTGTGATCAGTGAGAGAGCTGACTTTGATGAGAGGTACACTTATAAAGTTGGATCTTCACAACCACCTTCCAAACCTTCACCTTCCAAACCTTCAACTAATACACCACCAAATGCTTCCTATGTTCCTCTTGATGATGATCCTCATTCTGACTCTGACTCTGAGTCAGATGATCCTGCACAGATGATCCTGCATTACCTGAACCTGAGTCCTCTACAGAACAAGACAATACTGGCCCTGAGCAGAATAATGGACCTGCTGATGACAATAATAGTTCTGAAGAGGAGGAACAGATTGAACCACCTGAGGATGTCCTTGTAGATAATAGACCAATTGCTTTCCGTAGGTCTGAGCGGAAGAGACAGGCTCCTGGTGAATGGTGGAAAGTGAACCTCCCTGCTCCCAAGCGAAACAAGGGTGCAGATGTGCCAGATGATGATGATAATATGGAGGAAGCCCACATCATGACTGACAATGGTCCAGAGCCATTGACATTTAAGCAGGCTATGGAAGGACCTAATGCCAGACAATGGCAGGAGGCCATGATGGAGGAGATGAATGCACACCTCACCAATGGCACTTGGGATGTTGTGGAACTTCCACCAGATAAGAGAGCAATTGGATCTAAATGGGTATTCAAGATAAAACACAAGGCTGATATATCCATTGAAGGGTTCAAGGCTAGACTTGTTGCCAAAGGATTCAGCCAAAGACCTGGATTTGACTATCTAGAGACATTCTCATCTACTATGAGACAGACTACAATCTGCACTATTCTTGCTCTGGCTGCCATTGAGGACTTGCATTTGCGCTCTGTGGATATCTCTCATGCATTCATCAATAGTGACATTGATACAGAGATCTTCATGACACAGCCAGAAGGGTTCAAGGAGCGTGGTCCTAGATTTGTCTGCAGGCTGAACAAGTCCCTGTATGGGTTAAAGCAGTCACCCAGACTTTGGGGTGAGAAGCTTGCAGGAGTGTTACAATCAATGGGCTTTAGTCGCACCCAATCTGATCCAAACCTATATGTCTATCAGAAAGATGACATTAAGGTTTTTGTACCTGTCTTTGTGGATGACATCACTCTTGCTTCCAAGTCAGATGCATCTTTGGACCACTTTGTGGCAGAGCTGTAGAGGACTCAGGTTCAGGTAATGCAGGATCATCTGTGCAGGATCATCTGACTCAGAGTCAGAGTCAGAATGAGGATCATCATCAAGAGGAACATAGGAAGCATTTGGTGGTGTATTAGTTGAAGGTTTGGAAGGTGAAGGTTTGGAAGGTGGTTGTGAAGATCCAACTTTATAAGTGTACCTCTCATCAAAGTCAGCTCTCTCACTGATCACAACCTTCTTGGTGACAGGATCCCAAAACCTCCATCCCTTCACACCATCTGGATACCCAATGAAGATACACTTTTCCATATGAGAACTCAAGTGTTTCCTCTTATCCTTCTGAACATGCACATATGCAACACAACCCCAGACCCTCAGATGATCCACCTTTGGTTTCCTCTTGTACCATCCCTCATAGGGAGTGTAG
The DNA here is from genome assembly GCA_028554645.1 of Omphalotus guepiniiformis. Lineage (NCBI taxonomy): Eukaryota > Fungi > Basidiomycota > Agaricomycetes > Agaricales > Omphalotaceae > Omphalotus > Omphalotus guepiniiformis. The sequence goes on from JAQOOI010000042.1 coordinate 73,268, forward strand.
TTTGGTACAGCAGATGTAGGGCAACGATTCCACACATGAACAAGTGCCAGGCACCCTACCCAAAATGACTTTGGTAAACCAGACTCTTCTAGCATTGCAACAATCCTTTCCTCCATCACTCTGTTTGCTCTTTCAGCAACACCATTCTCTTGAGGCCTATTTCTGACAGTGTATTGACACTCTATTCCACAGTTGTCCAGAAATGCAATAAACTCCTTTGATATGTACTCTCCACCTTTATCACATCTAAAGATTTTGATTTTCTCTCCAGTGGTGTTCTCAGCCCAAGCTTTGTACTTCTTGAATGCATCAAATGCATCACCCTTCTTCTTCAGAGGAAGTGCTGCACGGAAACACCACTTGTCATCAATGAATGTGATCCAGTATCTGTATCCACTAGGAGAATGCACACCAACATCATGGAGATCAGAATGAATAAGGCCCAACACAGTATCAGCTCTGGTGTGTGAGGAATGGAATGGATGTGCATGCATCTTGCCAGCCAGACAAGGTTCACAAACAGGATCTGGCTTTGCATTAGAGTCTAGTTTCAAGCCCTCTGCCAAATTATCCCTCAACATGCGCAATATATCATCGTGCCCATGATGCCAGAAGCGCCTGTGCCTCAGCTTCAGATCCAGAGGTAGAGTTGTTGTCAAACAGAGGCTTTCAGACTTATCTATAGTATGTCCATTCAAGTATCCCACATTGTTTGCAGTAACACGCACAGTAAAAAGAATAGGACCATTTCTATCAAATTCCATTCTATCAGACCAAATATGTACATGAAAGCCTTTATGTTTTGTTGAGTACAGAACAGAAAGAAGATTATTTTTAAGTGAAGGTACATGCAGTACTCTACTAATGATTGGTCTAAACACAACATTTCCTACACCTTCAGAATATATAATTCTATCATCAGCCAATTTAATAGGTACTCTATAGGGGGTATAATTCCTAATCCAATGGTGATGTGGTGTCATATAAGAAGTGGCCCCCGTGTCTGTATTCCAATCAAGTATGTCAGAAGATGAAGTATCATTAGAAGAGAATGTACTTGCACTGCCAGCACTTTCAACAACATCTTCCTCTTTCACTTCAGCCTTATTGGCCTGATATCTCCCATTCCCACTCTTTCCTTCATTCCTTGCTTTCAAGGTGGGACATTCAGCCTTCCAATGCCCTTCCTTCTTGCAATAATAACAGAACCCCTTCTTCCAATTAGGCTTGATATAGCCTTGTGCTTTTGTTCACCTGCTCTGCCTGTCTCTTCAGATTTTGTTCTTCAGCAATGAAGTACTGAAGAATCTTGTCCTTGTCCAATGTGTCCAATAGCAGCAAGTTTGAGGTGAGGTTAGATTCTGGGGGCAATGCACGGACCAAGGCCAAAGCCTGCAGCTCTGCATCAAGTTTCTCCAAGGTGTATTCCTTGTCTCTGAGATTCCTAATGGTGAAGACTGCATTTTCAATCCTTGTCCCCAGATCAACTAAACTCTCATCCTCCTCATTATAGGCATTGAAGCGTGCACCTGGTGTTCTAGACACATGCACTCTTTCTACAGCTGTCCACATGCCAATAGGATCATCATCAGCAAGATATGACTTGACATGAACCTTCTGATCTTGATCCAGAGAAAGGTAGATGTCACCAGCAGCTTTACTGGCTTTGATCTCCCAATTGGCCAGAGGTGAGCCTTCAGTAGGCTTTGACTCTGCACCAGAGAATCAATAGCCCATACACATCAACCAAGCCATCATATCTCCACTCCATTCAGAATAGTTGGAGTTATTGAGGAGTTTAAATTTTGTGTGTCTGAAGAAGACATAACTGTGAAGGAAGAATGAATGTGTTTGTGTGAATGTGTTTCAATAACCCAAGTGATTGTGTCCAGTCAATTAATGAACTGATAACAATGAATGACAGTAAATGCCACAAATCCAATAGAGCCACCAATATTTTGTATAGTCAATAGATTGACTTGTAAAGGGTTTTAACTAATGACAATAACTGTCAGAGCCAACAATAGCAATTGAGCAAGATCAATCAGTTCTGTTCAAGTTTTAAAGGCCGGGGCCCATAACCTGTTAGAATCCAAGACAATGCACTACCAGTGATACACTGATCAGGCACAATGAATAGAGTTCAATTACAGTTCACTGAGATCACTAAAGCATTGTAATAGTAGCTTAATGCACAAGAATTGCTTTCCAAGTGTCTTAGATTTCTCCAGACATGTAAGGATTTACATATTGCTTGGTCCTGTTGTGTCAAGCCATGCATGAGGTGTGAGAATGAGCGTCCACATTTTTGCGCGCTTTAAACACTCCAGAATGACCCTACATACATGGTATAACTATCTAACAATAGGTATTAAAGTCATTACTATGATATTATATGTACTTGAGGGACTTTCTAATGATATGTACAGTATTTGTATAGTATCTACAAGTGTTCTAGCACTGCATTCAACAGATTGAACCAGCAAGATCTAGCACTCATAACTGGTGCTCTAACCAACTGAGCTATCATGCCGTTGGTAGAGTATGGAGGTTAGTCCATCTCGCTATGAGTGGTGTTAACACTCAATGGTGGGGTTAGCACCAGGTCTTCCAACAATTGGTTCACCTGGTCTACTTTCATGCAATCTTTCTTGGAGTCTAATAACTTGTTTTTTGCTGTTTTGGAAGTGTAGAAAAAACAAATCACTACCACCACTCCTAGTGCCACTGGTAGTACTACTATCACTTCCACTAACCTCGAATATCAAGACTGGAAGAATGCTGATACCCAATGCATCAGCTATATCAAAATGAAATTACCTATCAAATATCATTCTCATGTTGGCCAAAATTCTAAAGAAACCTGGGCTGCTCTCAAAGTGGCTTTTGATACCCCCACCAATATGACTCTGTTTGTTGAATTTGGAGCTGTCAAAGACGTCAAAATCTGCGACTCCCACAATATTCTAAAGAGTCTTGATTGCTTCACCACCATGTGTGAACGTCTCAAGAATCATAAGAAAGTCGAATTCAATGAAACTTTACAGGTCATGACATTTCTCACTGCTTTATCGTTGATGAGAATGAAACGGGGAAATGAACTGCTAAAGGGCTAATGAACAAAAACCCAAAAACAACCAAAACAACCAAATCACTCAAAAGGTGCAAGTCTGAGGGGGTGTTGTCAAAGATTCTGCACAACCAAACTTATTTCTTTATTAGAACTTTATATCTTTATCACAAGAACTTTATAGTTGAGCTTTTAAAATGCACTAAGGCAAAAGTAGCATAAGGAGGTTTTGAACAAGACAGGTGTTCACTGCACAATCACAACCAATTGACCACAAGATCAAACAACCAATTCCAATAACACAACCAGTTCAATTCAACCAACAATGATCTTTATACAATATCGCAATAAACACCGGACTATAAACAGACCAGGGTAATTTTATTTTTTTGGTAGGATTTCCCTTCACAGGCACAATTCACGTTATAAAGACAATCCCCAGTGACCCTATGACTCTATGGTACTCTTCTAGATTTTCTCTCTCCAAGTTACTGCACTTTTATACCTACTGCCAGTCCAAAATAAATAAAAACGGAAATTATAGCTAAACTGTCCTATTTTATATATATACCTATATCTGTGTACGTAGGTTGTAAGTATCTGTGTCAAGTATGTCCATTATTACTTGATATATATCTATTTTATGAGGCAAACCTCAAAAATGCATTTTAATTCCATTATTTTTATTGTGAGCAATATTCAGCCCCTTGATTTCATTTTTACGGATTTCCTTGACATTTCTCAGGCATCCGGGTTCCATAGGATTAATCACCTGATAGAAATTATACCCCTCAAAGTATCACATTGTTTTGTCCAAGGAGCTCCTTCAATTCAGTAGTATTCTGAGAAATTTTACTGATCAAGTTTTTATACCTCCTAACCGGTTTCTTGGCAAGCAATTTTCACCAGACAAATCATTGAAGCAATTTTCCTCAATCAACTTTTGTTCCTGGCAATTAATTAAGGAGTAAATACCCCAGAACTATTCTAGATTCATTATTTTGACTTTATTTCGTGTTCCAGCCATTTTTAGTTTCCACCGGGTTTTTAATCTTTATTGACTGAAGGAAAATATTCCCCTAATAATTATATATTGCAATTGATGTTGTGATGTCAGAGTTCTCGTTACGAGATTGGGTGAGTCTGATTCAACAGTGAATTAAACAATTCTCTACATAACAACTATACTGACTAGCCTAGAACCTTGATACACATGCTGTACCATAGGTAATAGAACATGCTTTATTACTCAAATCACAACACATTTTGATTGACAAGGCAGGCACCTTTCAACCCTCTATATTTCTTATTGCAAATGCCTAAAATGATTAATCACCTGGCTTTTAATGCAGGTGCCAAAAATCGGCACATCATCTCCCCCAAACTAAAAATCTTGATGTCCGCAGTCAATTCTTCAGCCAATCTACTGACTTTATTTTATAGTACAGCAGTTGTTAAAAGTTCAATAAAATTTTTCTCCAACATTATTCACCCAGTCAATATTCCATTATTCAAACACTGGATCGAAAGCTGCTATGGCACAATCACGTGACTTTTTGCTGAACTGCCAGAACTGAATACAAACAGCTTTGGCCTCACAAACTTAGAAGTGTGTTTTCCTAACTTGTGCATTTTAAAGTTTTTCTGGAATATTAGCCCTCAACACGAGCTGATTTCCATCATAGGTGAGTCATTATTACCTTATAGGTTGTTATTTCTTTTATTCACATCTTTTTTCATTTCACGCTTGTCACTTTATTATATATGGGTTCAACTTCGCTTTTTCTTTCTTTGTATGATTTCTATTTCTCCGACTCTCAGAATCTACAGGACAAGCTGGGACTTCGTTCTATCCCTCCTGATCTTCATTCTACTACTTTTAATCATTCTATTCTTCTTCTTTGTTGGCTGCATTCTCTCCCTTCTTTGTTTGCTCCAATGGCTCCCAAACAACCAACAGACAACAAACGTGGTGGCAAAAAGACGGCATCCACAGTCGAAGTAGTGAGTTCTCAAAAACGTATTGCTAAAAATTCTGTTCCTTCTTTTGAACTGATCTCTCTTCCTCTCGTTTGGCACTATATGTTACAAAAGGCGTTAACTAAAATTCAGACCCAACTTTCTGAAATTTACATTGCCAACTTCAAATTTCTGGGCTACGAGAATGATTATCCTAGTGCCCGTGTTCTGGAAGCTTTAACATACGCATACCTCGACTGGGTAAGCCAGTTTCTTCTTTTTCTCTTTTTCTTTATATTAATATCTTTATTTCTTTAACTTTCTAGTCTCATTTCTTCGACGATTGGGCTAATGAGACAGATTTGTCTTATTACACACGTTGTTTTTGGTGGTCTATCTCTTGCCTTGCTTGGCTGCTTCGCAATAAGGAGTGTAAAGAATACAAGGACTTTGAATTCCTTGTCATCCCAAAAGCAACTGCTAAATGACTCCGCCAACTGAAACTTTCAGTAGGCCTATTGTTACATTTCCGTTTCTAATCTCATTCCCTTTATAGCCTTTTCCTTTTTCTCAGCAGCTTCCTGATGTAGACTCATACGATTTCAAGAACGAACTATCTTTCAAATTCGATCCCTTGCCTGAGTTCTCCACCCCTCTTGATACTGAAACATCCTCAGCAGCTCCTCCCGTGAAGGTTCTTACTGAAAATCCCCCGATTGAGAATGCCTACTTGCCTTTTTCCAACGACTCCAACGATTCCGAGCAATTGGACGAGCTTGCTTCTCCTCCTAAGAAGAAGGCAAAATGCAACCCTTCCCCTTCTACCTCGAAAATTGTCACACGGTGTTGCGTCAAAAAGCCTTTCAGCACTGAAATCTATCAGATTGAAGTAAATATGGGATGTTCAAGCATTGGAAACTGAACATAAAGGACTAGAGTCATCCCAGACTGCTAGTTAAGACATGAAACATACTTGTACTCACAATGCCTAAGTTTAGTAATTGCTACAGTACTAAATCTGGTGCTAAGCAACTGTGACCAATGGGTTATACAAAGAGATACTAGTTATGCCTCTCCAGATGTGTTGGAATTCCAATGTTCCATACCAGATTGAGTTGGTCAGACCCACCCTCTAATAACTAGAGACTCTACCAAGTGTTGTTGACTGTAATCCAAGGGGTTGATGGATTTTCACTTCAATCAAACAACTATCTAAGTCCTTTGGACTGATCAAAAGTTCCAGCTGGTCTTGCTAACTAAGTTGGCACTACAAGATTAAAAGCTGAGAATATGGGCAATCTTGAAGATTGTATTACCAGAGAAATATTTGTACATTGGGTACTATGAGAACATAATGTTACAAAGATGAAATGCCAATCTGTGTAATAATGGAAGGAGATTCAAAGTTACATCTGCACAAATGAGTTAGATACTGAAAATGAGTATCTCTCTGGATCTGAGTATCTCTCTGAAATTCAGTAACCCTCTGAACTTGATGAAAGACAAAGGCACTCTAATTGGAGGTCTTAGACGGAACTATGGGATAGAATACTGTCCTAGGAGAAGCTGAGAGCTATCCTAAACAAAAAATATAACCTGAGTACAAATCTGACCAAAAAGAAATGTATAGAGGTAAAACTTGAAATAAACAGCTACTGTACCTTACTGTGGCTGATAGAAATGATGAAGCATGGTCTAGATGAGCTCTAGAGCTTCTACACAACTCCTAATGCTGCCCTAGTAGAGGAGAATGTGCCAATTTTGGAGAAACTTATAGGGGACCAGATTTGCAATGCACTGAGGAGAATGTCAACTGTCATGATACTGGTTGCTATTTACATGTTCTGGACCTTTATGTAGATACCTTGGGTACACCCTAACACACCTAGAACGCGAACAAAGCGATATATTTCTGTTTTTATACCAATCTATACCCAAAGTTCCTACATTTTGACTATCTAACTGGAAAATTACCTAGAAAACTACCTAAAAAGAATCCAATCTCTACTCAATTGATACTTACTTACTTTTGACTCATTTACTGTCCAGATTACTCTTTTAATTTTGAGATATATGTTTGATTTTATGATTTAGTATATATAGCTTACAGAGTATCTATTTAGATTTTCTTAAGCAAGTACTGCCCAAAGCTACAAGCCAAAGCAGGAAACCCTTCTTAGATGGAATATAGCCTGGCTCTTTAGAGTTCAGTTTGAGAAATATCCAGTTGTGAAAACTTCTGTAAAGTCCCTTGTGGCAGATAAATTGAAAGAGATACTGAATCTTTGCTGAAACTGCTGTTCTGTCTGTGCTGAATCTGCCTGCTAAAACTGTCTGTGCTGCATCTGAAACTGTTCCCTGCATTGTCTGACCATTGGATTGAGTTTAACATCGAGATTGATTGTCCTGAAACCCTCCTGAACCCTGAAAGCCACCCTTACCTTCTGTCTGAATCTTGTGTTTTGAGATACCCTCTACCATTTTTCACCCAGATTGAGATAAAGACATCTGTAACTCTGCAGATTCGAAGTTCAATTGTTGCGTCTAACTGTGCAGAATCTCTGACAATGCCAGTCACACCTCACCCTACATCATTTTTGATTTGAGTTGGATTGTGCTCATTTGAGTAACTTTCTCGTTCATTTCATAGTCACTACAACGGTGATGCGCCGATTTTCGGCATCTGCATTAAAAGCCAGGTGATTAATCATTTTAGGCATTTGCAGTGAGGTATTAGAGGGTTGAAAGGTGCCCGCCTTGTCAATCAAAATGTGTTGTGATTTGAGTAATAAAGCATGTTCTATTACCTACGGTACAACATGTGTATCAAGGTTCTAGGCTAGTCAGTACAGTTGTGATGTAGAGAATTGTTCAATAGCCATCCACTGTTGAATCAGACTCACCCAATCTCGTAACGAGAACTCTGACATCACAACGTCAATTGCATCATATAACTATTAGGGGAACATCTTCCTCCGGTCAATAAAGAATAAAAACCCGGCGGAAACTAAAAATGGATGGGACGCGAAATAGAGTCGAAATAATGGATCTAGAATAGTTTTGGGGTATTTACTCCTTAATTAATTGCCAGGAACAAAAGTTGATCGAGGAAATTTGCTTCGATTAATTGTCCGGTGAAAATTGCTTGACAAGAAACCGGTTAGGAGGTGTAAAAACTCGATCAGTAAAATTTCTCGGAATACTACTGAATTGAAGGAGTTCCTTTAACAAAACAATGTGATACTTTGAGGGGTATAATTTCTATCAGGTGATTAATCCTATGGAACCCGGATGCCCGAGAAATGTCAAGGAAATCCGTAAAAATGAAATAAAGGGGCTGAATATTGACTATAATAAAAATAATGGAATTAAAACACATTTTTGAGGTTTTGCCTCATAAAATAGATCTATACAAGTAATAATGGACATACTTGACACAGATACTTACAACCTACATACACGGATATAGGTATATATATAAAACAGGACAGTTTAGCTATAATTTCCGTTTTTATTAATTTTGGACTGGCAGTATGTATAAAAGGGCAGTAACCTGGAGAGAGAAAATCCAGGAGAGTACCATAGAGTCACAGGGTCACTGGGGATTGTCTTTATAGCGTGAATCGTGCCTGTGAAGGGAAATCCTACCAAAAACATAAAGTTGCCCTGGTCTGTTTATAGTCCGGTGTTTATTGCGATATTGTATAAAGATCATTGTTGGTTGAATTGAACTGGTTGTGTTATTGGAATTGGTTGTTTGATCTTGTGGTCAATTGGTTGTGATTGTGCAGTGAACACCTGTCTTGTTCAAAACCGTCTTGTGCTACTTTTTGCCTTAGTGCATTTTAAAAGCTCAGCTATAAAGTTCTTGTGATAAAGATATAAAGTTCTAATAAAGAAGCCATAAGTTTGGTCGTGCGGAACCTTCGACAACGCCCCCCTCAGACTCGCACCTTTCGAGTGACTTGGTTGTTTTGGTTGTTTTTGAGTTTTTGTTCATTAGCCCTTTAGCAGTTCATTTCCCTGATTCATTCTCATCATCTGGAGCCCACCGCGAGGGTCAAAAGTACAAATTGACTTCGTGAGGGACGAATTCGTGGCTTTCTAACGGAATTTTACCGTTTGAATTACAAGGAGATTTGTGTTGTGCAATAAAGTACTGTTTTGTTCTATACAGTGCTACATAAAGCTTTTGCTTTAATTTTGGATTGTGAAGTTCACTGGTCAAAATTAGTGGACCTAGCAAACCTAAACCAAAACGTCAGACAAAGAATTCCCAAAGAGCTGGTGAAGAAGTTTTAAACTTTCAATCCAGATCTTCTACAAGAGAAAGAAGTGTTACTAGTTCCGCATCTAAGGGCAAAGGGAAATCAGTACCAGAGCCTGAAAGTGTTGATCCAGTATTACCTGGTTCTTTTGTTCTGTCATCTGACAATAATCGGGAGTTCATACCCGGTGAATTTGATCGTTTACGTCCGCCTAAATCTACTGTTGGATTTGGAAAGTCTTATAGACTACCTGCTTCAGCACAAAAATCTAAAAAGAGTTTCAGAGAAGTTACTACTATGCCTGCTACTAGTACTACTGGTGCTGGTCCAAGTGGACAAAGTAGAGGAGATGATGATATACCCAGAAACAATGATAATACAAGGACAACTTTTGTGGGAGTTCATGAACTTTCCCCAGAAGCATTAAAGGAAATCCAGAATGATAAGCTTCCTAAGAAATCAAAAATGGCACCAATCTTTGACCATGTAGATCCTGGCAGTTTGATAAGCTGGTTGGAACAAGTGGAAGAAATATTCCTGAAAATGGGAATTAAAGATGATGCAGCAAAGATTTACTTAGCTACAGACTGGATGACTCATGATACGAAGAAAAGGGTTGAAGCTTACCCTGAAACAAAAAGTAGAAAGTGGGGAACATTCAAAGATGCTTTGAAACAAAACTTTCCAGAGTCTTCTTTAGAAGAAGGAGGTTCTCTGACCAAGTTGAGAAAGTTAAATTCAGAGTATGCATATATTCCATTGAAGAACTTTGATAAGTTCTTCAAGTTCAAAAGGCTGTTTGAATATGAGTATAAGAAAGCTGCAAAGCCACCGGCTGTTATCTCTAACTTAGAGGCAGTAACTCTGTTTGGCAGATCCTTAGAACCTGCTTTCTGGGATAAAGTAAAGGATAGACTGGAAAAGACTTATATAGCTAATCCAGATAATCCTAGAAGAAGGGAAGACAAGTATCCTATTGAGGATGTGATAGCTGCTGCTGCCCACATCTGTGAGAATAACATGGATGATGGTTTTGCAATAGTCGGCATGTCTCTAGCTTCTGAAACAGAAAGAGAAAGAAGTTACACACCTTTTAATATTAAAAGGGAGAATGTTGAGAAGAATGAATTTGAAAGAAAGATTGCTGATACAATGGATAGGCATGAAGTTGCCTTGAAACAGGTGCAATCTAGATTTGAAGAGAATCAAGCTACCTTGATCTCTCAAGTTCAAAAAGTTCTTGCAGAAACATTAGGTGGTAACAATGGTATGAATATACCACACATGCAATCTATTGCTATGGGTCAGAACCGTGGTAATAGATATGCAAACCCACAAGGACCTACAGAATATTCTTGTTATTTCTGTGGTGAGAAAGGGCATATTGCTACAAATTGTCCTCACCAGAAATCACAGTTTGAGAAGGGATATTTAGTTAGGAATGCAAGAGGAATGATAGTCATGAAAGATGGACAAGTTGCTCCATCTGGTGATATGAATTCTTCTAGAAAGGACAAAATTGAAGCTATTGCTAAACAAAAAGGTTGGGATAAGGAAGTTGGCAAAAATGCCTTCATCTTTGCAGAAGAAAGTGACATGGGATATAATATGCCTAGTGGACCTTCTGAATCTCAACATAATAGTTTTGATATGTCAGTCTTTACCAACACCTTGTTGAAGATTTCAGAAAGATTGGACAGAATTGAAAATCAGGATAAAAGCCAGACTTCAAATGGTCAGGCTTCTTACTTGAGCCAGTCGGGAAACTAAGTGTTCCGATGATGGGATCTAGTACTAGAAATATGTACAGTACCACAAAGAAGGTCCCTGAGGATAAACAAAGAGTTGGTATTAAAAAGAGAATGGAAGTAGAAATTATAAGGCCTAAAGGATTTGATAAAAGGTTGTATGTACCTCCACCCTTGAGAATGGAGGAGTTAGAGAAAGAAACCAAGGATAATGAAGAGGCTTTACTAAGAGATCAAGAGGATATAATGGATCCTTCTATAAAGGATATGGTAATTCAACCAGGTCAAAAAGAGATTAATGTTGAACCTGCTAAAGAAAGGCCATTTGATAGAGTGGAACCATTACAAAGAGATCCTATTCCTAGTAACCAAGCTTTGAACAAAGTTAGAAATGAAGTGGTGGAAAAAGCTAGAAATGTTCAGAAAGAAAGTAATAAAGAGAATGCTATAGTCTATAAAGAAACAGCTAGAAGGATTGGAGATTTTAGACATGCCTCTACTTTATCTAAACCAGGTTTAGAAGAGGAAATGGCAGAAAAGATTTTCAATATGGATATTACTGTTCCAGTTGGAGACCTTATGGCTGTATCTCCAGGCATTAGAGCTGTCATATTGAGAAAAGCTAGAAATAGAAGGGTTGTTGAGAGAGCAGAGAAGGCTTTCTTGCAGATAGAACCTAATCAGAATGATTTGAATCCTATTCAAATGGACTCTGAGGTGGAACCAATAAAGAAAGTAAATGTTGAGGATATTTGGTCTTTAAAGGAGACTTTCATTACATTGACAAAAGATACTGGTGATTTGAAAGCTGGTACTATTGTTCACCAAGATGTAGTTGAGCAATTCCTTAGAGATCTAGGTCCTAACAAGAAAGATAAAGTTATACTGGTGGCTAGAGAATCAGAAGGACTTAGAGTAGTATTCCCAAAAATCAATAACTCTGATGAAACTGTGGAAGCTGTTCTAGATAGTGGTTCTCAGATCATATCAATGGATCAGATGGTAGCAATGGGACTTGGAATGTCATGGGATCCTGATGTAGTGATTCACATGCAAAGTGCAAATGGGAGTTTAAAGCCTACTAAGGGTATGGCTAGAAATGTACCTTTTGTGTTTGGGGGCTTAACAGTCTACTTGCAAGTTCATATTGTGGAAGAGGCTCCATATCAAGTTTTACTTGGTAGACCTTTTGATGTAAACACCCAAAGTATAATAAAGAACTTTGAGGATGGAGGTCAAGAGATAACCATAACTGATCTAAATTCTGGCTACAAGTGTACTATTGGAACCTATCTGAGGGGAAGAGGTGTTAGAATTGAACAGAAGAAAGAAGGATCTACTCTTAAAGAGATTTGTAGACCTCCACCTGTGGTACCTAAAGATGTACAAGAAGGAGTTGTAAATTTTCAGACCTCTATGATCTGATTGGCCCTCAGGGAGAGGTAGCTCTAAGAGTTGGCCTGAAAGAAAATGGTGAATTGTTTGTGGATGGGTATAAACTACCTGATGAAGATGGAACTTTTAAGAAAGAAGAATTGGCAGAAACTTTTGTATTTGCTGCTAAAGAGTATGTGGAAAAAGATAAAGAAGCTGCAGAAGTGCTAGATGCTTATATGAACTCTACTACTATAAAGAGTAGGGGAAAAGACAAGCAAGTGTTCTGTAGTTGGAGAGAAGAGTTGAAAGAAAAGAAGGATGCTATGTTTCAAGAGGAAAATTCTTGTACCATAGAAAAAGAGAAAAATAATAAAGAGTTTGTAGATGTGTATAGAAAGTACAAATCTGTAAAGGATAAAGTTAGACCGGTTAAAGCTACTTTACCGGCTGAGTTTCGTGTAGAAAGGAATATTTTTGGTGATCCGTTAGCAGAAATGCTGGAATTATCTCCAAATCCACCTGAGTTCACACCGGGTGAAAGATACAATGAAGCAAGAAAGAATATCATAGACAAAAATCATGATGAGGGCTTTTTATGGCCAGAAGAAATGAAGTTAGTTCATCATTTGATGAAACAACAGGAAAAAGCTTTTGCTTGGGAACCTGCAGAAGGAGGAAACTTTAGAACAGATTTCTTTCCACCTGTGAAATTTCCAGTCTTACCACATGTACCTTGGGTTGAAAGAAACATTCCAATACCACCTGGTATATTTGATGATGTGTGTAAAATTATAAAGGCAAAAATTGATTCTGGGGTTTATAAACCTTCAAGTTCTTCTTACAGATCAAAATGGTTTTGTGTTTTAAAGAAAGATGGAAAAAGTTTGAGACTGGTGCATAGTCTGGAACCATTGAATAAAGTTACTATACAACATTCAGAGATTCCACCAGCTACTGCAGATGTTGCTAGAAACTTTGCAGGAAGAGCATGTCTAGGAACACTGGACATCTTTGTTGGATATGATGAAAGGTTGATAGATGATGATTCTAGAGACTTAACCACCTTCCAAACACCATTTGGGCCACATAGACTAGTAAAACTGCCTATGGGTTGGACTAACTCAGTACCTATCTTTCATGATGATGTTACTTTCATTCTAAGAGATGAAATTCCACATGTGACTATACCTTATGTTGATGATGTACCTGTAAGGGGTCCAGCAACAAGATATGAGTTACCAGATGGCAGATATGAAACTATTCCTCAAAACAATGGTATAAGGAGATTTGTATGGGAACATATGCAGAATATGAATAGAGTGATACAAAGAATGAAATATGTTGGTGGTACATTTTCTGGTACAAAGGCATTCATTTGTGTAAAAGAAGGCATGGTTGTTGGTCACCGTTGTTTATATGAGGGTCAAGCACCTTCTAATAAGATAGCAGAAGTGGTTACTACATGGCAAAGATTTGACTCTAAGACAGATGTCAGGGCTTTCTTGGGTACTACTGGCCAACTTAGACAATTTATAAAGGACTATGCTAAAATTGCTGCACCTTTGCAATATTTGACCAGAAATGTTCCATTTGAGATGAAGGCTGAACAATGGGATTCTGTAGTAGCTCTTAAGGAAGCTATCAGAGTTGCACCTTGTTTAAGACCTATAGACTATATGTCAGAAAATGGGATTACACTTGCTGTAGATACTTCTTGGATGGCAGTTGGATATTATATATACCAAACTGACCCAGAAGATCCTAAGAAGAAGTACTTTAACTACTTTGGTTCAATTACATTGAATGAAAGGGAAGCAAGGTTTTCTCAACCAAAGAGAGAGCTGTATGGTCTGAAATTAGCTTTAGAAGCTTCTTATTACTTGATTTATGGGTGTAGGAATTTGACTGTGGAAACAGATGCTAGCTATATAAAGGGCATGTTGGATCATCCCAGTTCAGGCCCTAATGCAACTATAAACAGGTGGATAGAGGATATAAGGAAATATCAGTTTACATTGGTACATGTTAAGGGAACTTTACATGGACCGGATGGTCTATCTAGAAGGGGTCCTGGAGGTATAACAACTGAAAGACCACCTGTAAATGAGGAAGACTATGTAGATGAAGATAATGGAGAACCATTACAGTTTAGAATGCAAAATGAAGAAGATGATATACCACTAGACTTTGAGTCTTTCAGAGATAAAATAGACAATAGAGGTGGCTATCTTTTTGAAATGGCAAGCTCTGAAAATGAATTTGAAGATGATTTGCAAGAATGCATAGAAGAAGAAAAGATTGCAGAATGTTATAGGATTAGAATTTTAGAAGCTCATGGAATGGTGAAGAGTGCTTTTGCTCAAACTTTAGTAATTCCACCAGGAGATCCAGAGTGGAGTAATTCTCATCCTTATAGTGAGGTACATAGAAGGGATGAAGGAAAGAAAATGGATGATCTTCTACCTTTAATAAAGGATTGGCATCAAGACAAGAACTCAGCTGTTATTAAAAGTTTGAATAAAACTGAAAAGAGATCTTTTCTAAGACAAGCTGTTAAGTTCTTTGTTGATAAAGATGGTAAAATGTATAGAAGGAATGAAGAACTAGATGGTCAACATAAGTTGGTTGTATCTAAGGAAAAGAGAATGTACATGATGCATGCTGCACATGACAATTTGGGTCATAAAGGGATGTTTGCAACTAAAGCTGTCATAGACAAGAGATTTAAAGACTTGGTCAAAAATACAGATTATATTTTTGATGCCATACCCAATCTTAGGCTTGAAGGGGACGATTCTGATGAAGAAGACAGTGATTCGGATCTTGGAGACAACTTAGAAGACAATGAGGAACCAGATTGGGACGAAGGTGTCAAAACCAGGTCAAAAAGACAGACGTGAACTCAAAGTTGTAACTAGTATTCTTCATTACAAAGCTATCTAGTCACTACATGACTCTGAGTATGCACATAATGTATAGTAAGGACAGTGTTTAGGTATATATATAATATATGCCGGACATTTAAAAAGAACGTTGTAAATAAAGTGGTACCAGGGGAACTACTCGTCAGTGGTCATGTCGGTGGTAGAGGTAGAATCTACTGAGTCCATAGAGTCATCTCCATCCACATTGGAACTACCTTTAATGGACTTCTTCTTAATAACTAAGGAAAGATTGTCTGCTAGCTTCTGCATGTCACGATAACGAGCACCGTTGGTTTGAACAATGTGTGCGAGAGTAGAACACTCGGTACGGAGGCAATTGTGTATGGCCTTAAGAGATTCGAGCGTGAGCTGGTCGTAATCGTAGTATGGAACAAACGCGAGTGTCTTAAGAACACTGGTGTGAGCCATATCACGTAGGGCCTTCTCAACTATAAAGAATAATGTCAGAATGTATATTGAATACTATTAAGTGTGTACTTACAGTCAGTTTCTTCACTAAGGTTTGAAACAGCTGTTTCCAACTTAAGTCGTTTTTGGCCGGATGTCGCAAAGCCCTTCGAAATGTAGTGGTTAGCCTTCCTGTACGCGCCAGAGGATTGATCCAATCCAGGAACTGCTGAGTATGGCATGCTTACAACGGCGTGTTGGTTCACGATAAGTTCTGCCTTACGGAACTAGTAACGAATTAATATATGTCCGGTTGAAAATAATGAGTGACTTACAGTAAGATTCTTGATAGCACTAGCTTCTTTAGCGCTGCTAGAGCCCTTGGTACCATCAGTCATCTGTAAGAACAATGTGTACAAAATGTTAGTACAAAGTATTAATTACCGGGTGGAAATTACTTACAAGTGCTTCACCGACAGTTTTGTCGAGAGGAGGGGTAATAATGACTTCAACATTGTCGTCGTCGTCACAAACAGCCTTTGACTTGGGGGTTTCCTTGCCCTGGAATAAAGTTAGATAATGAATATAAGTCTGGTACATATTCGTACCTTGCGTTTCCGATTGTTACCTTCTTCTTTAGCCTTAGCGACTGCTTCAGCAGCAGCAGCAGCATTCTTGAGACGTTCTTGAACCATACGGTCAATGTGTTTCTGAAGTCCAGCTACAGAACGAAGAGGCGACATTTGAGGACAAGCTGCCATAACCGCCTGCAGGGCAGTGACGTTGTCTTCAAACTTCTTGAAGAGTTCGTTGTCGGCAGCTGTAGTAGCCATATCGAGGGGTTTAACCTTAAACTCGAATTATTATTAAACGCTGGACGATTATTAAAAATGTAATAACGTACCAAGAAGTCACAAAGCGTCTTAGCGAATTGGAACATCTCTCCATCGGGAACGTTACGAGCACGAGCACGATCAAAGGTGCCACGACGAAGTTCCAGCAAAGCAAGCCAGTCTTCTTTGATGAAAGAGGGAGTAGGGGCCATTGAGAAAGTAAGAGCTTGTGATAACGAGTTATAGAACGAATGAATGTTGGTTCGATGCAATTTACGATCCTTACATTTGTTCTTTTATAGCTGAAAAATGTATTGTACCTGGCTGAAAACTTTTGAGGTCGAAAAATTATCTTCAAATTCTCTTAGGGGTATAATGTTCAGCGGGGGCGCTGAAATTTTTGGTTTGGGGGAGAGGGTGACAAGTTGCAGAAAAATTATGAATATAATTATTATCCGGTGTATAATCGTCCCCCAAATTAAAAGAAACATAAAAGAATAGAAGGAAAAACGAAGTAAAAAGAATGTAATATTGAATGTTGTGGTCATTTCTTAATATGGAATTTAAGCGCTGAGCGTTTATCTTTGATTTTGAATTTCAGCCGGACTTCAGAAAGTCAGCTGCAACTTCGATTTCTTAGAATCTTAAGGTTTGAATTCACTCATAATAAGCAAAAGAAAGCACAATGACAATGATATTTTAGTACCCTAAGTGTCTACAAGCAAGAGGTAGAACTTAAACTTAGGTACAAACAGCGGTATGGTAAAGATAATGTTCGTATAAAGTGTTCGTTCCGACGAGTGGCGACCTACAACGAAATAAGACCGTCAAGAAAAGCAGAGATAAACGCGTTCAAAAGAAGGAGCTGGGGTGAATAGAATGAACAGAAAGTGTAAGTCCAGTGCCTAAGCTTCTGGACTTACCTCCTGCGATTCCCCAACTCCTGCACTTTGATTTGCAGTTTCTCTAGCCTTGTCTAAAAACGCGGGGTCTACGGCTATCGGTTCGCCTTGGTCGTTGGTGCTGATTGCGCTACGAAGCCGAAAGTCGTCGACTTGCCACCCGAGAGCCGCAGCTAACAATTCCATCTGGCCTTTATTTGCTAAGAATTCCGCATCCGGCTCGAGAGAACGAAGAACGCTGCAAGCATCTACACACGATTCGCGAAGACGCTGTTGTTCGGTGTCGCGACTAAAAGCGGTCTAGGCTTGAAATCATGCAGATTGAGAAAGATTTTGGTTGTTCAAACATTGGAAACTGAACAATGAGAACTAGAGTTCACCCAGACTGCTAGTTGAAACATGAGAACACACTCAGTTACTCAAGCCTGAGTGTAGAGTTAGCTATAGTACATGATATGGTACCTAGCAACTGTGACCAATGGGATCATGGAGAGAGATACTAGTTTTGCCTCTCACTTGATATTGGAGTACCAATGTTCCATGCTAAGTTGAGTTGGTCAGACCCACCCTCTAAAGACTAGAGACTCTCATGAGTGTTGTTTGATTGTAATCCAAGGGAATGATGGAAGTTACAATTCAATCTGAGAAACATCTAAGTCCACTGGACTATCTAACTCCAGCTGGTCTTGCTAACTCAGGTTGGCTGTAAAGACTGAATGCTGAGAGTGCAGACAAGCTTGTATTGCTCTGACCAGAGAAATATGTTGTACATTTGGTACTATGCTTAGAATGGTGTTACAACTTGTGAACCACCATTGTCTGTAGGCTGAAGAGGAAAAATCCTCTAAGTCATTTCTGAAGAATGGAGTTAGATGCTCAAGTTATCTTACCACGGAACTAGATGTTGATTCTGGAGTATCCCTCTGAAATGTAACATCTAACTGAGTGATACCCTGAACCCAGACACCCAAATAGGGAAGAAGAAACGATTATTGGGACATAATACTGTCCATAGCTTGTTGCTAGAACCAGCTAAAAGGAGAAGTACCTCCTGGAGACAAATCAGATGCAAGATCTGGCCAGATAGACACCTGTGCTACTGTACAGCTTGTGGATGATAGTAACAACGGAGTAGGGTCTAGATGACCTCTGAAACGAAGAAATAACCACTGGATATGCTAGGAACCTCACCAGCATCCCCCAGTTAGGAAAATCAAAAGAGTTGCAAATTTCAAAATCATAAAAGATATTGTCATATGGCACCATTCTGGACTGATATTGCGTGCTGTACACCCTGGTTAGATACCCTGGACTTGATTGCCAAGCCACTATATGGACAAAGCGATTTATATAACAATTTTTATACCCAAGATACCTATACATGACAGTATCTAACTGAAAAATACCTACAAAAATACCAAAAAAGACACCAATCCCTGCTCAATTAGTCTTTCTGTTATCTATTCTATTTACTCTGCTCAGATTCCCTTACATTTTCGAGATTTACTATATTTATTCTCTGACCTGTATATAAGAACTACCTACTTGTAGATATTTTTCCTTAAGTTAGGACTGCCTAGGCTCACTACCAAAGCAGAACTTCTTCTAGACGAAATTTGCCTGGCTCTTAGGAGTTCAGTTATAGAGAAATATACCAGTTGTGCAAACTTCTGTAAAGTCCCTTGTGGCAAACCTTGAGAGAGATACTGAAACTGTTGCTGTCCCTGCTGTTCTGTCTGTGCTGTTCTGCCTGCTGAAACTGTTGCTGCTACTGTTCTGATTGATACTGTCACTGTTTGGACCATTGGATCGAGTTGCCCACTCTGATTATTGCCCTGAACCATCCCCCTGAACCCCTGAGAAACTAGTTGCCCTCAGTCTTGAACCTGTGTTTTTGAGTTACCCTGTCACTTATACCCTGTTCAGAGCGGACTGCAGACACTTGCTAGCTCAGTATTGAGTTCGATTGTCGAGTTTAACTGTGCGGAACCTTTGACAACGCCAGCCACACCTCCACAAACCCCCTAGAATTGAGTTAGAGGTTGTTTCTTGAGACTCCCTCTCAGTCTAATTCTTGCACATTATCTGGAGCCCACCGCGAGGGGTGGCTTTAGACTTGATATTTGAACCCTTCTGTGCTATTTGCACGCGTCTGGAATCTATCTGGACTACTCCCCTGCTGGAACTTTGTTCTGTTCTGCAGTTAGCAACTACATCTTTATAGAAGTTGTTGCAAGAAAAACATAGCTATATACTTCGAGTTTGCTTTGTCAAAATTAGCAGCTCAAGGAAAAGCACCCACCCTAGACAAACTAGAAATTCTGTGAGAGCTGGAACAGAAGAGTTACCTCTGAACCAGTTACCCAGAAGGAAAAGTTCAAAAGGAAAGGAGAAAGAAGTGTCACCTGAACCTGAATCTAGTCCACTTTCGTCTCTATCATCCCTTAGTTCTATTCCTGAAAGGAATCTTCCAGAGTTTGCTGAACTTTCAGCTAGATACAAGAAAAATAAGAGGAAATTTCTTAATAGCCCTCAATTCTTTTCCTTGACTCATAAGAGAATACCTGTGAGGATTGTAAAAGATAAAAGAAACAACATGTCTACCACTGGTGAACAAGCTAATCCTGGAGAAGGTACTCAAGGGCAAGGTCCTACCGAGAATCTAACTCCACGGAGCAAGATACTATCCTTGGGAATTGCACCTGACATTCAGATACCTGCCCCAGCAATCCTAGAGTTGCAAAATGAGAAATTACCGAAAGTTTTGAAGCATGCACCCATATTTGACAAGAGACATCCATCTGAATTAGTTGCATGGTTGGCAGAGTTAGAGAATATCTTTGTCTCCACTGGAACTAAGACTGATGCTGCAAAGGTCATGTTGGCTCTCAGATATATGGAGTTCCATACTAAAGCAGAGTTTCAACGGCTTGAAGCAGTCAGAAATTTAGATTGGCTTGCATTTAAGGAGGCTTTGATGAAAACTTTCCTGAATCTGCAGACAGAGGTCTGGGATCAAGACAAAAGCTTTATGCTATTGTAGAAGAATATAAACTCATTGTGCTTGGTGCTATTCAGAAACTGATGGCATTTAAGAGAGAGTATGAGATTGAATATGAGAAACTGTCCTCTGGTGCTACACCTGTAGTATCTAACTCAGAAGCTGTTGCTGGTTTCTTGAGTGCATTGGATGAACCTTTCAGAAGAAAGCTTCTGGACCGTCTGGAAAACAAAGTAATCAATGGCCACATACATGTTCAGAGAGAAGATGATCCTTTTACTCTGAAAGATGTCATGTCTGAGGCTGAGAAGCTCTGTTCTGTAAAAAGAGCAGGTGGTTATAACTTTGGTTTATTCATGAATGGTCCTAGCATAGCTGAGGGTTACTCCAGAGCGCTTCCAACACCTGAACAGAGTGCTACTAGGAAATTGTATGATCCATACCAAGTAGCAACTACTGTGAAGGCAGAACCAGACCAATGGGCAATGAAGTTGTCTGCTACAGTGGATAGTCACCAGAATCAGTTTAATCAGATCAGACAAGCTCAGGAATCGAATTTGGCAGCTCTTGCAAAGCTCTCAGAGACAGTTGCTAACTTGGCAAAAATGACCCAAGTAACATCTAGCTCCATGAGAATGAACATGAATGCTCCAATTCAAAATTCTGGGTCTGGGATGAATTCTAATGGACACAATGGTGCTCCTAGGTCGTCTCAGGTCTCCTCTGTTCATAACAATTCTCACTCTGACTCTAATTGCTACATGTGTGATGAACCTGGACATAGATCTGTGGACTGTCCCCATCAACTTAGATTTATCAGGTTGGGGTGGATGACCAAAAACAGTGCTGGTAAATGGGCATTAAAAGATGGAGTGTATTGGCCAAGAGCTGATCCTTCAGATACTCGGTCTAAGAAAGATAAGATTGAGGAAATTGCCAGAAGACATGGTTGGGACCAATCTCCCACTCATGTTGACCAGAATCTGTATGCTTTTGAAGAAGAGGATACTGCTGCAATGGCAGGCCCTTCTCAAAACAGTTCACTAGATGCTATAAACAGTCTTGTTGCGCAGTTCAGTCATGTTTGTACTACACTACAGAATTTAGCTCCAGTTGCTAACTCGGAGAAAAAGCAGATTCTGAAGAGAGATAGTACCTCTGAGTCGAAAAACTAGAGGTTCCAATGAAGGAGTTTGGTGTAGAAGATGTATTTTCACAACATCCTTCTCACAGAGCAAGTCAAACTCCTGAGGATTTTAATCTTGCAAAGAGAAAGAAAATGGAAGTCTTGTTACCCACCTTGAAACCATCTGAAAAGGAGAAATACAGACCCCCGGCCATGAGAAAAGAACAAGTCCATTTTGAGCTACCTGTTGAATCTGACACTGAGGAGCCTGAGTCTCCCTCTGACATGGAGTTCGATACTGCACGGAGAGTATCTAACCGACCATTTGACAATATAAAGGCAATTGATAGGCCACCTATACCAAAGGGAGCGCCTGTAGGGAGCCAACATAAGTCAAAGGAAGGTGATATTACTCAGTCTAGAACTAGAGAAGGAATGAATAGTGACACAAAGAATGCTATTGTTTATACAAAGCCTTTGCGCAAATCTGAGCCTGATTTCAAGCTTAGAAACTCATTGTTCAAACCTGGTCTTGCTGAAGAAATAGCAGACAAAATCTTTAGGTCTGAGATAGATATTAGTAGTGGTGATCTCATTGCTATATCTCCTGCACTACAGAAAATCATGCAGAGAAAGTTGAAGAACAGTAGAGTGTATAAACGGCCTATAAAGGCATTTGTTCAAGAGGTTAGGGATGAAGATGATCCTGAGTATGGTACTCAACTTGAGGAAGATGTTACTCTGTCTAAGGCAACCTATATGGTTAATGTTGATGATATGGCCTATGAGAAGGAAGATGTGTTTATTATCTTAGATGAAGACACAGATGACCTTAAGAAAGGTTCAGTGGTTCACAAGGATGTTGTGGATCAATATCAACGAGATATTCCTTCAGAAGAAAGGGATAAGATCATTATAGTAGCCAGTCAGACTGACAGTCTAAAGGCAATCTATCTGATAAACTACTCTGACCAGCAAATTGAGACAGTCATTGACAGTGGCTCTCAAATTGTATCAATGGACACTAGAGTTGCAATTGGTTTAGGCCTGAGATGGGACCCTGCTACAGTAATCCATATGCAAAGTGCAAATGGGCAACTACAAGCAACAAGGGGACTAGCTAGGAATGTACCATTTACCTTTGGGGAGATTACAATCTATATGCAGATACATGTAATAGATAAAGTGCCTTATGATGTTCTCTTGGGGAGACCATTTGATGTGTTGACAAGCAGTGTAATTAGGAACTTTGAGACTGGAGAGCAAGAAATCACTATCACAGATCCAAACAGCGGAATGAAGTGTACAATGGGCACATATGATAGAGGTCATGGAGTAAAGGTCAAACCTGTACCCGGTGAACCGAAACTTGTCCCAGAAACACAAAAATCTTCGAGTATCCCACTCAAGCCTGAGGGGGAGACTCAAAATTTTCATCAGACCTTAATGAACTGATAGAAGATCAGGGAGAGGTTGCTGTTTGTATTGAGATAGATGATGATGGAAATGCTACCATTGCTGGATTTAAGCTGCCAGATGCGAAATTGTTCTCAGAACCTGAAAAGGCTGAAGCATTTGTGTTTGCAGCAGAATCCACCATAAGAGAAAAAGATAAAGGTGCTGCAGATACGGTTAGATCATATCTAAATCATTCTGTAGACTCTGAAAAGAAGCAGGTGTACTGTACCTGGCGTGAAAATCAAACTTTGGATGAAAATCTGGAGTTAGATACTCCACCAGCGCCTGTATACAATGAGGAACCAGTATCTAAGCGTCAACAAAAGAGGATTGATAAGTGTAAATCTGTTAAAGAAAAGCACAAACAATCGCCTTTTAGACCTAGATGGAGCAGAAATGCTAATGGAAACAAGTTTGCTGAGTTAGTAACTGTATTGGCTTCAAGAAAGTACAAACCAGTTGCTGTAAAAGTTAAACCTGTTAAAGCTACATTGCCTGCAGAGTTCCGAATTGAGAGAAAAATCCTAGGAAATCCGTTAAAGGATATGCCTGAGCTACCTACTCATCCACCAGAGTTCACTCCTGGGGAGAGGTATACTCAAGAAAGAAAAGAAATTATAGACAAGAATCATAATGAAGGTTTCTTATGGCCTGAAGAAATGAAGCTTGTACATCATCTCATGAAAGTCCAAGAGAAATCATTTGCATGGGAAGCATCTGAAGGTGGGACTTTTAATACAGAGTTCTTTCCGCCAGTGAAGTTTCCAGTATTGCCTCACACACCTTGGGTGGAAAGGAATATTCCTATACCTCCAGGGATCTATGATCAAGTGTGTAAGATGATCAAGGACAAGATAGATGCTGGTGTATATGAGCCTTCTAGTTCATCCTATAGATCTAAATGGTTCTGTGTCTTAAAGAAAGATGGAAAAAGCTTAAGATTAGTACACAGTTTGGAACCACTCAATAAAGTGACTATCCAACATTCAGGAATTCCTCCTGCAACTGCAGATATAGCTAGAAGCTTTTCTGGAAGAGCATGTTTGGGATTGCTGGATATCTTTGTTGGCTATGATGAGAGACTGGTTGATGAAAGTTCAAGAGATCTTACAACCTTCCAGACACCTTTTGGCCCACATAGATTAGTGAAGTTACCTATGGGTTGGACAAACTCTGTTCCTATCTATCATGATGATGTTACATATATCTTCAGAGATGAAATTCCACATGTAACTAAACCTTACATTGATGATGTACCAGTAAAAGGTCCAGCTACTTGTTATGAAACTCCAGATGGAGGATATGAGACTATACCTGAGAATTCTGGCATCAGAAGGTTTGTGTGGGAGCATCTACAGAATATGAACAGAATTGTACAGAGGATGAAACATGCTGGTGGTACTTTTGCTGGTACCAAAGCTTTTATCTGTGTAGCTGAAGGTGATGTTGTTGGACATCATGTCAGTTATGAAGGAGAAAAACCAGTTGAACGGCTAGCTGAGGTTGTTCTGACTTGTGATGCATCAAAATGGTCTGAAAAGAAAGATATCCGGTCATTTTTGGGCACTGCTGGTCAGATGAGAATGTTCATAAAGGATTATGCTAAGAAAGCTAGACCTTTAACAATCTTAACTGGAGATGTACCGTTTCAAATGGGTCCTGCAGAGTTAGAAGCTGTAGAAATGATTAAAGATGGGATTAGGAATGCTCCAGCACTCCGTCCTATTGACTATGGTTTAAGTTCTGGAATCACCCTTTCAGTAGATACTTCATGGATGGCAGTTGGTTTTCAATTGTACCAAACAGATCCTCTGGATCCTAAGAAGAAATACTACAATTGGATGGGTTCTATTACTTTAAATGAGAGAGAAGCAAGGTTTTCCCAACCTAAGAGAGAACTTTATGGCTTGATGTTGGCCTTACAACAAACATACTACCAGACATATGGATGTAGGGAACTTACTGTGGAAACAGATGCAAGCTGCATTAAAGGCATGCTTGACAAACCCAGTAGTGGTCCCAATGCAACTATAAACAGGTGGATTGAAGAAATAAGGAAGTTTCACTTCACTTTAGTACACATCAAAGGTACTGAACACAAAGGACCTGATGGTTTATCAAGACCCCCTAGGGGCACCATACCAACTGAAAGAGCTGCGTCTAGAGATCCTGATTCATTTATTGATGAAGATGACGGTCTACCAGTGAAATTCAGGATGGGAGATGGTGAAACTGAGTCACCCTTTGAGTTTGAGTCCTTTAAAGATGAAATAGATACTAGAGGAGGTTATTTGCAGGATGTTGCTAAGTCAATTGATGACTTTGAAGACGATTTGCAAGAAGCCATTGAAGAAGAATGCCATCTGAATTCCATTAGAGCATTGTTGCTAACTCAATACCGAGTATCTAACTCGGTGTTGCAGTTTGCTCAAACTCTTGTTGTGCCTGAAGGAGGTACTGAATGGACACATGAGCACCCTTACCGGGAAGATCATAGATCTGCATCTACAAAAGAGCTGGATGATCAACTTGAATTAATTAGAGACTGGTATCTGCACGGAAACCAGTATCTAACTCAATTGAGTGGGACACTCCAGAAAAAGTTCTTATCCAGAGCTATAAAGTTCTTTGTAGACAGAGATGGTCGTCTCTATAGGAGAAATGATGATACAGGAGGCCAGCATAGACTGGTTGTGCCTAAAGAGAAAAGGATGTACATGATGCATGCTGCTCATGATCATCTGGGACATAAAGGAATGTTTGCAACAAAAGCCCTTATAGAAAAGCGTTTTTGGTGGCCAGACTTGAATGGTGATGTCAATTGGTTTGTCAAATCCTGCCAAGTCTGCCAGAACCGCAAAATGGACTTGTTGAAAATTCCTCCCACTCTTACCCACACTCCCTCTCTGTTTCAGAAGATTCATGTTGATGTTTTCAAAGTATCACCTGCAAGCAATGGTTGCAAAGATGTTGTACATGGCAGATGTGCACTATCATCTTGGTCTGAAGGAAGAGCCTTAAGATCTGACAATGCTAGGTCATTGGGAGAATGGTTCTTTGATGATATTATATGCAGATGGGGTTGTCCTGATGAAGTTGTAACTGATAATGCACCCCAAATGCGAGCTATGCTTAAATGGCTAGAAGAGAAATATGGAATTAAAGGGATTAACATATCTCCTTACAATTCACAAGCCAATGGCAAGATTGAGAGAGCCCACTTTGACATTAGAACTGCCCTTGCAAAAGCTACAGGGGGAGATCTAAAAAGATGGTGGTGGTTTCTCAAGCATGTCTTCTGGGCAGATAGAATTACAGCTAGAAAGGGACTTGGATGTTCACCATACTTCCTTGTTACTGGTGCTGAACCTATTTTACCCTTAGATATTGTTGAGTCCACTTGGTTGGTAAAACTACCAGATAGAATTCTGACATATGAGGAACTTATTGGCTACAGAGCTCAAGCTCTAGCTAAACATAGAACCCATGTTCAAGAAATGATATCCAGGGTAGATACTACCAAGAGGGATACTTTAAGACAATATGAAGAAGAATACAGAAATGTTATCAGAGACTTTGATTTCAAACCTGGTACTTTAGTACAAGTCAGAAATACACAAGTTGAGAAGAACTTGGACAGGAAAATGTATCCTAGATACTTGGGACCCATGATTGTAATAAGGAGAACCAAAGGGGGATCCTACATTGTGGCCCAAATGGATGGTACTGTACTCAGAGAAAAGGTTGCTGCCTTCAGAGTACTGCCCCATGTTGCTAGATATGAACCAATTAAACTGCCTGAGAACATTCATGAACTTATAGACTTGACTAGTGAACAGCTAGAAGCCATGGTTAATGAAAACATGGAGTTAGATAGTGAACTTGAAAGGGATTATATCTTTGACAGTATTCCTCAGTTGAGAATTCCTGTTGATGATGAAGACTTAGAAGAGTTCACTGATGAAGAAGCTGCATCTGACAATGATGTAGATGAAGAAGAGCCTGATTGGGATGCTCCAATGCAGACCAGGGCTCGCTCTTCAAAGAGATAGAAAGATAAAACACACTGTATTTGAAAAAGTAGCTAGTTAGATACTCGAGAGAGACTATCTAGCTCAATGAAAAATAAATAAAAGTGTAAAAAGTAGTTCTAAACTACTAAGATGAATGAAAAAGGATGTTCTAAATACTCGAGGATGTCCTATGTGATGTACCAGTGACGTGTATACTACCTATACATTGAAACTAAGGTGCTAAAAAGTAACATCTAGTTCAGTGTTAAGTCTGCAGGAGGAAATTCATGAAATGGAGCTGGGTCTGAAGCTACTGCTGGACCTGCCTGCAAGGGATCCTGAGAAGCACGATTGGCCTTCTCTTTTGCCTTCCTGAGCTGCTCCAACTTGGAATATTCCTGGTAGGCAAACCTGTACTGAGAATGGTGATACTGGATAGCATGTTGGTGAACACTGAGTTCAGTCCTCAGAAAGTTGGAAATAGAGTGAAGGACTTCTGGAGAGAAGTGGTCAAGGTCCATGAACGGAAATAAAGCCGTAATGCGATTAACTATCTCTTCTCCACTCTCCCTGAGTTTGCGCTCATCTGTAAAGCATAGAGTTAGATACTCGACGCGGTACCAGATTGAGTTAGATACTCACACTCTGTCTCTTCACTAAGGTTGACAAAGGGCTTCTCAATGCGAGGCTTCTTCTGACTACCAGCCTTGGGAGTTTCTGGGACAGTCTCAGGCTATAGGAGCAGTAAACAGTCAGTCATGCTGTACTTATCAACTCAGAGTAAAAATAACCCTTACCACTTTGGACTGAATTGGGTTGGCCTATATGGTCCAAAAGACGTTCAAAGTAAGTAAAAGAGATGAAATAATAAGGCTGAGAAAGGATACCTACCACTGGAGTAGTAGGTACTACTTTGTCCTTAGCAGTCTTAGCAGCTGCACTAGGGGTGTTGGTAACCTTGCCTGATTCCTTGCTGTCCTTCTTGGGAGCATGGATGGACGCAGAAAGTCCCAGGGCTGGTCCATCAGCCATCTGAAAAATGAAAGGAAATGAAAATTAGAAATTATTCAGGCCACTATGGAGTTAGATACTCAACAGTAACGTCTCCATCGCCTGTAATAACTTCGATTTCCTCATCCTCATCATTGTCGTCATCAACAAGCTCAGGGGTTTTCGCTGGCTGCACGGAAACATGCAGTTAGTGACTCCAGGTGACGAGGATACTCGAGAAAAATGCTTACTTTGCGCTTTCTGGGTGGAAGATCCCTCTCCCTGCGCTTAACCAAGTCCTCCCTGAAGATCTTGATATGAGCAAAAGTGTCAGGCTCAGGAATGCTTGAATATTTCTTGAGGGTGTCAGACACCAAGGAAACACCTTTGTCATATAGACCAAAGGCTTCTTCGGACTTGGCAACTGCAAAAGCAGGAAGGGACTTCTTCTATAACAGAGAGACGCAGAGTTAGATACTGGAACATGGCGGGCATCGAGTTAGATGTTACTCACCAGATGACTAGCTAGGGCAGTGACCAACATGCCCAATAGCTCGGTATCGACGTCCTTGGCCTCCATAGCTCCAGTAGCACGAGAAATATAACGTTGAGTAGTTGCTACCCACTCAGGGCGCTCAGGCCAACCTTTGGGACCTTTTGGGGGCATAGTAATGAAGTATGAGAAGTATAAGAATTGGGAAGGATGTAAAAGGGTAGAACCAAGTATCTTATGGTGCTGAATCGTCGTCAACGATTTGGGGAGCCCTTTATACTAGTTCTATACCTAACTTCTCGATTTGGACATTGAAAAACCTTGGACCAGGTTACTAAGTCAAAATTTCTTGACTAGGCCTGCCCATGCAATTCAACGGGGACATTGAAATTTATTTTGCTTTGGGGGAGAGAGTAAAAACAAGTTAACAATGACTCTAGAGCGAAATTTTTGATTTTTCAAAGATTAAGATCTAGAGATCTGGAACAGCTTTGACCGTTTGAGGGCTTAGCCGGCTTAAGATTGCCGAGTTCAACTCTGTCTTCACGCGGAAACCTTGGGCAAAATAAATCTTGACTTATCCATAATAAATAAAGATACTTACAGAATTTTATTTGAATATAACCTGTAATCATGGAGTCTCCCTCTGAAGCTCGACTTAGATACTGTATCTGGAGAGGGATACTCGGACTTTTATAACATTTCAACTTAAAGTTCACACTTAAAGAAGAAAACAAGATAAATGAAATATATTTGAGCTCTAGAAGCTCATTGTTATGACTATGGAAGACACTCTACATGTACTACTATCTGAATAGAATACAGTGAGTGTCTGAAATACAAGATATATATATAAGGGCAACTCAGTGTGTTAAACACTTGAGTCACCCCGCACGAGATGCAAACAGTTTACTGATAAAGAAACGACCAGTCCAACGCTGCGTAGGAATCACCGTAATGCTGAGGAAGATATGCTAGAAGGGCTGGAGGAACCTCGTGTGCGAGTCACTCTGAAGGGATATAATCCTCTTCAGGTAGTGGACTGCTCGCGGGAGCGAGAACCTTCTCAGTGTCCAATTCGTCCGCATCATCCTCGACTTCGGAACCGTTGTGAGAAGCACCAGTCGCTGGACGCGGCTCTTCGGTGTTCTTAGCAATAGATTCGGCTCGAAATGTAGAGGGATGAGATGGGCCAGCCTCGGCTTTATCCTCCTCGGGATCGACTACGATGAAGTTGCCGGCGCTGTTCTTCGAGATGTAACTGGCACGAGACACGATGTTGACGTCCCAACCAAGCGCGGTACAGAGAAGTCGCATCTGCTCGTCAGTGTATTCGAAGGACGGGTCACCAGTCTTAAGCTGATGGAGTACGAGTCGAGGATCCCTGCACGATGCCTTGATATGCGCCTGACGATCGATGATTCCAGCGTGAAGTTGTTCCATGGCCTGCATCTGCGCGACAACCCCTTCCTGCATCTTCTCGTAGGAGTCGATAAGAAGTTGGAGTTGACCCGCCTCTTGTGCAATGACTAGATAAACGAGAAATTCAGTTAGAAATTGAATTGAAACCAAGAAAAATGAGAATAACTCACCAGCGCTACTACTACGAGCTAAGGTGTATGAAAGGCAGCGCATCTGATCGGTACCTTCGAGGCTGTATGTCCAACTGCACGCATGATTGTCCTTGGCGCAGGTACTACATCTCCAGTCAAACGAGTTCTCCTTGATTTGAGGGCGACACTTGCGACCGTCGGAATGGGTACTGCCGACGCAAGCTGCGCAGATGGAATCACCGAAGAACTGCAAAAAGTATCAGCTAAAAGATGCTGCAATAAGAAAAATGAGATACTTACGCGGGTCGAACGAGCGATTAATAGAAACGAGCTGTTGAAGTGTAACGGGACGACCGTAAGGCCACCCGAAGACAGTACGGTCTAGACAAATCGTTAGTTCTAAAAACTATAAGTTAAGAAAACGAAATGACGTACCAGGAACGTCGGTATATTCCTCCTTGTTCCGGTGTTGAAAGGTGCGACCATCGACACGCTGGATAAAGCAAGGAAAGGTTAGTAGACCATACTGAGAAATGAAAAAGAAGACCTACTTGAAGATTAGGGGGTTCGTCATGAACGCCGGGAGCCTTCAGCACGGATGTAGTTGAGAAACCTGCGCGATTCGGCCAAAGGGAAGCAGAAAGGTCGACTTTGGACTCCTTGGCACCCTTCGACCCCTCATTCTTCTTTTTGGGCTTGTCTTCCTCATCCTCTACTTCCTCCTCGTCGCTGGATTCAGGGAGAGTCGTCTTGGTCGAAGTAGAAGCGGCCTTGGACCGAGTTTGACGCGCCGGCAGTTCCTCCACAGGTTCCTCCACGTGAATAGATTGAGTCTTCGGGCGAGGCTTCACCGTTTGCTTACCCTTGCCCTGTAAAGCCCATGAGAAATGAATACACCTAAGAAAGAGAAAATGAAACTCACCTTAGAAGATTTGGGAGCCTCAGGCTTCTTGGTCAATGAGGTCCGGGTTTTCTTTCTTGGAGGCTCGGAATCAGGAACCTCCGCGTTGTCGTCATCAGAGTCATCGGTGAAAACGGCAGAGTCCTCGGAATCCAGAGATTTGCGTTTCGACTAGAAAAATGAACAAGTCAGGAGGGATCCACTGCGAGAAATTCAAAAACTTACCACAGATCGACCCGGCATCGGTGTCAGGGCAGGTTTAGGTTTTGTCTTTGTAGCCGGAGCTGTCTTCTTGGTGGAACGAGTGGATTTGGCAGCGGAAGCAATGGGTTCGATAGGAGAAAGGCGGATCTCGTCATCTTCTTCGTCGTCTTCGTGGTCTTCGAGCTGAGGGCCTAGGAGAGACTTGGGAAAAGGCGGTAAAGGCTCCCAGAGATTCCGCAGCTAAAAGAGAAATGAGACTTTGAATGTCAAAAGAAATAGACCCCTGAACTAGAAACTCACTGTAAACTTCTTGTGCAAATCGTCATACCGAGCCCTGGAAGGACACCAAGGTGGCAGGACGAAAGTCCCCGGCCTCTGTTGATGCAACCAGAGCGCGAGGTTCGAAGCGGCAAGGAAGGTTCCAGTGAAGTAGTCGGGCAAATGGGTCTCGTTCTTCTGACAACGATTAAAAACCAACGCAACGTGAGCCTATACAGCGTAAACACGCGTTAGTAAAGGCATAAATAAGAAATGAAAATAAAACCTACAAGAGCGAATTTTGCCTCCTCAAAAGTAGCGGACATCAGTTTGAGCCGGAGACCTGCACCATAATGTTCAAATGATTGGTCGCGGAGTCGACGATCGAAGTCCCCAAGCTTAGAGCAGACGGTGGAAAGGGCCTGGTAGTTGTTGGCCTGCATAGTGTGTACACGCTAAGTAGGAAGTGAGAAAAGAGAAGGAAAGGGAGACTCCATGGAACGGGGATCTCAACTATATATGACACGACCGAAACGGTCCGTGAGAGAAAGAAGAATGAGTTGACTCACGAACTCAATGGAGGCATCGCTTCCTAGAGAAATGGAGTTAGCAAGTTCCCTAGAAAAGTCGTCCATAGGGAGACTCAGTGAGATGTGAAGAACGAAAGGGGTCTTCCATATTTGGCTGAACTTTGACGGATGCAGACATCGGGTTTCTCCAAATTGAGCATTGCCGAGGCATGCCGAGTGAAAAACGTACTGATCGGTCTTTCAATCGAGAAGTCTGCCTAACGGCAGTTCACTGTGACAAGGTGTCAACGTGATAGTAAAGCAATTGACTTGACTTCTGTGACTAACTACCTGGAAAAGTAGTATCTAACTCGATATTGGCCATCATGGACGATCGAGGTCGATCTTATTTTACTTTGGGGGAGATGTCGCAACTAAAAGCGGTCTAGGCTTGAAATCATGCAGATTGAGAAAGATTTTGGTTGTTCAAACATTGGAAACTGAACAATGAGAACTAGAGTTCACCCAGACTGCTAGTTGAAACATGAGAACACACTCAGTTACTCAAGCCTGAGTGTAGAGTTAGCTATAGTACATGATATGGTACCTAGCAACTGTGACCAATGGGATCATGGAGAGAGATACTAGTTTTGCCTCTCACTTGGTATTGGAGTACCAATGTTCCATGCTAAGTTGAGTTGGTCAGACCCACCCTCTAAAGACTAGAGACTCTCATGAGTGTTGTTTGATTGTAATCCAAGGGAATGATGGAAGTTACAATTCAATCTGAGAAACATCTAAGTCCACTGGACTATCTAACTCCAGCTGGTCTTGCTAACTCAGGTTGGCTGTAAAGACTGAATGCTGAGAGTGACAAGCTTGTATTGCTCTGACCAGAGAAATATGTTGTACATTTGGTACTATGCTTAGAATGGTGTTACAACTTGTGAACCACCATTGTCTGTAGGCTGAAGAGGAAAAATCCTCTAAGTCATTTCTGAAGAATGGAGTTAGATGCTCAAGTTATCTTACCACGGAACTAGATGTTGATTCTGGAGTATCCCTCTGAAATGTAACATCTAACTGAGTGATACCCTGAACCCAGACACCCAAATAGGGAAGAAGAAACGATTATTGGGACATAATACTGTCCATAGCTTGTTGCTAGAACCAGCTAAAAGGAGAAGTACCTCCTGGAGACAAATCAGATGCAAGATCTGGCCAGATAGACACCTGTGCTACTGTACAGCTTGTGGATGATAGTAACAACGGAGTAGGGTCTAGATGACCTCTGAAACGAAGAAATAACCACTGGATATGCTAGGAACCTCACCAGCATCCCCCAGTTAGGAAAATCAAAAGAGTTGCAAATTTCAAAATCATAAAAGATATTGTCATATGGCACCATTCTGGACTGATATTGCGTGCTGTACACCCTGGTTAGATACCCTGGACTTGATTGCCAAGCCACTATATGGACAAAGCGATTTATATAACAATTTTTATACCCAAGATACCTATACATGACAGTATCTAACTGAAAAATACCTACAAAAATACCAAAAAAGACACCAATCCCTGCTCAATTAGTCTTTCTGTTATCTATTCTATTTACTCTGCTCAGATTCCCTTACATTTTCGAGATTTACTATATTTATTCTCTGACCTGTATATAAGAACTACCTACTTGTAGATATTTTTCCTTAAGTTAGGACTGCCTAGGCTCACTACCAAAGCAGAACTTCTTCTAGACGAAATTTGCCTGGCTCTTAGGAGTTCAGTTATAGAGAAATATACCAGTTGTGCAAACTTCTGTAAAGTCCCTTGTGGCAAACCTTGAGAGAGATACTGAAACTGTTGCTGTCCCTGCTGTTCTGTCTGTGCTGTTCTGCCTGCTGAAACTGTTGCTGCTACTGTTCTGATTGATACTGTCACTGTTTGGACCATTGGATCGAGTTGCCCACTCTGATTATTGCCCTGAACCATCCCCCTGAACCCCTGAGAAACTAGTTGCCCTCAGTCTTGAACCTGTGTTTTTGAGTTACCCTGTCACTTATACCCTGTTCAGAGCGGACTGCAGACACTTGCTAGCTCAGTATTGAGTTCAATTGTCGAGTTTAACTGTGCGGAACCTTTGACAACGCCAGCCACACCTCCACAAACCCCCTAGAATTGAGTTAGAGGTTGTTTCTTGAGACTCCCTCTCAGTCTAATTCTTGCACATTATTGGTTTGAATCAATGAACTCAAACGTTTGGCGGACTCGCGAGTTTGATTTGATTGTCGAACGAGGTTGTCGAACTCAGCGTGAAGTTGTAGTAAATTCGAAATGTGTGTGTTGATCGCTAATAAAACGAAATTAGAAGGAATGAAAAAGACTAAAAATGGACTACGTACCAGCAGGGTGTTGACGTCCTTCCTGGAAAGCAAGGTCGCGCACCTTTGTGATACCATCGAGCGAATATTGAAAGGAACAAGGTCGTTTCCATTTCTCGCAGACGCTACATTTGTTGTCCTCTCCGCGCCATACACATGGCTGACTGAGATTGCCGGCTAGGCATCCAGCGCAGATGGGGTTCAAGCTGTAACCTTGGAGAGACCGATTGACGGTGACGAGGTCCTTGAACTTGTGTCGTAGGCCGGTAGGATCAACGAAATTGAAGGGGATCATAGCTGCGGAGGTGGCGAGGCGTGAATCTCTGATAAAGGATTTCTTGCTGCCGGTTGGCTAAAGAAAACAGTTAAGAAACAAAAAGAATAAAGATATAATGTGGAACTTACTGCATTGGTAGCGTATGTAATTTCGTAGGGGTTGGCAGTAACAGTTTCGACTACCTCGTCGTCTTCGCCAGCGCTAACCTCAACCGTTTTCTA
Source organism: Omphalotus guepiniiformis (assembly GCA_028554645.1). Taxonomy (NCBI): domain Eukaryota; kingdom Fungi; phylum Basidiomycota; class Agaricomycetes; order Agaricales; family Omphalotaceae; genus Omphalotus; species Omphalotus guepiniiformis. The sequence continues at coordinate 108,136 of JAQOOI010000042.1, forward strand.
GAAATGGGATTAGTTAGTAAACATAATGTTAATAAAAGGATTGGATAAAGAGACCTACCTCGGGTTTGACCTTTTTGGGACGACCTCGACCACGTGAAGCACCAGAACGAGTCGATGTAGGAATCGAAGTCGTCGACCGAGTTTGAATCTGCGACCGAAGTGCTGGGGAAGGAACACGCTTCACCTTTTTCTTTGGCGGAGACTCCAACTCGTCCTCTTCCTCTTCTTCGTCGTCCAAATCGTCATCGTCGTCAGAAGATTCTTCAACGGGAGGCGACTCTTTGAGTTTTTTTGGAGAAGCTTTGGACGGAAGTTCAGGAAGCGCCGAGACATTGAATTCCGGAAGGGAGGAGAAGTCAAAGGAGTTCCCGCTTTGAAAACGATAGGATTCAACGGGAGGGAGTTGACGAGATAAAGGAAAAGGCTGAAAAAGAGTCGTAAGTAACGATACAAAAAGAAGGATATGAGAAAAACAAACCTTGAACTTGAGCGCTTTCAGCTCACAAAGCATTGCCTTGGGAATTACCATCGGTTCGAGAGTTTCGAAGTCAGAAAGGCCGGTATCTTGTAGACGCCAAGCTAGACGAGAGATTGACCACCAAAAACATCTTGCATAGTAGGGAAAATCGTCGTCAGAAGTCCAGTCTTCATAGAATGTGTGCTAGAAAGTAATAAAGACCTTAGTAAGGGAATGATTTGAATAAAACATAATGAATCTTACCCAGGTGGTATAAGCGTTATCCAAGGGCATGATTAGATGAGCAACTCGGAAGCTAGGATTGTCGTCTTTTTCGAAGAGGCGAATACAAACCTCTGAGACATGGCGCTGGATCGCAACCATAGCCTCTTGGAGCGCGATGTGCTGCACACAAGGAAGAGAAACCGATGAAAAGATGGGGGGGGCTTTCTTACGAGGAGCTATAGTGGACGTCCCGGCGGAAGTCGTTCACCCAGAGTCGCGTTTCTTCTTGTTACCTGAGCCGTCTTTCTTGGGAGCCATTGGAGCAAACGAAGTAGGGAGAGAATACAACCAACAAAGAAGAAGGATAGAACGATTGAAAGCAGTAGAATGAAGGTCAGAAGGGAGAGCACCAAGTTCCTGCTCGTTCTGTAAATTCTGAGAGTCGGAGGGATAGGAATCATATGAAGAAAGAAAAAACGAAGTTGAACCCATATATAATGAAGTGACGAACGTGAAAAGCAAAAAGATGTGAATAAAAAGATATGACAATGTATACGGTAATAATGACTCACCTATGATGGGAAACAGATCGTGTTGAGGGCCGATATTCCAGAAAAACTTTAAAATGAGCGAGTTAGGAAAACACACTTCTGAGTTCGTGAGGCCAAAGCTGTTTGTATTCAGTTCTGGCAGTTCGGCAAAAAGTCACATGATCATGCCATAGTGGCTTTCGATCCGGTGTTTGAATAATGGAATATTGACCGGATGAATAATGTTGAAGGAAAATTTTATTGAACTCTTAACAACTGCTGTACTATAACATAAAGTCAGTAGATTGGCTGAAGAATTGACCGGGGACGGTCAAGATTTTAGTTTGGGGGAGATGATGCGCTGATTTTCGGCACCTGCATTAAAAGCCAGGTGATTAATCATTTTAGGCATTTGCAGTGAGGGGTATAGAGGGTTGAAAGGTGCCCGCCTTGTCAATCAAAATGTGTTGTGATTTGAGTAATAAAGCATGTTCTATTACCTACGGTACAACATGTGTATCAAGGTTCTAGGCTAGTCAGTACAGTTGTGATGTAGAGAATTGTTCAATAGCCATCCACTGTTGAATCAGACTCACCCAATCTCGTAACGAGAACTCTGACATCACAACATCAATTGCATCATATAACTATTAGGGGAACATCTTCCTCCGGTCAATAAAGATTAAGAACCCGGTGGAAACTAAAAATGGATGGAATGCGAAATAGAGTCGAAATAATGGATCTAGAATAGTTTTGGGGTATTTACTCCTTAATTAATTGCCAGGAACAAAAAGTTGATCGAGGAAATTTGCTTTGATTAATTGTCCGGTGAAAATTGCTTGACAAGAAACCGGTTAGGAGGTGTAAAAACTCGATCAGTAAAATTTCTCGGAATACTACTGAATTGAAGGAGTTCCTTTAACGAAACAATGTGATACTTTGAGGGGTATAATTTCTATCAGGTGATTAATCCTATGGAACCCGGATGCCCGAGAAATGTCAAGGAAATCCGTAAAAATGAAATAAAGGGGCTGAATATTGTCTACAATAAAAATAATGGAATTAAAACGCATTTTTGAGGTTTGCCTCCTAAAATAGATCTATAACAAGTAATAATGGACATACTTGACGCAGATACTTACAACCTACATACACGGATATAGGTATATATATAAAACAGGACAGTTTGGCTATAATTTCCGTTTTTATTAATTTTGGACTGGCAGTATGTATAAAAGGGCAGTAACCTGGAGAGAGAAAATCCAGGAGAGTACCATAGAGTCACAGGGTCACTGGGGATCGTCTTTATAACGTGAATTGTGCCTGTGAAGGGAAATCCTACCAAAAACATAAAGTTGCCCTGGTCTGTTAATAGTCTGGTGTTTATTGTGATATTGTATAAAGATCATTGTTGGTTGAATTGAACTGGTTGTGTTATTGGAATTGGTTGTTTGATCTTGTGGTCAATTGATTGTGATTGTGCAGTGAACACCTGTCTTGTTCAAAATCATCTTGTGCTACTTTTTTGCCTTAGTGCATTTTAAAAGCTCAACTATAAAGTTCTTGTGATAAAGATATAAAGTTCTAATAAAGAAGCCATAAGTTTGGTCGTGCGGAACCTTCGACAACGCCCCCTCAGACTCGCACCTTGCGAGTGACTTGGTTGTTTTGGTTGTTTTTGGGTTTTTGTTCATTAGCCCTTTAGCAGTTCATTTCCCCGTTTCATTCTCATCAACGGTGATTTGTTAAAGTTACGCGTTAGTTCGTTTGAGTGGTGTGTAGCATAGAGTTTATCTGTGCCACGTCGGTTTTGACTGTGTCTCCGAGCTCCTCTTACAACAACCTTATTCGCTTCACAGAGTTTGTTGGTCCCCCAAAACCCCACGAACTTAAAAGTCTTTGTGTGTTGTGTGTGTGTTTTGAGTGCTTGATAGATTCATTCGAGTTAGTTAGCACTTCTTCTCATTCATACCCCATACCAAGCACATCAGCGAGCCGTCATCTCGTCGAAGTGACACCTCAACCCCCCAGTTATTTCCCTCCTTTGGTGTAAACTTGGGCATTTTCCAAGCAGAAAGTGCATCCTCCGCTCGTTTCAAGTGAGTGGTGGCATTATCAAAAATAAAGACATGATCTTCATCAGGATAGTCGTGGGTCAAGATATCTGTGGCCTTCTTTGCCTGCTCAAGAATATTGTTGTTTTCAAAATAACTATCTTGATTTTTTCCTGGTCGGAAGATTACATGGGTGGATTCCTTCCCATCTTTTGACCGTAACCAGCCATAATCTGCCAAGACGGTATCGGCAACCATCAATGACACCCCTTCACCTTTCGCATGTGGGGACGGAGAGTCACCTTCTGCAACCCACTGGGATGTACACCGGTCATGTGCATAGAAAATGGATTCATCATGACACCACACAACAGTGTGGCGGTGACCCTGAAGTGTCTCGTCAACTGACTCTTCCACATTGTCTTGCATCCAAGACCTCATCTGCCCCTCAATCTGGTACCAAGCGGGAAGGAAAGTTTTCTGGCAGTATGTAACCACATCAATCTGCTCGTGACCATCCACATATTGACTATGATAATCCCGATGATGTGAATGAAACAGGGAAATGAACTGCTAAAGGGCTAATGAACAAAAACCCAAAAACAACCAAAACAACCAAGTCACTCAAAAGGTGCGAGTCTGAGGGGGCGTTGTCAGAGGTTTTGCACGACCAAACTTATGGCTTCTCTATTAGAACTTTATATCTTTATCACAAGAACTTTATAGTTGAGCTTTTAAAATGCACTAAGGCAAAAAGTAGCACAAGCAGGTTTTGAACAAGACAGGTGTTCACTGCACAATCACAATCAATTGACCACAAGATCAAACAACCAATTCCAATAACACAACCAGTTCAATTCAACCAACAATGATCTTTATACAATATCACAATAAACACCAGACTATTAACAGACCAGGGCAACTTTATGTTTTTGGTAGGATTTCCCTTCACAGGCACAATTCACTTTATAAAGACAATCCCCAGTGACCCTGTGACTCCATGGTACTCTCCTGGTTTTCTCTCTCCAAGTTACTGCCCTTTTATACATACTGCCAGTCCAAAATTAATAAAAACGGAAATTATAGCTAAATAATTCTATTATTTTTATTGTGAGCAATATTCAGCCCCTTTATTTCATTTTTACAGATTTCCTTGACATTTTCTCGGACATCCAGGTTCCATAGGGTTAATCACCTGATAGAAATCATACCCCTCAAAGTATCACATTGTTTCGTCAAAGGAACTCCTTCAATTCAGTAGTATTCCGAGAAATTTTACTGATCAAGTTTTTACACCTCCTAACCGGTTTCTTGTCAAGCAATTTTCACCGGACAATTAATCGAAGCAAATTTCCTTGATCAACTTTTGTTCCTGGCAATTAATTAAGGAGTAAATACCCCAGAACTATTCTAGATCCATTATTTCGACTCTATTTCGTGTTCCATCCATTTTTAGTTTCCGCCAGGTTTTTTTTTAATCTTTATTGACCGGAGGAAGATGTTCCCCTAATAGTTATATGATGCAATTGGCGTTGTGATGTCAGAGTTCTCGTTACGAGATTGGGTGAGTCTGATTCAACAGTGGATGGTCATTGAACAATTCTCTATGTCACAACTATACTGACTAGCCTAGAACCTTGATACACATGTTGTACCGTAGGTAATAGAACATGCTTTAATACTCAATTCACAACACATTTTGATTGACAAGGCAGGTACCTTTCAACCCTCTATATCCCTTACTGCAAATGCCTAAAGTGATTAATCACCTGGCTTTTAATGCAGGTGCCGAAAATCAGTGCATCACCGAACCCAGCAATATTTGAGTTCTTCATCCATCCATCACTTTGCTGTTGCAAGCGAGATAGTACTATCCAGCCCATACTTCTCCTGAATGTCATTGCGGTTCATGAACGTCACAATGTCTAGTGCCTTCACATATTTCCCAATACTTTGCAGATGTTCCTGCAGCTCCTGTTTCAGCTCAGGATGGGTTTTGAGCAATGATTTGGCCCAGGAACCAAATGGGTTGGCGGGAACTTTTTGGGACAAAACAAACTTCTTAGCACAATCTTGAAGTCTGCATGAATGGCCATAGCGTGAGTGTACCTTCGTGTATTTGCCTCCCTTCTTCTTCTTAAGAGCAATAGATGCTTGGACCGAAGAGGTTGTCCACTCCCCATATGTTGACGAGCCATGCGCAGTATATAGATTGAGCATTGTCTCGATCTCTTCAAGGTGATTTTGGCTCCATCCATTCATTTTTACAGCCCTGACTCGTTTATGTGATCTGCTTATAGGAGGACGCAGAATGACGCCAAGAAATTCAAGAGCTTCCAGTGCAGCATTGACTGTGGGAGGTTTTCGGTGCTTCCAAGGAGTTATCTGTTCCCGGTTAATGGGTTTCTCCTCCAATAAAGCATCAAGCGCAACCATATAAGATGTGCTGTCTACGCTTGCAGAACACTCATCAACTGAGTTAGCTGCTGAATCCGAGCTTGGAGTACCATAGAAGTCTAAGAACACTCCATCATGATACCACTCTGATGACTCGGCATCAGATTCTGGGATCAACATGGGGGTATTTCTGGAAGAGGAAGCTGATTATATTTGGATTTGGTGAGTGAGGCCTGAAAGTCAGCTGATCGGGTGATGGAATAGACATCAAAGCGCGTCTCGGAGATTCAGAATTGTTGCGTGAATCAGGTGCGTGATGGGTGGATATAGTATCAGAACTACTTGCATCAGGGATATTCTGATTGACATGTGTGTATTAGTGATTCTGAGTAGATATATGACATGTAAGCGCACCTCTTTATCCGACCTGTTCCTTCCACCTCTCTGCCACTTTCTACCAAGCTTTTTGGCAGCAGTGCATGCCGTATTGAGTATAGCCCACTCAACAACTTTTAGGTTCAAATTATGAAGGTTTTTGCGACCTCGTAATGGCATTTCTGACACGCTTTCTGACGTGCTTTGAGACGTGTCGGGGGGAAAATTGCGCGTTTTGAGCTTATTTGGTTAATGGCACTGAGATTTCAACCTAAATCAAAATTCGGCTCCCACAGATTTCTTAATAATTACATTTAGGACACATCTGCGGAAACAGATTTCTTGATTTGGGATTACTACGAGTGCCATTAAAGAAATACTTGAAGTAACGCTTTTGTCACGGATGGTCATGTGACGTGTGCGCATCGTCCATGAGCCCTACCTTATGTTACGAATCCTAACGAAGTGGATTCGTTGTTCTTGGACGGTTTTGGAGCTCGAATTACTACCATAAAAGGGTTATTCACCCCTAACCCTACCACTTTTTCTGGTTGCTCATGTTTGTGCACCTCGCCCCATTGTTCGATACGTACGTTGTCGCTTATTTGGCCAAGAAATTGCATTGTTCTCTCTCGCTGGCGAGAGCAGGTTGCGAATATACAGCTATTTCATACTCTATCTAACTTCCTTCACCGTCCCTGTCGCTCTCCACAGTGGTGAATTGTGTCGCTTGCAGTGAGTTACGCTGGACAACGCGGTGAGGGCAAGCTTCTCTGTTTGTTTCTCTGTTAGTGCAGATCTCGTTGTAAGTGTTTCAACCTACTCTCTGAAATATTTGTACAGCTTGCGCCCGTCCCTCCCGTCGCAGCTCGCCGGGTACTGTCCGCGTGCTTCGCTTTCGCGGACTGCGAAAAACGTCACCCGCCAGTGGATCTCTCGGGAACACGGTCTTCTCTCGCAAATCGACGCTGCCAAGGGCCCCCACTCAAAGCTATACAACCTGTAATTGTACCGCGGCTCACACCAGTTCACGTTCACGGGAAGTGTCACCCGGTTCTCTGTACGTAGGTCTTCCCTGTTCTCTGGCCCCAGCCCCGAGTGAATGAGTGCCTCCTTCACAGCTTTCCAAATGTCATTGTCCTTCTTCACAATCAGCGGTATCAGGAATGCCATTGCATGGTTTTGAAGGAATACCAGAACGTTGAGTCGCTTTTCATTTTCCTATTGCGCTGTAAGCTCCTTTGTGTACCCGCAGAAGAATGTCTCTCACCTCTGCCTCCTTCCTCAGCCCACGCACATGCACCCTCATTGCTTCCTCAATCCGCCTTGCCCGCTCTTTTGGGCTTAGGATCTCTGCCATTATCGAATCGAGGTTCGGTACTATACATTCGATCAGCCATATAACTTCCCAGAATATATATCCCTCACTGCTGCTTTGAGGATGCCAGTGCCCACAAGCCATCCTATCTCGCTGTGAGTCGACTGCCATATGTCTTTACCATCGCTACTCACTCGCGTATGATTTCTCGTATAGCGTCTTTTTCCTCCTGCTCTGCGTCTACCACCTCGAGTTGATGGTTGAAAACCACTGCAATTGTCGCTCCTGCCCAGTACGTCGTGAAGTCATCTCTGTCGCATTTCCCTGGATAACACGGTGGTAGCGCTATTCCACTGTCGTTCGAGCTGAACATTATCACTGTTTTGATGCTTCCGTCGCCGGCCGTGTATGTTTTCGTAGCTGTCGTCGTGAGCGGCAGCTTTGTATACGGGTTCTCACCCACCGCTCTCTTGACCATGGTGCATGTGTCCTCAACGTCAACGGGGGGTTTCATCAGCAGGGGCACGACAAACACGAAGTTCCAGTGTGGTTCCATGTACAAAACCTTTTTGATGCTCGTTCCTTCTCCCTGCCAGCGCTCCGTTAGCTCGGTCTGCTGCTTACATTCTTCCACGTACCTCCGTTGCTTGTTCCACCACCTTTTCGTGACCGATCGTCAACAGCTCTCTGCGAACTCGTACCATCCCGTTCAAGTCCATGTTGTCGTGGTTCAGATGGGTACTGCTTTGCTTTCGTTCACTTCTTTTATCTTACTTCCCCGCCTCCTACATCTGCTTTCCCGAATTTAGGTATCATACCTCCTCGCCATGCATTCGTTTCTTTCCCAGGGTTCTGTGCTTCTCGCCACTTTCCATGCTTCTCTCTAAACACCGTCTGACTTTCTCATTGCTTAGCTCAATGTAGCGTGTTTTCTTTGTATGCACGACACTACTGCAATGTAATCTATTGTGAAAACTTAAATATATTTTTTTTACGTGCTGCGGATGCTGTCTAACACTCGGAAGACCCTCCACTTCCCTCGCTAAGACTGAGTTTTGTCAGTTTCTTTCGGGCATGTTGTACATCGTCGTCTTCGAAACAAGCAGTTCGTTTCACTGTCGCCTTCCGCCTTGCCTCGTTTGCTCCCGCCATGGTTCGATTTTTGAGTGCTTGCTGCGAATAATCAGCGCTTCTCGTCTCGGTCGCTGCTGCCTCGTCACTTACCTGTGCAAAACTTCCATTCAGCAGGGTGATACTGCGCAGCAGCAGCAGCACCTTGCTGCTGGACCCCTTCGCCGGCACCGCAATCATAGAAAATCCCACTTCAACTATGTCCCCTACAATGAGTCGTTGAGGACTCATTGGAATAGTGCTGAGCGCCAATCGTTAGTGAATGCGTGATTTCTCAGCTTCAAAATTCTCACCTTCGTTTCCCGTCCTCCACCACACTCTCCCTGTAAAGTACCTTGTTGTCCTCCGTGTGAACAAACTGCGTGTTCTCTTCGTTGACTTTTGCGATTGCGCCGTTCTTGTCGGTGAGCAGGTTGACATCGGCTGGGGCCGCGTCTGGCGCATCTCGGCGCGACGTGAAGTATCTATTTGAGAATTCGAGTGTGGCGTCCCCAGGTTGTCGCGGCAATTCGAGCACTGCCTCCTCTTCAAGTTGCCGGTACATCAACGTGAATAGTTCCACTACGCTATCGATGTCGGTGTTGTATTCTTCAATCCCGAGTCCGGTGACTGTGATAGATTGCCTGAGGTGTCTCAGCTCTTTCCCTCCCGTGCTGCATCCCTGGTTAGTTCTGTCTCTGTTCTATGACACGACGTACTCACACTTGTCCCAGCCGCAGCGGCGGTAGATCCTTTTTCTGTAGCACGCCCACAATGAAAACGGTCACTTCCTTGTCACCACCGTGGTTCGGCCCATCGTCCCGCCACATCATCCTCCAACACCTCGGCTCCTGGAATTGGGTCACTTCAACCTGGCTCTCCCAATTCGCTTGCTGTTGTCATGGGTGAGTTGTGTCTTCACTAGCCTGCAATCGTGCTGCTCACCTTCACCATTGTCGCGATCTGGGTTCTTTTCTCTTCCTCACTGCTTTTCAGCTCTCAAATCTGCGTCAACGCCACCTCTGCCACGCTCGTATGTTATCTGAGTGCCTTACGGAATGTGTGTGTTCACTTACTTGCTTGTTCGCGGTCGTAGAACTGATCCATGGTGCTGTTTGTCTTTGAACTAGATCCTGCCACCCTTCTCTTACTTATGTCCAATTTCACCTCCTCCGTTTCTTCTTCTCTCCTGGCCGTGCCTTCGCTTCGCGAAATTCCGATTGTATGTTGCATTGGCTAGTGTCATTTATCGCAGATGCGGTACGTCCTTTTATGGTTATGATAAATAGCGGATCCTGGATCTCAATTCTTATTGCTTCTAGTTGTCCGTTCGCCGTGTTTTAACTTCTGCTGCCTTTTTGTCGAGCTACCTCTTACGTTTTCGTACTTCTCCGTCCTTCGTTCTTTCGACCTATTTTTTCGCCAATGTCCTCCGTCTTTTAACTTCCTTAACCGCTGTTTTTTCCCTCTGTTTTCTCCCCGTCCTCGTCTCTTGCACCTGCTCTTGCAGTTGAATCCGATGTCTGGTACAAGACGTTCTTCGCGCAAACCTGCTGCATCCCGACGCACAGTTGCAGCTCGAGGTTCCCGAAAAAAGGTCTCGTCTGATTCCGCCGCCAGCTCCGTACCCGCCGTTCCTTCTCCACAGTCAGAGGCGCAGCCTGTCTTCGATGTGTCTTCTTCCTCTCCCACCAAACGTGCGGTGTCAGCGTGAGTGCCACTTTCTCTTGTTTACTCTGTCTCCATTAACTCTTCGTGCAGCCCATCTTCGCCTTCACCTTCCACGCCTAAAAAGCCTCGCGCTAGCGCGAACTCACCTCCTGCGTCGTCGACTGCAGTGCCCACCCCAGCTGTACCGCCTGCAAGTGATAAGTCAGGCTTCTCCCTTTTTACTACTTCCGTTCTTCCTGACTTGCTGCTTTCCAGCATTGCCTCCTCCCCTCTTCTCCCTTCGTCTGTCTCAACTTGCGGTTCCCCTCTGTCTGACGTGTCTTCCGTGTCCGCAGCGTAAGTGTTTTCCTCTCTTTCCCTCTTTCGCCGCTGACACTATTTTCCCACCTCCTCTAACCCCTGCTGCGTACACCCGCTTTTTGTCCCTTTTCTGCTGCCAGCGATGTCTCCGTGGATACCAGCCGTCCTGTCGCAGCTCCCATTCTGCCCGCTGCTTCTGCTGACTCCGCTCCCCCCCCTGCTGCTCTACCCGCCACTGCGTCAGTTCCGTTTTTGTGGGTCGTTGTCCGTCTAGCTAACATTCTCACGTCAGATCGGCCGAAGACGACGACGACCGTTATTTCGACCACGTTGAAGACTTTTCTTTCCTTGCCGATATCCCGGTAATTCCTGGCTTGGAGTATGTTTTCTCCTCCTCTTAAACAAGCCTTATTGACCGTTGCTTTTTTGTGCTTAGCTGTCCCCTCGATGCCTCGTGCGCTACACCTCCCATTGGCCCTGCTGCTTTAGACAACTCTGCAGAATTGGGTGCCGATGTCTTGGGGAGTCCCGTTGCCCTGTCTGCCGATGCATCCACCACATCTCGACCTGTTACTACTTCTCTCACTGCACCCTCCACTGGATCCGACACTAGCCTTGCGTGCGTACTCTCTTCAATCACCCCTTCTGATGTGCTAGCTAACACAGCATGCCTTTCAGGCCTGCCGTCGTTTCTCCCTTGTCACTGGCTCAACCTGTCACTCCGTCTACTCCCGTGACTTCCGGCGGGAAGGCATTGCGCTTGGCTGCCATCATCTCGGCGTTGGAACCCTCCCCTGCGTATGTCTTGTCGTTCTCTTTGCGACGTGTTCTGACTCGGGTCTGTTAGTTCTGCTGTGTCGTCTTCTGCTTCCTCTACTACTTCAGCCAGATCTGGTTCTACGACGCCCACCCCTGCCCCGCGCAAAGGCACTCTTGTGCAGGCTACGTTCCCTGCTGCTCCTCACGCTTGCGCTGCCCCTATTTTCGACACCTCCCTTGTCGCAGAAGGGTGTCTAGTGCCGCTCTTGATGGATGACAAGCTTAAATCTACCTACGCCTCTGTACTTAATCTCCCGTGAGCTTTTTCCTCTGTGTGAATCACCTGTCCTTCATCTGACTTGCTCCATCTAGCCCAGTCACTCTCTTTGTCCTTTCGGTGACTGACCGTCCAAGCACTGGCGAGTGGTGTACTTATTCTACGGTATCCAGCGCGCTTTCCTCGGATGCTCAGAGGTGCGTCCTCGCCCTGTATTCCTGAACGTTCGTCTCCGTTTAATGGGCTTTAGGTCGGTCTTTCGATGTGTGACATTTGTTGAAAACGGGGTGTTCATCAACCCGTCCCGTGCCAATCCACGCAATGTCAGGGTTATGTCTGGTCCGAATGCTGTTGCCCGAAATACCTTTCACCAGCGGCGTGACTTCCTTGGTTTGAACGCTCTTTTTCTCTCTCTAGCAGTGACATCCTCATGCAACATCGTGACACCCGCCACTTTACCCCTGCCCGATGGTGCTAGCTACATGGTTCGCAGATTTGCAGGGAGGCTTTTTCAACAAGAGGCGCAACGCTTGATGGCGTACTTTGGTTATGCCCATGGCTTTACTGAAGCTGCGTGCGACATCGCCGATGACGTGGTGTCCTTTACTACCATGGCCAGCCAGCCAGCATCCAAACTCCTGAAGGGTTCCAACAAGCGTGTGTATCTCTTTTTGCCTGTGATTGTCCCAGTCTCATTACCCTTCTAGTGTCTCCCAAGAAGAAAAACAAATGGTCAACTGCAGTTAACCGGAAAGCTGCTTTGCTGACTGCTTATCCCTCGGCTTTGGCTTTCAGCTCAGATGGTAATTTCTCGTTCCTCACTAATATATTATGTACTGATGCCGCTGGTTTGTAAGTCCCTATATATGACGGAAGACAGCGCGGCGCTCGTTCACCATTCCTGTTCAACACGTATGCCCTAGAGGAGTTGGCCATGCGTGATTTGCCTCTCTATGAAGATGGGCTTGCCGATCTACCCACAGACTCTGTGGTCTGCGTAGGATATACAGCGCAGTCGCTCTACCCACCGACTCCGCATTTCTTGGGCAAGTCGGTGACCCTGACTTTCAACCTGCAATTCTTGATCCTTCTTGATATTCCTCGTGTCGTGTAGGTCTGCCGTGTTGTACGTACCTGGTTGAATACATATCTTGTTTCTTGGTAGCTCTGTGAATGCGTCTGAGCCTTCGCGTGGTTTCTTTCGGTAGCGTCTAACTCACTTTTCTGTTTTCTGTATGTGCTCATGTGACAAACATGTGACTTGACTTGGTGAAATGTTGAAGACAGGTTTGTTGATACTGTTTCAATCTAAAACACCCACCTTCACTCTGGCCGCCTACCGTACGTTCAGGTTTATTTCTCCGACTGGCCGCTGTGTTGAGCTGTACGCGCGCCACGTTCTGATTGATTCGATTCCCGGATCTAGAGAACTCACGGCACACGCACCTCAATGCGCTCCCTGGCTACATGCTGCTCTACGTTTCTGCCCCTCTGACTCCTCCCTCCTCACTGTAGAACCAACGCCATCTGCCACAGCCCGGCTGACAATGCTAAAAATTAGTACGTGTTCACGCGTCGTTTCTACCCGCCACACCCCCTACCCACTCCTCCTACCCACCGCCGCGTTGAAGGGCACGCGTGCCACTTTCTGGTTGATTCGACTCCCGGATCTAGAGAAGCAGTGGCACGCGTGTCTTGAGACATTGTCAGACACTTCGCATCACCTACCCCACACCACCCCTGCTGCAACACTGATACATGTATGCCGCTCAAAGTCCGTGCTCAGCGTTTGTCTTTCCAGGTCCTCCCCCCGTAAACGACAACAACTGCGCAAAGATTTCTGATTTCCTCTTCCTGGACGCGCAGCCAGTTGAAATTGCCGCAGACATCGACCTTGACAAGCTCTTGGATGAGGCCCTCGAGCGCGAGCTGCAGGGCCCTGAAGACGACCTCGAACAACCGACTGCGTGTCCATCTGCCGTTACGAACCCTATTGCCGATATGGCCCTCGAGCGTGAGTTGCAGGATCTTCAGAATGGCATTGAGCAACCGACTGCATCCACCTCTACCAACCCTGTTGCCCACGTTAAGCATCCAGATTCACACTTACCTGCCTCTACCCCTGCTGCTGGCCTCAAACGCCCCCCGTCCCCAGCTCCGCATGCACCGTCAAAGCGCCAAAGACACGGCAATGCAAAGCGACGTAGGCAACGCGAATCTGTGTACGAGTGTCGTGGCCACTTGGGGGGCCACAACTCTGCCGTGGCTGCAACTGAAGCGTCTGACCCGTCTCGCCCTATCCAGGCAGATATGTCATGCGAGGATCTCCCTTTTGCCGCTGGGTTCTATGTCGGGGTGGACTGCAAGCCTTACGGGAGGACGGTCAAGCGGAATAAGGAATACCTGGCGCGAAAGGGTTTCCGCTACGTCGAGTGGGAAGGCCAGTAAGTTCCCTCTATTCACTTCCTACATCTCCTCCAGGTTATTAACTCCAACTGCAGCCAGTCCATTCCCATTATCGATAGACGCCAGCGAGTGATCGTTGCTGCCGTGAAGAAGTGCACAGCCAAGGGCTACCAGCAAGCTTTGGACGAAGCGTTTGCTCTCATCGCTGACACGCAGAGAAACGTTAAGTTTGAAAAGGAGGAGAAGAAGCATCGACGTGGAGAATTTCCTGCTTTTGCATACGGCATATCTTTTGGCAAGGGTCAGCCGCATCCAATGCGTCTGAAGGGTGCGCGTGATGATATGATGCAGGCTCTCCTACGTCGTCCCTGCTTTAGACGCCTGGCTGCCGCACAAAGTGGTGCGTATTGCTTTGCTTTCCAGATTTCAGTGAGCTTACAACATGTCTAGCTGCATACGCCGCATGGTCTCCAAAAAATTACGAGTACTATCATCGACGCAACCGCGAATTGTATCAGCGACTTTCTGATCTGCAACCTAACTTCCCAAAAAGTGTATTCTCCTGCATCACTGTCAACTTCGGCCCGCAGGTTCAGACCCATGTACATATCGATTCGAAAAACACCGCTCATGGCATGTGCGCTGTGACGTCAGGTGGATCGTACAACCACAAGCTGGGAGGCCACTTAATCCTTTGGGATTTGAAAATTGTCTTGGAATTTCCACCTGGCTGCACTATTCTACTTCCGTCTGCCCTTGTTCGTCACTCTAACCTCCCCGTTCAGCCTGGCGAGACTAGATATTCCTTCACGCAGTATACAGCCGGCGGTATTTGGCGTTGGTTGGACGCCGGGGGTAAAACCGACCGCTCCATCAAACTGAACGGCTCTGTTGACCAGATGAAAGAAGTTCTCGAAAGGAAGGCCAGTCGACGTGAATGGGCCATGGCTATGTTCTCAACTCTTGAAGAAGTTCAACGACACGCACCCTGACTACATATGCCCCCTTGTGCTGCACTACTACATACATCTATCTACCTCCGTGTTCACTGTACTCGTAAATATGTGCTTATATAAATCTCCGATTCCGATACATCGCGTGTTTTTTCCTCTCGTTTTCGTTCTTTGCTCGTTCCTTTGCAGAGGCGCATACATTCACCTTGCCACCTTTCAAGCTCTGTCCTTTTGTGTTACATCCGCCTACGCCAGTCCTCTCTACATACTTCATTTCGCAAATTTCACATCCGTGTACAAATGCAGTTGGCATGGTTTTCGTGTTTGTTTCCGTCCGACCTTTCCTTACATCGAACCATTCGCGTCAACAGAAGTCCGTCACTCAATCCATCCTCTGCGACTCAGGTCCCCGTTAGCAGATGATGAACTCCAGACGACAGCCTTGAGAAACTTGATGCATCTCTTGCCGCTCGAACACTTATCCCTTTTGTATATGCAAGCACGCCTTACCTTGCTTTTTTCCTATCCTTTCGCTGCTGCAAGCCCTGCATTGACCTCGCCTTTGCCTGCTCGCTCCTCCTGTGGCCCCCTCGATGTGTGTTTTTTGTCAAACAGTGATCTTGAAAGGTGCGTCGCCTTGTTCTCGCTCAGTGCAATATTCATTCCTTCTAACCTCTTCCACTTGTAGTTCACAAACCTTTCCACCACCCTATCTCCCAGCCTGAAACCCTTGCCAGGGTTCTACAAACACCGTGCTCTACACATGGTGAGTCTTCGCTGGCTTCTCCTTTTTGTGATTATAACGTTTGTTGTCCAGGTGCTGGCTCTGTTACTGCGAGGTTCATGCCCACGCGCGTCCTTCACCTGGGACCCACCCACCCCGTTGAAGATGTGTCTTTGGAGAACGCCCTCTGTGTGGTTAATTCTGCACATGGATGCTACTCTGTACATACGGCGCTGTATTTATACGCAGTGTTACCTTCCGCATCATCGAATGTGTTGTTACCTGCATCTCTGGATGTGTTCTCTGCGATTGACGCGTTGTCTGCGATTAACGTGTTCTCTGTGTCTGCCGACTCGTTCTTTTCCGTTCAGCTTCGCCCTGTTCGTCGCACCGCAATACATGTTTACCGTGAAATATTGTGTCTATCTGAGCTGCACCCCCATGAATTCTACATGGGTTTTGTATTTGCTTTGTCGTCTTTGTGCCGTTCGTACGTTAACTGTACGAACTTGCGCGTTCGAAAGATTTTGTTGCGTCGCCAACAAAGCCTGTCTGAGTGCCCTTACACCCCCGCTGTTTGGTGTAATGCGCGCATGTCGTTCGATGACTCTCTGGAGACAGAGTGTTTCATCGGGTTTCCCATGCCACCAGCGCCGTCTCTTGCTGGTCGAGCTGCTAGCTGTGATATGCAAAGTTATCAGCTTCTTTTTGACGAAGGTCTGCGATGCTGGTGCTCGCCTGCATCCACCTCTCTTTCTGTCCAGATAGGCGGCGGGCCCCGCGGCAACGCTCCCACTCCCGTCTACCAGCTCGAAACAGTTAACGAACTTTCCTTTCCACCACCTGTGTCCTCTACTAGCTGCTTTCATGTATTTGATGTCCTCGGTGGTGCGAGACGAGGGCGCAAGCCAAAGGTGATGAAGGCAAACAATAAAACGGTCAACAAAACAACCTCTTCAGACTCTGACGGAGGTGCTGGGAAAAACGAGTCTTCTCTGCCCTCGACCCACCGCGATCCAGATCCTTTTCCTCCACCGCCGCTGTCTCAAGAGCTGGAGGATAAAATCATTCGAGGGTGGTGCACTGATCTTCACCCGTCTAAAATCGAAGAGGCTGGATGTGCCGTGTGCGGTCGTCTCACCTTACTTGTCCGCTTGTCTAACCTGAGACACGTTAAACGATCTCTTCATATCTTGGAGGTCTCGGGTGTGACTCGCCTGCCTAGAACATCGCCTACTCAGGCGGTACATGAGATGAAAGGCCCTGTATTGGAACCTGGATGTAAATATATTTGTGATACTTGCCGTGAATCCATTCGCCGTGTTCAGGTCCCACGAATCTGTCTTGCAAATGGCCTGTGGATAGGTGCCGTCCCCCCTGTTCTTGCAAAACTGCGCTACTTTGAACGCTTGCTAGTTGCGAGAGTACACCACTCTCGAAATTTTGTGAAGATCATGAACGGTCAGAAAAAGATGGTCGCAAATGTCATTTGCCATGCTACACCTATTCAGAAGATTTACGACCAGTTACCTCCTCCCCGAGAGGACATGGAAGACGTTATCGCTGTTCTGTTCAGCGGACCGTCGAAACCTACCTTGAAAGATTATCAGAGGACTCCACTCCTTGTTCGACACAGAGAGGTATCTGACGCTCTTCAGTGGCTCATTTGTAATAGCTCTGAATACGAGGACGTGAGGTACTCTCCCGAAAACCTTCTGGAATACCCTCAGGATATACCGGCAGTGGCTGTCGAGTATGTCAAGGGACACACCACGAAGGTGCCTGAAGGCGTCAGCGTTTTCGATGCAGGCGATGAAGACGGCACTGAAGAGGGCCAATGTCCGATCATAGTTCATGGCCTTGTCGGAAAAGACCTGGAAACGATGTCGGTGGATGCACTAAAAAGCCAGGCGATGGCGCACCTTGAAACTGGCGGTGCTTTTCTGCGAGTCTCCAACAATTCCTCCCCGGCGTCTTTATGGAACAATCCTGGTTTATACGCTCGTATGTTCCCTTGGCTCTTTCCGTATGGAGTAGGTTCACTTGGCTCAACGAGCCTTAGTTTTGAAGCTCATGCGAGCTACCTCCTTCACTATCACGACAAAAGATTCCAGACTGATCCTACGTTCATGCTTGTCGCGTTTAGCCACATGCAGATGAAAACTGCCGCAACACAAGGCTGGCTTATGACAGAGAAGAAACAATTTACTCAGATATCTGAACGCATGATGAACCTTGATATTGGCACACTCAAAGCCCTGTCAACTCGTATGCGTAATGGCGAACATGTACAACCTGCTTCTGACTCTGAGCAGGCATGCTTCGATTTAATGAAGGACCTAGATCATGTTGCAGGCAAAGTTCCGGGCTCAATGACAAGCAAGAAGTACATGAGGAATGAAATATGGTCGTTGATAGCACACAAGGGTGCTCCCACATGGTACATCACGCTTGCAATCGCAGATGTCAGTAGTCCAATTTGTATGTATTACGCAGGCTCAAAGGAGAAGTTTACTCTAGAGATCCCTGACTGGAATGCACGTCGTCATCTCCTTGCTTCGAATCCAGTCGCTGGTAGCACCTTCTTTCATCTTATGGTGACAATGTTCATAAAACACATCCTTGGTGTCGACTCGGACCATCCTGGTGTGTTCGGTGAGACATCTGCCTTTTACGGAACAGGCGAGCAGCAAGGGAGACTTACCTTGCATTTACATCTGATGCTGTGGATCATGAGTGCGCTCACGCCGCAGGAGATACGAGATCGCTTGCTTGATCCTGCCTCCGACTTCAAGCGCCGGTTGATAGCGTACCTCGAAAGTGTTCGAGTCGGGGAATTTGTAAACGGCACTAAGTCAGAAGTGTTTGAAAATGTGAACGAGGCTTCCGCTCACTCTGAATACAGCAACCCAATTGAAACACTCCCAATTCCACCCCCGCCTTCTTGCTCGTGCGCGGTACCAGGATGCTCGCGTTGTGCCGAATACGCTGATTGGCGCAGGCAATATACGTTCACCGTCGATGATATACTGTCGAAATCTAACTTGCATGACTGCACCAGAGGTCTCAACAAGGACGGAACCCCGAATAAGAAAAATTTTGCGACGTCCTGCCTTAACAATGTGTGGAAGAAATGTAAGGCACGTTTTCCTCGCGCAATTGTTCCCAGTTCATATGTGGAACAAGATAGTGGCATCGTGCACTTAAAGAAAACGGAGCCGTGGATGAACGACGTTTGTCCCCCGTTGAGTTATCTCTTTAGGTCAAATACAGACGTGACGTGCTTGTTGTCTGGGACTGCAATCAAAGCTGTTGTGATCTATGTCTCAGATTATATTACAAAATGTGGGTTGAAGACTCACGTTGTATTTGATGTTATTCGGTCCGTCTTTGAGAACAACACGGAGATCCTGGACGGTCCCTTCAAAGCTACGGAGAAATCAAGAAGCCTAATGACGAAAATCGTGAATTTGTTATCCACGAAACTTGAACTTGGTGCTCCCATGATTTCCCACTACCTTATGCAACGACCAGACCACTACACCGACCATCAATTTGTTCCTTTCTACTGGAAATCATTTGTGAGAGAAGCTCGCAGATTTTGGTATCCAGAAGAGAACGCGGCTGAAGACAAGGTTGTATTGGTGAAACAGCAAGGAAAGTTTATTGGCCTCTCTTCAGCGTACGACTATACCTGCCGTCCTGTTGATCATGAGCATTACTCCCTATATGATTGGGTCCGAAGGTTCTATCGCGAGAAGCGAGGAAAGCGGAGAAATGGAACAACTAAGACTGAGCACACGTTTACTGATGATGAAGAGGACGACACGTACCCCAGTCTTCCGCTCGACGGAGACGAAAACTCGGTGTTGGAGACCTTTCTTGATAGAGCTTGCCTACATGGGAAAGACTCGGATATAAACCTCCCTCAGAGTAAGAACCCGGGCCGTGATATCCGTGACTCCGAACGCGGTGCTTTATTCGCTACCAACCACCCTCTGTACAGCACGCATCATGTTGCGGAACGAAGAGACTGGAAACGCACTGTTCCCACCTTCCTAGGTGGTTCTCTACCTCGATCAGATCTTGGCGACAGGGAATATTACTGCTGTGCTATGTTGACGCTGTTTCGACCATGGAGGACAGGCGAAACTCTAAAGGGCCCCCAGGAGACTTGGCATCAGGCATTTCAAGGTTATACGTTCCACCCCGAGCACTTGCTTTACATGAAATATTTCAATATTCGATATGAATGCCTGGATGCGAGAGACGATTTCCGTGCACAGCTCAAAGCTGCCACCGGGACCAGCGCATTAGTTGACTCTTGGGATGGACAGATGCTACAGGTGCTTCAGGCGTCAAATGATGATTTCGTTGCCAACGACTCGGTCGACGACGCGACACTTGACGCAGAGACAGTCGTTCTGTTTGACCCTGCAACAGGCATCCGCTCTGGATCGAAGTATGCACAGATGCTGAATCAAAGGGCTGATGTTCGCAGGCTTTTGCATAGTATTGGTTGGTTGTCACAGTGTGCCTCCCCCGTGAACGGTATGTTCGACTTACCTTCTGTCCCTGCCATGAGCGGTAACCAATGGGCTTTGCACACGAAGATGCTACGAGATCGTGAACTACAATCCCGGAGAATACCACCGCCACTTCCAGACGCTGGCAATAGCGATGGAGTTCAGACTGCTCACACATTGAAACCGAACAGGGTCGAGATATGTGACAGATCTTATTTCGAGAAGCTTGGGTGTGAGTTTGCAGATACTGGGTCTCTAATTACGAGTGTCGTTGATAGTTCTACTTTAAATGAAGAGCAGGAGCGCGCTTTCAGAATTGTAGCTAACCATTCGATTGGTGTATCACAGCAACCTCTACAGATGTACATTGGCGGTATGGGTGGCACTGGTAAATCAAGAGTATTGCACGCGTTGCTCGATTTTTTCGGTCGCAGGGAACAAAGGCACCGTATCGTTATCGTTGCACCCACTGGGAACGCCGCTGCTTTGCTCGGCGGTTCAACGTATCATTACTTGCTCGGAATCAATGCAAGGCAAGAAGAAGCCACCGCAACAACTCTCAATCAGGTTTATACACGCCTTGAAGGCGTCGATTATCTCTTTCTCGATGAAATTTCTATGCTATCAGCTGTTGACATGTACAAGATTAGTGAAAAGTTAGCAAGAGTCAAGGGTAAACCCGACGTTTCGTTCGGCGGGGTAAACATGATTGTCGCAGGTGATTTTGCTCAGCTACCACCAGTGATTGGCGGAGAAAGTTCGTCACTGTATGGTCGGAAAATTGGTAGCATTCATACTTCGCTCAAGAACCAGCAAGCCGCCATAGGAAAGTCTTTGTGGCATCACTTCACCACGGTCGTTATACTTCGGCAGAACATGCGACTTAAGTCCTCTACTGAAAAGGATCTAAAGCTCAGAAAAGCATTGGATAACATGCGTTACAGAGCATGTACGCCAGAAGATATCACGTTCCTCGAAACACTTGTTTCTTCCAATCAACAGGGGAGAAATAATATCGGTGATCCCTGCTTCAGGAATGCAGCTATCATCACTGCAGAGAATCTCCACAAAGACGAAATTAACAAGCAGGGATGCCTCCGTTTCGCACAAGACACTAATCAGGAACTTGTACATTTTTATTGCGAGGACTCTGTCACTGACAAGGATGACCTGCAGTCTTCCGGTAAGCGTAGGAAAGCTGCAAAGTACCACTTCATTAACGAAGGTCTCCAGCAGCTTCTATGGTCACTTCCGCCTGCGATGCACGAGAATCATTCCCCCGCAAAACTTTTGCTCTGCGTCGGCATGCCTGTGATCATTCGTCACAATGCTGCCACTGAGCTCTCCATCACGAAAGGGCAAAGAGGAGTTGTGTACGGGTGGTCAGCCTCTGTTGGTCACTGGGGTCAGCAAGTTTTGGATGTCCTATTTGTATCACTTACCAATCCTCCATCTCCTGTACAATTTGACGGACTCCCTCTCAACGTTGTACCACTCACGCGTCGCAAAGCGTCTGGATACGTGTATCTTCCTGATGATACAAAGCTCTATATTAGTCGCGAGCAAGTCGATGTCTTGCCTGGATTTTCCATGACAACACATGCATCCCAAGGACAAAGTCTGACACCGAACGCAGTTGACCTCAACAACTGTCGCACTCACCAGGCGTTCTACACCGCCCTATCTAGAAGCACGTCGGCAGACGCAACTATCATACTCCGTGAGTTTAGCTCAAAAAACATCACGGGCGGTGCTAGCGGTGCACTTCGAAGGGAGTTCCGTGAGTTAGAGCTGCTTGACGAGATAAACAAGCTGAAGTACAACGGAAAGCTAAACTCTTCAGTCACAGGTTCGCGCCGAAAAGATTTGGTCACTACCTTCAGAGCATGGAAAGGGTCGAGTTATGTTCCCAAAGACATTCATCCTGCAGTTAGGTGGAGTTCGCGAGATCCATACCTCCTTGACACAGAAGAGGACGAATTGTGGTCTATTGTCGACAAGAAAACCTTCAAAAGGTTGAAAGAAGTTATAGACTCGGCTCGCGACGGAGGAACGCCAGGAGCTACCGCTGCCACTGCAGTCCATTCAGGCGAGCTCCCATTCGGCACCGCACAATATGAAAGCGAGGCCACATGTACCGATGCTGCGTACAAATGCAACAAGCGAAAGGCTGAAGATGAAGGGTACGAGCCTCCTTATGCGAAGAAGCAGAAACTAGCGTCCCTTTACGGGCTTGGCGGCCCACGAAAGCCGTCGTCATTGTCAAAGACAAAAGGCCACGTCTCGAGTACATGATCTAACGCGTCGCGACGTCGACGCACAAGTAACGAGTCAACTCGTACGGGCACTTCAGCCCACTCGTTACCGTTGGCCTTGGAGTGGTATCGCAACAGCTGCGCCTACGATGCTTTCCTGTGTATCCTTCACAACGTATGGAAGACGGACGTTGTACGTTGGCAGAGTTACTTCGGTGAGATGGGCCACACTGCGTTGGAAACTGTTGCCATTGGGTTTGGACGAATTTCCGACAACGAAAACACCTTAAAAGACGTTCGAGAAAACCTGCGTCAGGAGCTCGCACAAGAGAGCCCGACTATCTTTGGGTATGGTAACCTCACCTCACTCACCGAGCTACTGCAACGGCTTCTGCGGTCATCCAAAGTCATTGTCCGCGCTAGCATAACATGTCCTTCGCTACACCTCTCGACGCAACCTTTACCCTCTGCTACGCGAGATTCCTGTACCGCTGTGCTGGAGCACCGCGCGATTGATATTCCTTCGACAACAGCTTGGGTGACTGAACTTCCGCCTGAACGGACTGCGTGGAGGTGTGAACGCTGTGGAGAGCGCTGTCAGTTTTCCTTTGCCATGGTTCACGTTCCCGAGTTGCTTGTCATGAACTTTGACCCTGTAACGAACATGTGCATTGACCGTGTCATTACGACAGAAATACACGGGGATGAGCAGATATTTTTCCTGTACGGCGTCATTTATTATGGGGATTACCACTATACAGCGCGGTTCATCACTGAAAGCAGACACACCTGGTTTTACGACGGACTTCAGAACGGGGGTAGGCCGACCTTCGAGACCTGGTCGGACGAGCTGGACATGACGTTATGTAGAGGACGAAGGGCAACAGCTGCAATTTATGTCAGAACTAGGTAGAAGATAATTTACGCGGCTACCTTCGTCTCGAGGTTCTCATCCCCCGGCATGAGCTTTGTGTAGGCTTGTCTGGGTCCCATCCCTACAGCACGCGCTTCATCTCATTCATCGTAGACAGACATGGTGTAAGTCACGGGGGGTCTTCCAAGGGCGGGTCCATGAATTTCCTGCAACTAAAAGCAAGCACAAATATGACAGATTCAGAAATTGACAAAACATACATAGCCAACTTTCACGGAATTCACAATATTCACAGATATCACCTCCCCTTGTATAAGTAAGTACATTTCGTGCTTTCTCGCCATCTTTCCGCATCTGCCATGTCGAAGAACCCGTTGACAGCTTTGAGCCTTGAACACCTAGTTACTCCTGCCGCGAATAATACGAGTCCTCGCGAGACAGAAAAAACGCCTGAGGCACGACACGCCACGTCGTCGACGTTGTTAACTTGGAATGAAATCGCATATGCATGCGTCGCCCACCTCATTCACGACCAGACGCCTGAAGCGAGACCAGACCCCGGAGAGAATTCTCTTCAGAGTCCTCGCGAGACGGAAAAAACGCATGAGCCAAAGCAGTCTTCTGGTCACACCGCGTCTTCGACGTCGTTAACTTGGAACGAAATCGCGTATACACGCCTCGCCCACCTCATTCTCGACCATACGTGCGAACCGAGAGCAAACCCCGGAGAGAATCCTATTCACAACGATGAGACGGAACGTCGAGTCGTGGGTGCTAGTAGCATATCTGAAACACGATAAAAGGTAAGTTGGTCTGTTTTTCAAGAATGCCCGCGAGGTGTGCTCACCAGAAATCACCAGAATTAGCTCTGTGAAAAGAGTTGCCCTACGGTAGATCAGTGTACTTTGATTTTCGAAGGCACTTACTCACTAACTTGCATAGTTTACACGTCGCTTTCAGCAATTACGAGTTCGAGATGAAATGTAGAATTCGTTATTTCAATGGCCATTTTTTCGCATTGTTGGTGACATCTGGTTCTACGACGGTGTAAGAGGGCCAGCGAACGTGAATTACAACGGTAGTCTTGATGTGCGTGGCTTGAATTTGCGTCAACAAGGTCAGACGTCTGCGTGCTCTGTCATATACGTGCGTTCTAGTACATGCGAGAGAACGTGAAGAAAGTATATCGTAAGCGTGACTTGTAACAGCGCAACAAGGGAACGAATTCGCGTTATGTCAGACGGGTAGGATTCGTACATGCCAGTCTTGGCCCATACCCTCAAGTTCAATCAGAGTGCATACAATGATCATAACAGATTACATTTATCTTACAAAAATTTGACAAGGCCCAGAAGTGAGCAGAAGGGTGAAAAATATGTGATTGTTCACTTCCTTGCTCTGTACACATTGTTAACACCCATAGTAGAATGAGTTCTATTGGCTGATCACAGACCGTAGTACCTGTACACTGTCCAATCAATAAGAATGTTAATGTAAAATAAGGGAGCTTTAAATTCCAGAAGTAGAGCAAGAACTGAGATATAACATCGAAATAGCGAGAATGACACAAAAACATTCTGTTCCTTTCTGTATGAAATGATCACATTATGACACAATCCTTGTCTTCTGCTTTAGCACCTACGAAACCCATCTCAGCAAACGTCTGGGGTCCCGCACCCTTCGATGGAGCTGGCGACGCTCCTGCTGTAGGGCCACCTACCCCAGTCCCACCGCTGACATTCACGCCGCCACTAGGCACCCTTCCCGCCGTGGGACGCGCACTCGCAGGTCTGGACGGGGTCCCACTGGGAATCGACGTCGACGGCGATGAAGAGCCAGATCCAGGATCGACCAATGTATATCGTTGTGCGTTCGCGTACTGCCTCTGCCCCTGTCCGTTCTGCCGAGGTAGAGGCTGATTCGCACCCAAAGGCGGCGACCCTTGCGGAGACGCTGTGATCGGCTGTAGTGTACGACCGGGGTTAGGCATAGAGGCGGAATGCTCGGTCCCCAGTCTATGTGCAGCGGGACCGGAACGGTGAGTTTCAAGAGTATTCTTCCTGATGAGTTCGACAACCTGTTTGCTATCACGCCTCGGCCTACCTTGGCCTTGGTTGTAGGCAGACGGTGGTGCTCCTTGCTGCTGTTGCTGTTGCCAACCATCCCTCACTTTCTGTGCCTCGCTTCTCTGTTTCGCCTGTGTCCTTGAGCGGACGAGCTTATTCTCAGTAATTGTATCGTGCTCCTGTCGAGAAAGAGCCTGCGGTGAAGGCTGAGAGAGGGCAGAAAGACGCTCGGCTGCATCATTATTACCGTGATCACGGGCCTGAGGAGTTATAGATTGAGTTATGGTTCATTGTTAGAAGGATGTGATCAGGCACGCAGATCCAGCTCGTGATGGCACAAAACGGGCTACGGGCTGACTACACCGTGCTTCACGTAAAGAGCTCACCTTCGTATACCAGCCAACCGCCTCGCCCACATCCTTCTTTCCTCCAATACCAACTTCACAGTAATATCCCATGGCAAACTCTGCACTTGGCAGACCTTTACGTGCTGCCTTTTCTGCAAAGATGCGAGCAAGCTGTTCGTCTTTGTCAAAACCGCCAGCAGAAGGGTCAGGAGGCTCGCCTACGAAGAATGTCTATGAAAAATTTGGTCGCGAGCATGTCATCACACCTCGCCTGACGGTCCATTGACTCGACTCCCACACAAGAACCACTTGCTGAGGGCCATATCAGCTTCCGTCTCCCCCTGCTGGCTAGCGCGCGAGTACCACTCGACACTCATGAGCGCGTCGAACTCCCATGGCGGGGTCGCGAACTCGTGACTACAAGAGCTTGTTAGCACGATTCACGTGCGACCCTACAAAACTTACGCATGGCCGAGTTTGTATTGTGCCGGCGCGAAATGCAGATACGCCGACTTTTCAAGATGCACTTTGGCCTCCTGCAAGATTCCGTTATTTCCAGGGAGGTGAGCTAAGTTTGGGGGTATAAGTTGGAGTTGAAAAAAGAGACTTGTATTAACAGTGACTTGGGTGAACTCTCCAAGCAAAAGAAGCGCGTAGACATAAGCAGGTTGAGGAGAATCGACAGAGGAAAGGAGAGCAGCACGATGGAGCAGGGGCAATGCGGTTTCTGGCGATGAGGAAAGAGAAAGCTGGCCTAGGAGGTGTGCCATACCCATTCGCTAAGAAACTTGGGTCAAACGTGAAACAGAGAACAGAACAACTTGAAACTGACATAGAGACAACTACCGACGCCAGCTCTAACACCGCGCTCGAAACACTCTTTGGCATGAGTGATATCGCCAAAACCTTCATAATCTCTGCCTATGCGAAACCAGGCTTTACCATATCCGGCTCTAGCGGCTGCTTCGAAATCTCTGAACGCCTGCCGCGGGTTTTGCCTCACGTGCTCGGGGAAAGCACCCGAAGCGGTGAGAGCCGCGCGATGGTAAAGAGCTTCAGCTACGTGGGGTGGCAACGGCGTCCCAGACACTGGCTGGACAGATGATGCGATTGCCAACAAGATGGGCACAGCCACTTGAGCAAGTCGTAGCAGTTGTGGGTCGTGAATAGTGACAGGGCCATTCGGGAGATCGGAGGTGGGAGCGCCCGTGGCTGTTGCATGAGCTTTGTCGACGAGGAATAGAACATCGTGACACCACGCAACACGGAGAGCAGGATCATGATTTGGCTGCTGAATGGTGGGCATGGCCTGAGTGAGGGATGGAATTGTCGGAAGAGGAGCAGTAAGCGAACCAGACGACTGCGAGGGAGAAGGAACCAGATGATGAGGCGGAGGAGAAGTGTTAGGACGGTAAGATGCGGGGTTTGGGGAGCTGCTGAAAGACAAGTTGGACATGCTTTGGGTGAGAAAATCGGAAGATCCAGGGTGGGGCAACGCGGGGGAGACAGACTGTGCTTGCCATGGACTCCAGTTTGGCGGCAGCGGTGAACCGATCGTTGAAGACGGCGGCGCTGGCGTTGGAAGTGTGAATCCAGGCGAATAGTTGATGCCACCTGGAAGTCCTGCAGGCACAGGGGACGGCCCTCTGAAAGATTGAGCGTAAACTTGTTCGTCGAGATTCCTTGCCATCTAAACGACGAACTGTTTAGCTTTCACTGGGTGAATATGATTGAGTAGCTATGACACACGTTTTTCGGCAGCTCAGGATCGACTCTGTGTGGCCTCGGTGCAGCTAAAGGATCTTCAAAGTGAGGAGCACTTGACTCAATGGCAATACCTGGAGGCAAGGGAGGCAAAGGTGGTGGTGGAGGAGAAGAACGAGTAGCTACAGGTCGCGGTGGGATAGGCGGATTCATTTGGTGACAAGCTTAAGAAACTAATTCAACCCTTCCATTTATAGCAATTTGTCATGAACACATACACATAACCGTCACGCCTCAAATGTCACACGCCATCGCCATTTCACTGCCCTTGTTTACTTACTCGCAACTGCGCCGCGTGTAGCTGCAATAGCCGTGTCCTTTTACGAGATACAAAGGATGGTTTTAATAAGCTACGTAGCATCTACTAGCACTCGCTGAAGCCTGAGGTCTGAGGCCTTGAGGGACTGCAAATTTGTTTGGGCCGAGTTGACCGTAAAAGTCCTGACGCGCCACACTCCTTTTATTCACTCATTTCGAATTCTTATTTAATAGATGAATATTTGAATAGCCATCTTGAGGCTGTATGGGAGGTTTCATTTTGAATCCCAATTTCATCTTATTTGTACACATTATTTCGGGAATATCTCTGTCACGTGGTTTGAGATACACCACTCAGAACTGCACCGCGACTGTTGTGCTCTGAGTCTATGGAACGCCAGACGACGGCGTCACGCTTTAAAGCTGCTCTCATTACTCCTTCCGCTTCTCCTCCATCGTCTGTAACATTTCCCTTTGTCCCGCATCATCCTCCTTCGCGTTCCAGCTCTCCAAACAAGTGGCCTCGTTCCTCGTCAACTCAGTCGTCCTTCTCGGGTAGCTCTACCCCCGGACAAAGCAATGTCGCCCGTGAACTGGATGCATCTGCGCACAGACTCTTGGACTTTTGGTCCCACTTGGCAGACCGTTATTCTCGCAGAATTGATGAAGACGATATCGTGGATATCTTTACCGGAAAAATCGTCAAAGACCGCGGGGTACTGAGAAGCATGGACAATAAACGGGAGTTTGGGCGGCTTGCTAAGTCGTATCCTTCAACATCTTCCTTGCCTACCAGTAATGAGGTTGAAGAAGGCAGACAGGGAGAAGAGGAGGAGGCGCAGAGCGAGGATGAACTAGATTCTTTTGCGCACCTTTCCCGTGAAAAACGCGAACCATCTGAGGCTGAAGAAGATGATGAAACGTTCAACGAGGAATACGGCGTGTCTGAGGGCCTAGGAGTCCCCTCCCTCCCCGAGCTCCGCGCGCTCGATCCCACTGACGCAGCGGATGCCGCAGACCTGCAGGCTTTCTTAGAAGCCGAAAGAGTGCGAAAGGAGATGTGCGGAATTGAAGGTGATCTTGAAGAATATAGCAGTATTGATGATGCTGGATATTTGAGCGAGGGGGCCAGAACTGATGTGTCCTCTACACCTGGCTGGATTACAGAACCCTCGGACGAGGAGAATTTGGCTAGCGATGCTGAATCAAAGTTACCTGCTGAAGATTCCGAGTCTGACGACGAACTTGCTATTCGGGGATCTACCAGTGTGCCACTGGCTAAACATGATCCGGCAGAGGATGTCAATAATTCGGACGACATCCCATGGAGCTCTCGAACCAAACTTAAAACGTTTGTCGCATCAAAGAGACCCACGAGTTCAAGCGTCCCGCAGACTACGCTCACAAAGCAGCTGAAACCTCTCCCTAGGAGACCCTCTTCCTCAGTTCGTTCTGCCTCTGCGTTTGTCCGACAGCTACACACTCCCCCTCACTCGCGTACCCCGGCACTGTCTCCCCTAGCAGTGACCAACAAAAGAAGGGACCAATATGTAGACTACACCGTGCCCATGTCGTCTTCCCGGTCCCCTTCTCCTCTACCACCGTCTCCCCCACCAGTTTCTAAGCCTTCCCATACCCGTTCTCGATCATACGGTGTGTCTGCAGGCAAAACGTTAGTGAGAGCTACATGCTCTCCTTCGCCGCCGCTGCCACCGCCTACTCAAAAGGGCCAGGGTAAAGATACTCTCTCTGCTAAAGCTAAAGGCAAGCAAAGGGAGATTATCGAGCTGGATAGTGACTCAGAGAGCGATCCTCCTCCTCCTCCTCCTTTGACTAAACAGCGACGGACAAAAATTCTGGAATTCGACGGGATAACTCTCCAGAAGCCGCCTACCAAATCAAAGAGGAAAAGAAAGGATTCTTCTTCTTCTGATGCCGATGCTGTAGGCGCGCCTACAGACTTCCCAGAAAAGGTATCTACAACGACCGACACGCAAAATGCCTCTCCCACGAAGAAAGGAAGAGTGGGTCCTTCAAGGCTTTCGACAGAGCGCCTGATGCGAAGCAGTTCAACGAAGCCTTTCACCTCAGCACATGTGGTGCAAAGTGGTAAGTCTCAGACTTCATCTCTCACGAGTTCTCGAACTGTATTAAACGGCTCAGCAGATGATGATGGAGATAGAAAACTACCAGATTCCTCTCCTTTACGGGCCTTCAGAAGCGTCGGTCCGCGCCATGTAGATGATAATGAGAGCGACCCACCAGATTCATCTCCTGTGCAACATCGTCAACGCCGTGAGCAGTCATACTTCGAGCCCGCCCTTCCTTTTGGGGTCCACTATCCTCCATATCAGCACCAACCGCCACCTCCATCATATGGGCACCCTGCTGCTCTCGACCGCAATGCATCCCATCCATATACACCAATATTTGACCCCCGAGCTCAATACATCATATCAAATGCCATGCATCAGCTCTCAGCTCTGTTTTCTGGTTCTTGGGCGCCTCCACCTCCGCTGGACGTGCATAACCCACATCAACGCCCACATCAACGCTCACAATCACACTCTCGGTCGAATCCCCGCTCATCTTATCCACCTCCATTACCTCCAGCGATACCCTCATATCCAACTCAAGAGCATCATGACAATTATCCCTCTCCTCCGATTCCATTACCACCACGATTCCGTTCTATGTCAGTTTCAACACATTCCACTCCGACACATCGATCCTTTCCACATCCTTACTCGTATGATCCCAATTTTTCCAGAGGGACCTTACCTCCCTCTTCCCCTGAGCCTGACTTTCAATCATCCTCTCCTCCTCACGGACGCAGCTCCCCTTTACCAAGTTCTTCACCTGGAACAAGTTCTTCTTTCATGCGCGCCAGTTCTCTGGTGAAGCGCAGTCGTTCCAGAGGCCGAAGAGTTTCTTTCAAGGAGGAAGTGAGTCATATCAGTGCCAACAGTGTAAATGGCCGCGTTTCCCGTGAAATCTCGGTCGAAGAATCCGAACATAGTGAGGCGGAGGTTACTGACCCAGTAAAGGATGCGGATTTACTGCCTCGGAGGGGCAGGGGCAGACCGAGGAAAGACGAGAAGTCCACGCATCAAAGAAATCATCCGGACGAAGGCGCTCGATTTGAGTCAGACTATCCGGCGGATAGAGGAAGGACCAATCGGCGAGGACAGACTCCCGGACCTTCTTCTGATGTCGGTTCTGTTCAGAGTGACAGCAAAGGCAAAAGAAAGGTTGTGCGGCCCCGTGCCACCTGAGTATGTTAGGACATTCTTTTTTTCTTAATGGTAGTTTGGTTGCAACGCACTTGCGTGCTTGCGTCTCAGGGATTTGTTGTCACCGCTTGATACTTGTTCTACTAGAACATCCAACTGTAATAGCATAATACACTCACATTGTATCGCTACTCAATGACGTTGATCTATGTATACTTTCTGCCCTGTACTTTACTACTTCGAAGTCCGAACCGCATATACTGGGACATGCCATGCCAATGGCCATTCTCAGAGTGTAAATCTTGAACTTGGAAGGTGTCTGCTGTCTGTATTTGGTCGTTCATCACCCTTGCTTTGGCATTCTGGTGTCCATATGACAACAAAAACACGCATATTCTGACAGTAAAATATTGAAGGAGTAGAGGTTTAGAGGTTCAAACGTTTGATATCTAATATCAATCACGATCCGTTTTAGCGATTCTCGATAATCAATCCGCTTGCGAGGAAAAAAATCTTTGTTCCCGAACTTGCAGAGTTTCCTTTGACCAATGACCATGTTTATGCGCGGGTCTGTGCTCATGGCCTCATCCTCTTTCCAGCTTTTCTTATTTATCTTCATAGTTGGTCTACGCTTTCTGTTTCTATCCCGGACCGGGTATCATAGCACACCACTAGTCCGAGAATGATCAATTCAAGTACTTGACTCTCATGCCTATCGTCGACTCCTCAGAGTTCATATCTGCCAAGTTTGACTACCTCATTGTGGGCGGTGGAAATTCTGGCTTGACGCTGGCTGCAAGGTGCGTATGGTTGACGTCAATTGAAGCCTACCAATCTTATTTCGAGCGGACCTTTATTGACAGGCTATCTGAAGACCCCAATCTCGTAGTAGGCGTTATCGAGGCGGGGACACATGAAACGGACATTCCACAAATCAATGTACCAGGTACGACTCTACGAGGTCGTTCGCGCCTGCATTGCGCCCGATGCATTCGGATAATTTTCTTGATTTTTGACCTGTAGGCTTGATGGGCAGTACGATAACGAATCCCAAATACGACTGGACCTTTTATTCCGTTCCACAACGCCATGCGAGCAATAAACCTATGCTTCAGCCTCGTGGAAAGGGTCTTGGAGGATCCACATTGGTAAGTATCTCCCGGTGCCCACTTCCACTCGACAGTATTGTACCTTTACCGTTGCCTCTCCCAGATTAACTTCTTGGGTCTTTCCCGTGCCAATAAGGACGAGTACGAGGCTATAGAGAGGCTCGGAAACCCAGGATGGAACTGGAAGTCCATGCTAAAGTATATGAAAAAGGTCTGCTTCCCCTGTTGAAAGCTATACAATTGCTAATTCAAAACGGGACAGAGCGAGAACACTATAATCACTCCTTCTGATCCACCGTTTCGCAATCTCAAGGAGTGCGAGGACTATCAGCGGGAGGTATACAATTGGAATGGCCGAGACGGTATGTCGGATCGCCTACATCCGTACCACCTACTTGCTATGATTGATTATACGCGTCAAAGGTCCCGTTTTCAAAACCTTCCCAACATTTCAAGGCGATGTACAGGCCAAGATATTCGACACATTCAAAGGACTCGGTATACCCTGGAACCCAGACGGTGTTAGACCGCTCTCCCTTCCTTCTAGCTGAAGTCTCGCATTTCTCATTTTGAGTTGCAACGAATTAGAACAATGGCTGCAACATTGGAGCAACAGATATCTTAAACTCCGTGGATCCTAGTACCATGACTCGCTCTTCTGCATATACGGCGTACTTCAAACCCAACGCTGAAAGAAGGAATTTGCTCATTTTGACGAATGCTCAAGTTGTCAAAGTTGGTGTCTCCTCCCATGATCTGTCTGATAATTGCTTGATGAGAGAACTAGATTCTACTTGAGCCAATGAATGGGTTTCAGAGAGCCATCGGCGTAGACTTTGTTGAATCTGACAAGGTCGGTCAAACCTTGACAGTGAAAAATGTGCAACACGATGTAATACTCTCTGCTGGTGAGCACGAATCACAGGTTGAATTTTCGAGTAATAACGGTGGCACAAGGATCATTCCAAACTCCTCAAATTCTCGAGCTTTCAGGAATCGGTAACCCGGAGATTCTTGCTAGACTCGAGATCGAGCTTGCTATTCCATTACCTGGAGTTGGGGAAAATCTTCGTAAGGACCGCTCTTATAAATTAATCTATCAACGTTGTCTTGATTCGTCAAGTGTTTAGAGGACCATGTCTGCGTTCGTACACTTGCGGAGCTAGATGAAGGTTGCGAAACCTTCGATATACTAAAGGAGCCTGGGCAAATGGAGCATCACGAGAAAACTATAGTGAGACTCCACCTAATATTTCCACTTGTCAAGAGAACTCAACGGCAACAGCTTGGAACAGAAAGGTCATCTCACATCCATGTCATGTGTTGTCTACACCTTCATTCCGTCGTCGCATCTCATGAGCTCGGAGGAGGCCAACGACTGGCAGACTCATGCAACGATCGAAGAAGGATCACCTCTATCACCTCTGTGCAGTGGCCTCAAGAAGCAATATAACATTCTCAGCAAATGGATCATTGATGAGAAGCAAGCACAGACAGAGTTCGTTTCCATACTTTGTCCAACAACAATCTTTAACTTACAATTAATATACAGAATCATCAATTATGCTGGACACCAAGGCGTCGGCGGTTGGACACCCGTTCCTGGAAAACGATACACAACATTCACAGCTGTCCTCATGCATCCCCTTAGTCGCGGGTCAGTACACATCGCCTCTAACGATCCACTCGCACCTCCTGCAATAGACCCAAACTACTTCGCGAACGAAGGCGATCTCGAGCTGCTCCTGAAAGCAGTAAAGTATATGTTGAATTTATACTCTGCTTCTCCATTGAGAGAGGTTATCAAGGAAGTGGTGGTACCTCCGACAGACGTGATGGAGAGCGACTCGAAACTGAAAGAGTGGATTCGACAAGGTTGTTCTCACGTGTACCATCCTGTGGGGACTGCGGCAATGATGCCATACGAAGATGGAGGGGTGGTTGATAGCATGCTGAAGGTGCATGGAACACAAAACTTGCGAGTTGTGAGTAACTTACAGCATCACTCAAGTCCATACTAAATGATTGCTCACAGGTGGATTGTTCTATTCTCCCGTTGGTAAGTCAGCTTCCCAAATTCGAGTGCATAAGTTGATAGGCATTTGACAGGAAATGGCTTGTCACACCCAATCCCTCGCATATGCCATTGGTGAAAAGGTGAACTGCTACCGCAACCCCGGGTATTGACGATCTGATTGTTCCACGTAACAGGCAGCAGATATCATTAGAGCGGAACAATATGCCTAAGAGCTTCATGTCTCTCGTAAGTATACGTAGATGATGTGAAGTACTTCGGTCAACGTCTTCAGTACACTGATGGAGTTATTACAAATATTAATTTGTGTACGCTCGTGCAGGAAGGTCAGATACATCTTATGAAAGTGCAGCACGAACTCATACACAGTCCATCCTTCCGAGTGCTTACGGAGATTTCACGAAGGATTGGTGTGATTTATGAGTGAAATGAGGAAGTCAGGCTCGGGTATAGGCAGACGCGCCTCGCGTGTCCATTCGACACATCAAGGCGCGTCTGGAACGGAGCAATGGTATGACATCTCGTCCGTTGACACAATATAGATTACTCTCCAGAAGGAACTGCTACGTAGTATACAAAACGTGTTGACGTGTCATGAGAGCCAAAAATACACGGCGAAGCAATAAAGTGGCGCAGATACTAGCGGAGTACTGAGTTAGATTATCGAATTGTATCTTACGAGCAAACGTACCCAGTGCATCGAGTTACCTCGGTTTCATCGCCTTGGACTTCTCCACCGCACACATGAAGGCCACAAGTGTATCAATTTCTTTCCCATTGACTGGAGGCATCTCGCGGAAATGTTGCTCGGCCACACCAGCGAGAACAACATGGAGCTCGTGCACGTCCGCGTAGATAGGCGTACGTCTTGGCAAATCCTCTTCCAACAAACGAGAGCTGCGCCTCCGTGACTGCACCTGCTGTTCTTTGAGGTCTCTACGAGGACGGTTGGCAGGTGTTGCTACTGGCTGTGGGGATGGTGCTCGGGATTGTTGACGGTAAGAGTGAGAGAAGGTGTAAGTCGGTGGTGGGTCGTCAACGGTAATTGGAAGAGGTCTAATAGTTGGAATGAGGTCGAACTGGGAGAGATAGCGGTAGATGAGAGGCGTTGGCATTTTTACAAAGTCGACGAGAGATATCCTGTTCTCGCTTTCTGGTACTTTGTTCGACACCGGAGGTGGCACAGGATCGACCCTCTTTCTCTTCATTCTCGGCTCTCCTTCAGCCCTCTCTGTTGCCTGTCTTTTTGTGCCAGACGACGTAGAGAGAGGTGGACCAAGATACGAAGCATCGTCGTTCACCTTTTTTCGGTTCTGGTTTCGAGAACGCGATGAAGGCTGAGCAGAGGTCGACATAACTGGCGAAAAGAAAGAGAAAACTCGGAGATATAGGATATCTGAAAGTCGTTCTCGGGATAAAGCAGATGAAAGTAAATTGAAGAAGATTACACAATCACTTCATTCTCCGAGTCACCTCACTTGAGGTCTTACCAAACCCAGGCCCTGCTATTTACTTACACTTAAATACCTGGCTTCAAAAAAAGTCTCTCCCATTCTTTCCCCATGTCTACCTACGGCCACCTTTTCCGCGTAACTACCTTCGGTGAAAGCCACTGTGCTTCTGTGGGTGCCATTATCGACGGATGTCCCCCAGTGAGTCTCGTACATACTCTACACATTTCGGATTCTAACGATTGCCTTAGGGATTGAATCTCTCTCCAGAGGACATCCAGATCCAACTCAACAGACGGAGACCAGGTCAGAGCAACCTCACAACTCCCGTACGTATCGTGTCAAGTCTCCTAGGATCTCTATTCACCGCATATACTCAGAGAAACGAAAAAGATCGAGTTCATCTCCAATCGGGGTTAGAGCACGGTGTCACGCTCGGTACCCCCATCGCACTCCTGATTAAGAATGAGGACCAGCGACCGCATGATTATTCCGAGACCGATCTATACCCCGACCCAGTCACGCAGATTATACGTACCTCGAGAAGTACGGAGTAAAGGCTAGCTCAGGCGGTGGAAGAAGCAGTGCACGAGAAACCATCGGTTGAGGGGTTTTGAATCTTCATCTTCCCGGTCTAATCCTAGTTGGCTCACTTGCTTCCTCATCTCAGGTCGCGTCGCAGCAGGTGCCATAGCCGAAAAATACCTCAAGCTGGCGTACGGAATTGAGGTTGTAGCGTTCGTTTCTTCCGTAGGCAAAATTCACCTCCCTTCGTCTGTTGCACCACCTGCTGCCGGAGATGACGAGGAGACGGACGATGCACAAGACGCGTTAACGGAGGAGTTTAGACATCTGCTTTCGTCGGTGACGAGGGAACAGGTAGATTCACACCCAACGAGATGTCCGCATACGGAGACCGCCGATAAAATGACCCAGGTTTGTCTGTCTATTCAACTTCCGCAAAAGTTCCTATCTAACCCAATGTTTTTTTTCAGCGAATTATCCGCGCAAAAGAATCTTCAGATTCCATTGGAGGTACTGTCACCTGTGTCATCCGCAACGTCCCCTCGGGTCTGGGTGAGCCTTGTTTCGACAAATTCGAAGCAACGCTCGCACACGCTATGTTATCGATTCCCGCTACGAAGGCATTCGAGATTGGTTCCGGTTTTCGCGGGACAGAGGTACCGGGAAGTAAACACAATGACGCCTTTGTCAAGCGCGAGGATGGTAAATTGGGCACGAAGACGAACTGGAGTGGAGGAGTGCAAGGGGGAATAACGAATGGAGAGGATATCTATTTCAGGTTTGTGAACTCTTGAATCTCTTTCTTTCTGGTCAATCTTAACGTATGTTGGTTAGAATTGGATTCAAATCTCCTGCGACCATCTCACAAGCGCAAGACACAGCTCAATACGACGGCACGCCAGGATCTCTAGCCGCACGAGGAAGACACGATCCATGCGTCGTACCCCGTGCGGTGCCTATTGTCGAGGCTATGGCCAGCATCGTCGTCATGGATCAACTGCTGATTCAGAACGCCCGCAAAACGGCAGCGGGATTGCTTCCCCCGATTACAACACTGCCGCCGACAATGGTGATGCCCAAGTAGAGATCTACATACTCAAAATTAACAATAGAAGACGTGGTATTTGACTGACAAGTGACATTGGTTGCGACATGGGATATACGATTGCATGGATGTATGGTATACAATGTACATGTACATCATCTACATAATAAGAATACTCAAGAAAGCAATATGGCAAGATATTCACAATGGGTACAGGAACTTAAAAGTCCGAGTCCGAATCTTCTGCGTATCTGCAGCATAATATCGGCTCAAGTTGCCACCACCACCACTATACGCGAAAAGGTCAACGAGAAGGAGGATAAGACAACTGAAACCAACCCACATGGCGATTCAAAAGCCTCGCAGGCCATTTTCCAAACATCACGTCGATCTCATGGTTCAACCTCGCCTGGTACTGACTATCCGATTCCCATCTCGACCGGTCATCAGTAGAAGCTTGATGCTGCACGTATAAAGAACGAGCGCGAATAGCACGGTTTTGTCCATCTAACAAGGGTGTAGTCTCGTCGGCCGTCCTCGCATTGGAAGCGCAGACTATTACCATCTTCTTCCGAAGTTTTGCCTTTGCTTCTGCCCAGGCCCAGGCCCTTGCTGCTGCTGCTGCTGTTTCTGTCGCGAAACCAACAGCCGCACGCGCTGACCTAGGGGACCCCACTTGGACGAGGCAGAAGGCGATTCGTCATCCCTGAACCGGATAGGAACAGATATAGATGATGAGGGGGAACTAGAGAGTGATTGGGAATGGGAATTGGACGGGGGTGTATCTGGACGGTGTCGATGATGCTTGTGCAGCAGCCCAGACGTTGATGCGCACTCGAGAGCGGAAGCGTAATCGTGCGATTCGGAGAAAGAAGGTGATACTTCGTCGTTGGGATTGTCTCGAACGTCAATGACCTCTGTCGAGAGTGGTTCCAGGCTGGAAGCATCCAATTCTGAGATCGTGTATCCTGGTCGGTCTGACGAGGCTCATTTTTAATAAAGCAACACTGATTATCGCAAGACAATGATACGAACCTAATTCTCCTTTTCCCCCTTCCGAATCGTCATCTTCACCGTCAGGCGCGTTCAAATCTGAATCTGGGACCGAGTCTGGTTCATTCGAATCGTTCAAATGATGCATGCTTCGACCCGGAAATTTATATCATTAGCACTGAGTTGAGAGGCTAATTTTTGTTCGCGCTGCCAGCGACGTACGAGCAATACGAAACTAAGTAGGATCCGGATCCATATAAAATTTTAAGTAATTGCCTTACGTGCAACGGCGGGCGCTGTGGGTGCAAAGAGAACCTTGTTTAGGGTCACATGAATTGACACGATTGTCTGGCCACTACAGACGCCTGGACCTCGGAGTCGTGTTTTTTCTCAAAGACTTATTGAAGTATCCACTGAAAGGAAAAAGAACTTGGGTTTCAGTGCCCAGAACCTGCTGCCTGCATCGATGTTGATACACAGCCCAATTCTTGATAGAATTTACTCTTAAAGCAAGCGGAACATAGAAGACTCGGCGGCTTGTATTGTTCTCGGTGTTGACAACTTACACGGATGAGTACAGTTGCCACCGTTGAAGGTGCAGATGAAGATAGGGGTTTTTGAACGAGCACTGCTGGTCAAAATTGAACGACGCCCCGCTTCAACACAGCATTCAAAGCCGAGGTCTTATCATGATCTTAGATGGAGAAGAAATTTGATATTAATGCGCC
Organism: Omphalotus guepiniiformis; assembly: GCA_028554645.1. Lineage (NCBI taxonomy): Eukaryota > Fungi > Basidiomycota > Agaricomycetes > Agaricales > Omphalotaceae > Omphalotus > Omphalotus guepiniiformis. The sequence continues at coordinate 146,901 of JAQOOI010000042.1, forward strand.
ACTGCGAACTTCGAAGGAGCAGTGAAATTGTTTAAATTGAAGGAGATGTTCCATGTTTATATGTTGAGTATTCCACGTCTACTTGATGATGAACCTGCCCAGACCTAGCCCCCTTGAGATTGTGAGATTCATTAATGGGACAAGCATGGAGATCTGAGAGTTGACTTGGAGGTGCCAATCGTGGGATGAACGTAAGAATTGTAAGGTCGAAAGTATGTAGTGTGGGAGGTGAACCGGCCCGTGTACCCTGCCGTTACGCAGGTGCCGGCTAACTTTGCTTCCACTTCTCACTGCTTCCAATGACAAGAAATTTGCCTGAAGACTTGCTTGAACGACCGCCTGCGCCCAGCAAACTTTGACGCTCTCGTTTGTTATGTACAATATAGCCCAATCTACCATTCATATACTCATCATCTTCTCTAAAGGTCTCCGTGATCTACACCTGAGTTTCTCAAGCATAGCTGCTTCGGTTTTTCGAAGGTAGCAACCCCTTAGGCCTAGTTGCTCGCGTCATCTTGCATGTTCTCAGCGTTATTTATGCAGCAAACTCCATTTCTCAGGTTCGCCCGTAAACCTTCGCCCTCTACAAATGTCAAACGGACTGAAGGCGTTCATGCTTTGGAATATGACTTCTAGCAAAGAATCACAAGCATGAGTATTCGAATCCAATATTCAGGCGCCGGGTTGCTAGTTCCCCTTGCACGCCGTGTGCGCTCTTCTTCCACGTTCCCCGAATGTTCGGTCGTTCATGAGGTGAGATGAGCCTCAGATGACGCTCTTGGCCCTGGGGGGGGGTGACTAGATGATGCCTGAGCATTTTGTTGAATCTACCACGGAAGGTTTTTTGGATATA